>JAPXFQ010000603.1:0-404294 GCA_028564705.1 Apricaphanius iberus
AGTTTTCACTCACACTTGTTGCTGGGGAAACGGAGCACCTTTGATCAGAGTTCACTAAAGTTCATTCCACAGTATATACACATTGAAGGCCTATTAAACCCCACTTAAACACAGGTTATGCTATGCAGTACTATAGAGAGAAGTACTACAAACAAGTCCATGTGTCAGTCCATCTGTCTTTGTCTTTCTGACCATGTCTCTGTCTTTCTCAGTCCCCCTGTCTGCCTGTACCATTTCATCTGTGAATAAGATAGAGAGTTGTGCTTTGAAATAATTGAACACAAAGGATAAATATCGCTAACACTCCAATAATTTTCCTGATAGCTGCTATAGTTTTCGAATGGGAAAGGTTCGTTCGCAGCTGTTTAACACTCTGAACATGGAGAGGAGACAACAGATCATATGGCCTAAAACTCAATGTTATATGTATGTCTGTGATGGGTAGTGGTTAAGGAAGAGGGTTTGCATCCCAGAGGTACTGGGTTCAAATCCAGGAGCGAGCAGCAAATAATTTTTCTTTGCTGAAAGCTGAACTGGGAGACGAGACAACAGATCATATGGCCTAAAACTCAATGCTGTATAACTGATGTTGTAGTGTAACTGTTAACGAACAGGAATACAATGCAAGAGGTAGTGGGTTTGAATCCCAGGGGGAGCAAATTTTTTTTTTTTCTTGTTTGAAAGCTGGAACCAAAATCCCTATGTTATACACAGTACTACATTGCACTTGTATGCATTTTAGTTGATTTCAGCTTTTCCAGTATATTTTCATACTAATCCTACTAATACTAATGACAACATGTTAGCTAGCATTAGCATGCTAGTTAGCATTATCATGCTAGCTGTTGTTAGCATTTTAGCTAATTTTAGCTTTTTGACTATATTTTTGTACTGAATGGGATTATAGTAATGCCAACATGTTAGCTAGCATTAGCATGCTAGTTAGCATTAGCATGCTAGCTGTTGTTAGCATTTTAGCTAATTTTAGCTTTTTGACTATATTTTGGTACTGAATGGGTTTATAGTATTGCCAACATGTTAGCTAGCATTAGCATGCTAGTTAGCATTAGCATGCTAGCTCTTGTTAGCATTTTAGCTAATTTGAGCTTTTTGACTATATTTTGGTACTGAATGGGTTCATGGTAATGCCAACATGTTAGCTAATATTAGCATTAGCATGCTAGCTGTTTTTTAGCATGCACACCGTGGCCGTCCCTTCTCTAAATTTCCTGAAATTTTCTAGTTTATATGTACAATGGTTCAGGAAATAAGTATTTGGTCGATAACTAAAGTTCACCTCATTACTTTGTGATTTAACCTTGGTCTTCACCAGGTTTGCACATACTGTTGCTGGTACTTTGGCCAATTCTTCCAAACAGATCTTCTCTAGAGCGGGGATGTTTTGGGTAGCACAGACTTTCAAGTTCCTCCACATGTTCTGTATTAGATTGAAGTCAGGCGACTGGCTAGGCCTCTCCAGAACCTGGAAATGCTTTTAACATAGGCACTCATAATGCCTGGGTGGTCTGTTTGGGATCATTGTCATGCTGGAAGATTCAGCCACTCACTGATAGATGGAGGTTTTTCAACAAAATATCAAGACACATGGCCCAATTCATTATTTTCTTAATACGGATCAGTCTTTCTATCTCCTTTGCAGGAAAGCAGTCCCAAAGCACAATGCTTACACTCCACATGTTTCATAGTGGGTATGGTGCTCTTGGGATACAACTCCGCATTCTACTACATTCAAACATGATGAGTGTTTGAGAGTTTCAGACTATTCCATAAATTGGTTAAAATCTACAGTCCTTCCAATCAACTGTTCTTTCCAGGGTCCCGTTGCTGTTTAACTCCGGTCAGGAAATATTACATATCTAGGTATCCATATCTCACCAAGACGGGCAGACTTATCAAAGCTAAACTACTTCCCACTTTAGAAAAAGTGGAAGATGATCTGGCAAGATGGAAATCAGTTCCAATATCACTTATTGGAAGAGTAGCTACAATAAAAATGATGGTTTTGCCTAGAATCATTTATTTATTCTCAATGATCCCAAGCAAACCATCAGCTGATTGGTTTAGATCTCTGGACTCTTCTGTTTCTAAATTCCTTTGGAAAGATAAACCCCCACGTATCAGCTTAAAAACACTACAGAAGTCCAAAGATAAATGAGGTCTAGACCTACCAAAATTTCGCCATTATTTCTTAGGCAACAGGTTCCAATACACATCAAGATGGGTAAAACACAGTTATATCGATGAGTGCTGGGTAGATGTTGAACAGACACTGCGCAATAAGATAAAACTTTCAGATCTACCATTTATTAGCTCAAATATAAAACAAAATGAATGTTTTAAAAGTATTAGTATCAGCTCCTCTCTGACAGCTTGGTGGGAATTTCTTAAAATGACAGAGACCTTACTAGTCCCATGCAGATGTACACCCATCTGGAATAACCCGGATATCTTACAAAAAAAATGCATGATCAACTTTCCAAATTGGAGTTGTAAAGGAATTGAATACCTGGAGCATATATTTGATGCAACATACTTTATCCCATTTAATACATTGGTTACACAATACGGAATTAACAACAATAAATTATTAGAATATCAAAATTAAATACAAATTAAATCAATTATAAAAAATAAACAATACAGTTACAGTACAATACAATGAATACATTTATACAATACAATTATACAAAAATAAAAATACTCTGAATATTAAACAATATAGAGATCATCTTCTGGATTACATTGGTCTAGAAACGCCTTCTGCCTCCACATCTGATCAATGTTTCTGGTCTCCGTCGATTAGCTCCATCACCTAGTTGGGCGGGACCTTAAGTTTGTTCTGTGGGACACGGTTGCCGATGTGGAGCTTAAGGGTTGGTGGTGTCTGCTAGGGGTCTTCGGGGTTGGGTCCGCTCGCGGTTGGGGCGATAGGCTTTGGGGGCTTTGTGTGGTGACTCCTAGTAGCTGCATGTGGCGCCTTAGGGGGGTCGTGCTCTAGTGCTGTGCTGGGGGGGTCTGGGCTGGACCTGGGGCTCGGGGCTCTGGGGCGCCGTGTCCCCCGGCCTGTGGTCCTGGCCGGGGCATGGCGGGTGGGGGGGCCTCTGCCGCTGGGGCCGGCTGGGGTGGGGGTGGGGGGTGGGGACGGGGCTGTGGTCTGCGGCGCTGCTGCCTTTTCAATCTCCCTGGGCTGGTTCTTGTTGCTGGCTCCCCTATGGCCCCTTGCCGTGCCTGCGCGTCTGGGTGTCTGCGGTTGGCCGCGCCAGGTGGCCAGCATCTCTGGGCCCAATCGGTCATTTTGGCACTGGACATGGCTCCTGCGGGTTGGTCCATGCACTCTGTGGGGTGCTGGGGTGGGGCCCTTTGACCGGTGTCGGTCGGCCTCCGCAGTGGACTGACCGGGTGGCGGGGTGTGGGCTGGTGGGTCGGCTGCCTGGAGCTTAGGTCTGCACACGGGCCCAGCACGGCATGTCCGGGGTATCCGAGTTGGTGGTGCGCCAGGTTCCGACATCATCGCAGGGCCCCTCGGAGCCATGGTGTCTAGTGTCCTGTGTTTTGTTAGTAGTCTGAATGTGGGGATGGATTTAGGTCTCCCCCTGGGATGGGGGCGGGCGGATGGCCTGGGCCCCCATGGGGCTCGGAGGTGCCGCTGCCGTGGGCCCTGACTTGACGTGCTGGGGTAAGCAGGGGAGCTGGCTCCCTGGGGATGGCATCGTGTCACCCCAGTTATTTCCTCCCCATCCCCATTTGCCTCTGTCCATCTTCTCCTTCATTCTGCAATTCACAAGGCCCTGGGACGTGGGCACGTCACTGGGTTGTGGGATGGAGTTTCCGTCTTCGCTACCCGGTGGCGGCCTGGTTCCGAATTTTATTGAGCAACTTAGACATTTACATGACACACACACATGTAGGGACCTGGCGGTGGGTGCGCCTCGGCACTGGTACCCACTGTTTAAATGTATCTAGACACTGAGGGCCTGGGGAGGGAGATGGGGGTTCCTGGCAGTATTCCCATGTCCCACCCCTCTGTTATAAGTGCACATTAGACAAACATGCAACAACACCACAATTGAGCTGGGGGAGAGAGGCTTGGGGTCTTCCGACCCCCCCCTCCCCCCGTTCGTTGGACCATCAGGGGTTGGAGCCCGGGTGGAATATCGGGCTGTCTGGTCGGGGACCTGGGCTGGTGGGCTACTCTCGCTGGGGTGGGGGCCTTGGCGGTCTGCTTGTCCCCGTCCTGGTGGGCAAGGGGTCCGTCTCCCGGGTGCAGGGGCAGGGTGCTCTATTGGGGCGTCTGTCCCTGGGCCTGGGAGTATAGAGTTTATGGGGTTTATGAATGAGTGTACAGCTTCCTTTTTACGTGTGTCCTGTATTTGTAAGAATGTGTGCGCATCAGAGGGATGGTACGTATGAGTGTCTCTGTCTGTCTACGTCTACTTGTCAGGTTGGGTGTTTGGCTGCCCTCTGGCCCGGCTTGGTCCTGGTGCACGCTTGGCTGGTTCTGGGTGGGCCGGTGTGTCGGGCGGCCGCTGTTTCGGGCCCACGTCCTCCTCGGATTGACTGGGGCAACCCTTATGGGGGTGCCGGGGTTGTAAAGTAGGTTGGTGCCGTCCCTTGAATCGGTGGGGACCGTGCCTGGCGCCCAGTTCTCCTGCCGGTTCCATGAGTGCTGCTGCCTGGTCAGTTCATCTGGGGGGGCTGTCCGGCATTGGCTGGGCCCCAGATCTTGGCGCTCTGCATTGGGCAGGATCTGGACCCGGGAGCTGGTAGATCTGGATGTCCATGTGCTGGCTGGGCGCGGCCTGGGGAGGGCGTACATCCGCTGTGGCTTTTACTGTGGCTCCCTGGCGTGTGGGTGTGTGGGGGGGGCCGGGTTGTTTGCGGTGGGTATTGGTCCGGGGTGGCGGCGGCGTGTGCTGTCCGTCGGTCGGCTGCGGGTCCCTCCTGCCTGGCGGCGGCGGCGGGAGACCCCTGTCGGCGGGTCCCTGGTCGGGGCCCTGCTGGGGGGGCTGGGTGCCCCTGATCCCAGTGGCCTCCGGGTCCTGTTCTGGGCCCGCCCTGGCGTAGCCGGTTTCCAGCAGAGCCCTTGGGCTCGTCCCTGCGATCTCTCGGGGCCCAGCATGCCAAGCTGCCAAGCTTGTTATGAAGAATTCAATTCAGTTTATTTATATAGCACCATTTCACAACAGATTTCATCTCAGAACACACGTGAACCATAGAGAACAAACAGCAATGCCTTTTGCCCCTGATACTGGTTTTGGCATTGTACATATTTTATCTTTTTTAATGTCAGGAATATGTTAAATTTCAAAACGAGGCATTCTATCCTGACAACGATTGCAACGAATCTGTCATGGAACAGCGCGGGAGGATGGATATCTCTACAGCACATCTGCTTACGGGTACCCGTTTAGTTAAAAAGGGCGGAGTATCTGGACTTTAGGGCGAGCTTAAGTTGCTGCGCGTTCACACATCACTCCCGCCGCATTTCAGGTCGACGCAAGCCGCTGCGAAACCCACATCTCTGGCGGCTCCTAGAGCGGAGGAGTTACGTCGACTACGAATGTAGTGGCATATTCACACTAGTCCAGCCGCGCTGGGTTCGGACCCAAAACTCAGTTAGTTCGACCTGAATGGTCCTGGTGTGAAAACAGCTTTAGTCAGGGTCGTCAAGCAGGGCGGGTCAAGAGCATCTACTGTAGGAGACTAAGAGAAAACAGGTTAGCGCTTGAATTGACAGCATGTCATGCAGTTGGGGAGAAGTAGGGGAGAAAGTAGGAACAGGCTCTAATAATGTCCTCCAACAGCCTAGCCTAAAGCAGCGTAGCTACTAACATTAACCTGTCTCCTAGCTACTAGGAGACCTAGTTACTAACACTCTCTACCTGGCTTACATTAATCTATCTCTACCTAGCTACTCTACCTGTTCCTATCTCTTCCTAGGTTTTGACACTCTACCTGACTACTAATATTAACCTGTCTCTCTCTAGCTACCTTTCTAACCTGTCTCTAACTACCTATGAACCTGTCCCTAACTGTAAGCTTTGTCAAAGAGGAAGGTTTTAAGCCTAGTTATAAAGATATATAAGTTTTCTGCTTCACGAACCAGCCCTGGGAGCAGGTTCCATAGGAGGGGAGCCTGATAACTGAAGGATCTGCCACCCATTCTACTTTTAGAAATCCTAGGAACTACCAAGCATTTCTCACCTCCAGGGCTATGTAAAGCTGTAGTGAAGCACAGATCAATGGGGAGACGCAGATGGAGGTAACAATGTGTTTTTCATAGCAATGTATTAGTAAAGTTGGAGGAGAAGCACATCAGTCAACATGTCGGATGAGTTTTTTGTCTGAGAATTTTTATTTCTGTCAGTAACATCCAACGGTCCGTGTTTTATATTGTCACTTATCTACTAATAAATCACTACAATGAAGTGATCAGAATCTGATACGCCTACCTTTGTTGAAATTCAAATGCTGTGATCCATCCTGCTCCTCTGTAGAAAAGTAAATTGGCTGCCCTGTTTTTCCAGATATCTTCTTAGTTTTGTGGGGTTTTCTGGGCAGGAATGACTTCTACCTTCAGGTCCATTCATCTCTATGTTATTCCTGCTCTCTGCGTTGCTACGGCAGGTGGCAGTTCTTGCAAAGCTTGTGACAATTAATTTAGGTGAGGCAGAATATTTTATCAATTAGTAAAATACTGGAGTTTCAGGATAATAATATTACGGGATGAAGGGAAACAGAGGTAAAATACGGGAGTTTCCCGGCCATAACGGGAGACTTGACAGATATGCCACAGGCACAGGCTTAACTGGGGCAACAGCGAGGAGGTGCGCTGCTGGTGGGGTAACTGCTGTGATCAATCCATAAATATAATCAATTTTCCAATGGTTTTCATTCTTAATCCAGATCATTTTTAAATAAAACTTAATTTTATGATTTATGACTTCATCTAAAGAATGTTTTTTTTTTTTTTGCACTGTTTTATTGATGTAGACATAATTGAATGTGATGAATTAGTTCAAACAAATCACAATTGGTAAACTAATTTATTTTCACTGCAAAACATTTCAATAACTTCTGGTCTTTAAGGATCCAGATTGTTTTCTTTATTTTTGGTAGTTAGTGTATACATTCATTTTAATCAGTAGTGTCTTACTATCTTTGTTTATTTGAACGTTTGATTTACTTTGTTCCTTTTGTGAATAAACTGTTGTATTTGTAAAACTTGTTTGTCCATTAGTCCACATAAATATGTAGTAATTTGCTGTTTAGTGAACTTCTAGAGCTCACTCCTTCACCCTTTTGTTCATTTACCTCAGCCTTAAGCCTAGTTTATAGTACTCCGTTTTGATGGAAACGGATTGACGCAGCGCCATTATCTGTCGATGCAAGGTCTCTCCGTCACATCCGCAAGGACGGACGAAGTTGAGGTCCATTTTTTAACTATTTGTCTCCATCAACAGAGAGCGTATGCTTGTGATTGGTCAGTTCAGCAACAGCCACAGATCGTTTCATCAAAACGGTGCTCTATAGTCAGTAGCTAATACTGTGTTTGCTTTGTATTTAAAGGATCATTTATCTAATCTGGTCGTTTGGCAATTTTGAATACAAGGAGGGGTATGAAAACAACAAATAAGGCTGCTGTCTATCTAGTAAAAAGCTTTATAGCATAATCTAAAGTTACTTACTTTCATCCATTGCTCCTTGAGGGGGAAATGCATTCAAAGGCTGAAGAGAAAAACTGAAATGACGCTGCAATAGCAGGCAGATAGTAGTCATAGCTGCAATGAAAAGTTAGCCCCCCCCTGTTGCCCTGGTTGAGAATTGTTTTGCAACGCTGAAAAACCAATGGAGAACGGAGAGAAAGAAACGGACAACCATAAATGAAAGACGTGTTTATCAATTCCTGTACGTCTGTGAGCAAATTTGCTCTAGTCAGGCAGGTAATCTGAAATGATAACTGAGACTGAAATATTTGACTATTAATATAGTTCCTGAATATCAGGTGGCAGCTATCAGCTGCCCTGTATTTAATAATTTTCTATAAATTATTGATCTTATTAATGATTGCCATAAGAAGTCCTTCATAAATATTCATAGCCAAATTATGTTGTCCTTCTGTAGCTTCAACACCTGTTAAACCCGGGACAAAAAAGAAATATGATTCACAACTTTATAGCCTAATAGTAATTAAATAGTAACAGCTATAGGCTTGATATGTATGTTGTTTTTTCCCCTTTATTTTGCCAAAGACAAATCACAAATCCATGCGTATATTCCTCTTCTCTCTAGCAGTGGTGCAGCTCAAAGCAGCGGCCAATAAAGTTCTCATTTTAATACTACTCCTTGGGCCTGTTATGAATTGCTCACTAAATGGCCTGCATTTGTATAGCGCTTTACTCCATCCCTATGGACCCCAAAGCGCTTTACACTACATTCAGTAATTCGCACATTGATGATGGCAAGGTATGTTGTAGCCACAGCTGCCCTGGGGCGCACTGACAGAGGTGAGGCTGCCAGACACTGCCGCCTACCAGGCCCTCTGACCACCACCAGCGGGCAACAGGTGAATTGGTGAATCTTGCCCAAGGACACAACGACTGAGACCGTCAGAGCAGGGGCTCGAACCAGCAACCTTCCGATCACAAGGCGAACGCCCAACTCTTGATCACTTTCTCCACCAGTTTATCTTTTCTCAACAAACTGATGGCCTGTTGTAGATTGGCTCATCCCACTCATGTACAGTAAATCGTCCCTGATGTCCTTGGAAATCTCTTTGAAATTGACCATGGTGGGGGTTGGAGTCTTAAGTTCTAGACAGGTGTATTTTATACAGCTAACAAGTTTCAAGAGCTGCCATTAATTTAGGTAACATGCAGAGGATAGAATAACTTCTTAAAGAAATAACAGGTCCATTAGGGCCAGAATTCTTGCTTATTTTAGGTACAAAACCCTTATTTTCTGCAATATTTAAAAAAAAAAATTATTGTTACAAAAAATCATACAATTTATTTTCTGGATTTTTGTTTACATTCTTTCTCTCACAATTGAAGTGTACCTATGACGAAAATTACAGACTTATCTCATCTTTTTAAGTAGGACAACTTGCACAATCTGTGGCTGCCTAATAAATTTTTGTCACACTGCATGAGGACAGGAGATAGATATGAGGATTATGACAATGTTAATAGTCATATCTTGATTATAACTAGAATGACAAAGCAGCCAAACCATATCTAAGATGTGAGAAATGAGACAGTTAAACATATTCCAAGAGGCAATAAATCAACTGTGAGTGAAGCAATGGCACCTCATTTTATTAAAGTCATTCTCAGTGCGAATATTACTGATAAGATGCACAAGGTCAGTCACAAAATTAGGACTGTCTTGTTTATGCAGCTCTTCTTTACATCACAGAAAAAAAAAATACCATAGAGAACATTAAGCAAGGACATCTATTGAAAAAAAACGCCAATGTGGTAAAAAGCAAGGTTGAAACGTTGGACGATGCTTCATGTTACTTTTGCTGTTACCATCAAATACATCATTTAGATGTATGGCACTCATAAAATTGATGATGTACATGGACTAACAATGTGCCAACGAACATGGTGATTAAAATATCAATGTGTTCATGTCACCTTCAGGGTAGGTGAACTCTTGTTTATGTGATGCACAATTCTTCATTACTTTTTCGTATCTGTGTTCATGCTGCTTTTTATTGACTGCGTGGGCAACTGTCATTGATTGGTCTGGTGTTTGAAGATAAAGTTGCCAATTTGTTGGAAAGAAGTGCACCTCAAGCAGAGAAACAGCAAAATTGGTATTCACATTTTGTCTTTGAATACTATTTTAGAATTTAATTCGTTATTTGTGCTTTTCTGCAGTTGTCTAAGTCAAAACAAGAATGAAAGAAAATAAGGCAGATTACTCTCATTCTTTAAAATGCCTGAATCAAGGACGTTGTTAACATTTTAGTGATTGACCTTGGCTAACAGGAACTACTTTAATTAATCACTTTAATATGGCAGAGAAAAATTTGAATTTCTGTTATGCGTTTATCTACAGTAGGACATAGGAAATAGGAAATATAAATGTATAACCTTTTGTGAAGAATAATTTTATAATACAATTTTATCAAAGTAACTGAGCTGGAGAACTTGAGACCACTTTATTAAAACAACTACAGTATGTGCCACGGAGTCATGATTCTATTTAATCAAATTCTCCTTTTGTCAATTAATATCGAACCAGAAAAAAGTCTAACTAAAAAAACAAAAACAAAATAAATTAAATACTCTTTAGGATAATGAAACAATGCCTCAAAATGTAATTGTTTGTTTTTCTCATTTGCTTTTTTTCTTCTTCTAGGTAAGTGAAACAAATAGCCTAAGCTGATTGAAAATGGACTGCCATGAGGCATCACATTCAGGCACTCACCAGACTCTGGGACAGCACTCAACTTCAAAAACAATGGTCTCCATTAGTGTGACGACTAAAATACCAATGGAAAATCAAGTAGGTAATGGAATAAAGCTTAGGTCTGCAACAACTTGACTGAAAGAGAGTTCTCTTGAAACCAGGTCAGGAAAGTTACATACTTTAACTTTGCAGAAGCAACAATGTTAGAGTTAGCTGATGAAGTGTTTTAAATGTGATATCAGAATTATTATAAGACAAATAACTTTTGCAGCTTTCAGAGGTATTTTTAGTTTTTGGTGGTGATGACTCCACAGATTACGTGATCAGAATTTTTAAATATTTTACTCTTAGAACTAAAGTAATATTGTAGTTATCTTAAAATAATCGTAACTATTTTGATCTCATTTAGCATGGTTACAAAAACATTTTCTCTCAATATTTTCTTTCTTTTAATTCTCAGGTTTGATGTTTATATGGGTTTTTATTTTGCTGATTAAGGTGTGTTAAATATTTTCAGATTTAGCTATAAATGCAAAGTGTGAAGCTTATGGGTACAGTGGTGCAAATCATCAACACATGCAGAATGTCTTTTGCACTACATTATATTTGATTCTAAATAAACTATTAATTCAGAATGTGCTGTACAATTAGAAACTAAATTAAATTGAATTGATGATAAAAAAAATTAAAAATTACTTTAAGGTTATTCTTTTTATGTAGTTAGGTTATGTCAATTCAGACTCTAAATGGATAAAAATAGACCGACCACAAGACATAATTCTGAACAATTTTATTTTTACTTTTGTAAAACGTTTTTTCTGTTTACGAAATAAATACATTATCAGCTTACACTCTGCTGCATAAATCCACATTTCACTGATACTGTTAAGATTTTAGGGGGCTGTTGTCCTGTATGTTTGGATGATCCCAGGTTCGATCAGTTTGTTTTCTACCAGACCTACAGCAGTATTTTCTATTCTGCATCTCACGGCACACTGCCCTGCATGGTTAAGATGTTGTTCCGCTTCATCACACCTTATTTCAGTTTATGGCTTTGTTCCTGGACAATTTTGAGTACAGACATAGTTGAGGTCTCTTTTGAAGGCAAACATTCTACAATTTCTCCCAGGACTGTGATTATATGTCTGTGTGCTATTGTTACCCAGCAATATGAATTTTAATACACTGAAAAAGATCAAATTGTATGTCCGCCTATTCTCTAAGCTTGTCTCTATAATGTAGTTTTGGCCTAAAACCCATTGTGTATATAAAGTTATTACTGAGTTATTACTGTTATCCACACTGAATTTTACAGCAAACAACAAAAAATGAATATTGTGCACATATTTCTCAAACTACAGGTCAAAAGTGCCCTAGTGTGTCCCTGGCTAAATGCATTATTCTTCACTTTCTCTTACTACTTACTCTGTTTTATTTTGACAATAAAGTGTACTCGGACACGTTTCTGAAAGGTTATGTTACTGCTGCACACTATGCATAATTATCTAATGTCTCTTTTTGGATGCGCCATCTTATACTTACCAGTAACCATGACTTGATTAAGCCACCCCTTTGTGTAAGATATCTGCATTTACAGCATCCCATTGGCTATTTGATCCATCATTAATCTGAGTTCTGTGAATTCCAGTGACTGGTTTGAGTGACATTGAGGAACAGCTAGAGACATATACGAACATTCTGTTATGTTTCTGATTTTAGCAATAGTCCGGAGGTGAATCCCTGTTTAATATGGGATTTATTGGTCAAAATAATTATTACCAGAGGCCAAATTAATACCATCCAGATAAATTGATTGATTTAGCAGTTTCCTTTTAAAGCTTCTGGTCCAAAGACAACAACTTCTGTCTTGTCTGAATTTAAAAGGATAAAATTCAGAGTCTTCCAGGTTTGTAAGTCTTCCAGACATGCTTGTAATCTAGCTAACTAATTGGTTTCATCAGGTTTTATGGATAAATATAACTGTGTATCATCAGCATAACTTTGGAAATTAATTCCATGTTTTCTAATTATTTTACCAATTGGAAGCATATATATAGTAAAGAGAATTGGTCCAAGCACAGAACCCTGTGGTACTCCACAGGTAACCCTTGAGTCTGAAGAAGATTTATCATTGACATGAACAAACTGGAATCTGTTTGACAAATATGATTTAAACCAGCCTAGTGCTGTTCCCTTGACCCCTACAACATGTTCAAGCCTTTCTAAGAGCATATATGATAGACTGTGTCAAAAGCAGCACTGATATCTAACAAGACCAGAACAGTCACAAATCCATTATCTGAGGCCATTATAATATCATTAGTAACTTTTACCAGTGCTGTTTCAGTGCTATGATGAGCTCTAAAACCTGACTGAAATTCCTCAAACAGGTTGTTGTTGTTTAGATGCTCACATATTTGATTAGCAACTATTTTCTCAAGAATTGTGGATAAGAAAGGAAGGTTACATATAGGTCTGTAGTTAGCTAAATGATCTTGATCCTGGGAGGGTTTCTTAAGTAAAGGTTTAATTATAGCAACCTTAAATTCATGAGGCACATATCCATTTATTAAAGATAGACTCATCGTATCTATAATAGAGCCAGTAACCGGAGAGAACACTTCCTTAAATAATTTGGTATTAGGTCTAACATACAGGTTGAGGGTTTAGATGAAGCTAATATTTGTGATAATTCCGAAAGTTCAACAGGATCAAAACGGTACAGACATAGACATGGCTCTACAGTTCTCTCTGGTACTGCTTCATTTACTGAACAAGAGTAAATCAAGTTTGGGAGAATGCCAATTATTTTATTTTAAATAGAATTTATTTTATTTATGAAGAATCACAAAAAGTCATCACTACTTAGAGAAGGGGGAATTGTTGGCTCAACAGAGCTATGACTCTGTGTACGTTTGGCAACTGTACTAAAAAGAAACCCAGGATTGTTTTTATTTATCTCTGTTAATCACGAGAAATATGCTGTTCTAGCTTGTCGAAGGGATTTTTTATAAAGTAGTAGACCAGGGACGGCTGGTATAATTGGGCTAACAGGGCTAAGCCCTCCCTGGATTATTCAATAAAAATAATAATGTAATAAATGAATGAATAAATAACATTTTGAAATATATTTTTTTTAATTTTTCGATCAGGCAATAGTGGATACAGAGCTAAATCGGCACTAAAAATACACCAAATTTGTTGAAATGGGCTAATTATCTTCAGCCCAAGCGGAGTAACACAGTTACACTTGACTTTGCGTAGACACGTGATTGACAGGTTGCTTGGCACACCCCTTCATTTGCTGCCCATTTGGGCTAAATCTGTGTAGCCCTAAACCGGCTCATTTCAGCCAATGACAGACGACTTGACTTGAGAGACCTGTCACTGTACGTGACAGGTCTGTGTGTGGAGGGAAAGTTGTAACAATGGCAGGCGTAAGCGCAAACGAGGTTGATTATTTGCTTTTAAATCCGTTTTCTTTAATGTCCTTAGAGGAAAAACTTGAAGTTATAAAAGCGGGAGCACATCATCCAAAGGATATTCACATTACACAAAAAGACAAGCGTCAAAATCGCAGCTTTTGTGTAACTTGGTTTCAAAGAAAAGACTGGCTAACGGCTAGCCTAGCTAAAAAGTCACTTTTCTGCTTCCCGTGCTTGCTTTTTGGAGGAGACACAGCCTGGACCCAGCAAGGTATCGTGGATCTGAAACATTTATCTGAAAAAATAAAGAAACACGAATGCAGCACAACCCATATAGGAAATGGCGTAAAGCTGTCAATGTTGGGTAAAGTGAACATCGCCTGTCAACTGGATGAGGGCCACCGCATTGCTGTACAGAGACACAACGAGCTCGTTAAGAAAAACAGACACTCATTATCACGGATCGTGGACTGTATTAAATGTTGCGGGGCACACGAGCTAGCTTTACGTGGATCTGATGAGTCTTCCACTTCACTCAGCCGGGGTGTGTTTGTGGACCTTGTGGAACAGTTCTCCTTTCTAGACAGCCAGTTAGCTGATCACCTGTCAAACACGCAGGTTGCAAAGTATACGTCCAAGACCAGCCAGAATGAGTTGCCTGACTGCATGCTATCTGTCTATGAAAAGAAACTGGCCGATGAAGTATCGCAGGCACCGTTTGTGGCTGTACAAGCTGATGAGACGACTGATGTGGCATGTGTAAGCCAGTGCGTGATCGTGCTGAGATACGTCACTGAATGTTCTGCCGTGGAACGATTTCTTTGTTTTTCTCCATTAGTGGACAGGACGGCAGACGGACTTGAAAAAGTTCTGAAAGAAAAACTTCAACCATTCCATCTGGAAAGTAAACTGATCGCCCAGACCTATGACGGGGCTGCAGTTATGAGCGGCGCAGCGGCAGGCCTGCAGGCCAGATTAAGAGAGACGTTTCCTCATGCGCACTTTGTGCGCTGTTATGCCCACCAGCTCAATTTAATCATTCAGCAGGCCTGCTCATGTCTCACACCTGTCAGAGTATTTTTTGCAAACATAACGGCATTCGCAACGTTTTTCTGCAAGTCTCCCAAGAGAACTGCGGTTCTGGATGAAGTGTGTGGCAGGAGGATTCCCGCGGCGGGACAAACAAGGTGGAACTTTAAGAGCCGCACTGTCCACACCGTCTATGAGCAGCAAAAAAATCTGAAGGCATGTTTTGAAAAAATACAAAACAGTCACACGTGGGACAGTGTTTCAGTCCAGCAAGCGCACGGCCTGTTCACCTTACTGGAAGATGAAAACTTTGTTTTCCTGTTGTCGTTTTTCCATGCTGCGTTGATGCATGTTGACGTTCTCTACAACATCCTTCAGAAACGAACCACGGATCCTCTGAAAACAGGACAAACCCTGGCGAATTTTTCCAGGTCCATAACTGAGCTAAAGGAAAAGCTGGTCAAAGATGCCACCCACCAGGATCCGGATACAAACCGGGCTGCAGCGGCAGCATCACGCAGGGTGCAGAGGTCTGACGGCGCGTCTTTGGCCGCTCGCTGCTGTCAAATAATGATCGAGCAGTCAAAAGCTCGCTTCGAGAAAGCCCGAAACTTAATGTCTTTTGAACTGATCAATCCTGAGCTGTTTTCACAGTTTAAGGTCAGTTTTCCCCAAAAACAGCTGGATGTTGCATGTGAACATTTCCCAATGATCTGCAAGGAGAAACTGAAGGGTGAACTGATGGTGATGTATGGCAGTGCGGAGTTTGCGGGATTAACGTCGGCAGTGGCACTTTTGAAGATGCTGACAGAGAATGATCTTCAAAACACTTTCTCTGAAACACTGAAACTGACACAAATAGCCATAACAACTCCGATGACATCAGCAGAGTCAGAGAGATGCTTCAGTACACTGAAGAGGATCAAGAGTTTTCTGAGAAGTAACATGGGACAGGAAAGACTGAACGCACTGGCCGTGCTTTCTATCGAGCGAGACTTCATTCAGAAATCACCTGACTTCAATGAAATGGTGATCAACCTGTTTGCATCGCAGAAAAATCGTCGTGCTGAGCTCCTCTTCAAATAAGGTAGACCATCGCTATTAATGTCTTAAAACACGTCAGATTCTGTTGAATATTTATATTCTCTGTCATAACGTCCATTATATTTGACATGCTCTGAGTTGCCATGAAGTTTGGATTAATTCTTTACAAAGCAATATGCAATAATTTCTGTCAATATATTTGAAACCTTTTTTATTTAGCACTTCTCTTTTTATCTTGTACAGTGTGCAAGTGTGCGTTGTGCATGTGTGAAAGTGAGTCAGAGTATTTTGCCATCAGTGCATTCCTCTGAACAATAGTGTTTTGTTAGAAAGGTCCATAATCCTGTTGTGATAGTGTTAAATCTTATAGATTGTGATGGATACCTTTTTTTTGTTGACATACTCAGTTGGCTTTTATAATATATTTTAGCCCCCCCACTCAATGGCACCACAAGCCGTCACTGTAGTAGACTATTTTTCCAGGTTAGAAAGGAATCATTTAAGCGTGTAGAGCACCATTTTCTCTCCAGTTTCTTAGTATTCTGCTTTAAAGTACGCAACTCTGCACTAAACCAGGGAGCCCGCCTCCTATGGCTGATTACCTTCTTTTTTAAGGGGGCTACACTGTGTAGTCCCAAATGCAGTGAGGAAGTAATACTTTGAACCAGACCATCAATTTCTGAAGGGTTAGTGTTGGAATTACTGCCATTCACTGTTGTATTAAGAGACAGATAGGGAAGCAAGAATGGAACAGATTCTTTAAAACTTGTTATAGCAATGTTTGAAAAACTTCTACAGTAATGACATTTTTTTCATTTTTTTTATGAACGTTTGGTAAAGTAAATTCAAAGGTTATCAAAAAATGATCAAATAGGTTATGCGGGAGGACTATTGGTTCATCACACTCAATGCCGTATGTCAGTACGATGTCTGAAGTGTGTTGAGCAGAGTGTGTGGGTGCCTGCACTTTGAGAAAAGCCAATTGATACTAAGATGATATTAAATGTTGCAGTTAGGCTATCACTTTCAATGTCCATGTGAATATTGAAATCCCCTATTATAATTACCTGCTCAGTGTTTAAAACTAAATTAGATTAAAAATCTGAGATCTGGTCCAATAATTGAGAGTAAGGGCCTGGTGGACAATACAGAACCACAAACAAAAGTGGCTTTAATGTTTTGCAGCTTGGATGACGAAAACTAAGGATTAAATGTTCAAAAGAGCTGTAGTTAATAAATGGTGTAGGGCGAATTTGCAAATCTGAATGAAAGATGGTTGCAAGTCCTCCTCCTCGCCCAGTACTTCTAGGAATGTGAAAATGTTGATAATTGGAAGGGGTTGCCGCTGAAACCATAGATTGCCGAAACACTCCCAAGTAGCAAGCACCGGCGTTACCTTGAGTGGCCAAGTAGGGATTCAGACCAGGAGCTGGAGGGGTTGGAGCTGTCTCTTGAAACCACCTACCTGCAGTAAAGGAAGTAATGCATTCACATCCTAAAGTACAAGTAATTTTTCACTCTAAAGAAGGATTAGGGAGGAGGGGGGGGGGTGTCAGTGAAGTATGACTGTGTGCAGTGCAATCACTGTCTGCAAGTTAACAACCTACTAGCTGCATCCAAAGACCCAACATTTTATCTGAAGAAATACCTTAAAGTACGTTTTTTTTTATTTACTGTCCGTCTAGGGTTTGCTATTTTGTGTTAATTCATTTCTCACAGTTACAATTTCAGGGTTGTTTGTATCTGAAATGACGTTAGCTTGATTATATGTTGTTGTGATGATTCTGCAAATTGCGCATGATTCCCACAAATGCGGGTTATAAGGATAAAATTATTCAATTTGGAGTGCAATAAGTGTCTGTTCACAATACTTTGCATGTTTATAACAGAAAGTCGGAAATAGCCAAACTGGCTGTGGTTTCAAAACAGCTAAATTTCATTTCAAATGACTAGATATAAAAATCAAATAAAATGTAAAGTGATTTATGATTTTTTTCTTTTCAGCTCTGCAACCCTATGAAATCAATTTATTATGTTAGAAATGCTTTATTTATATATTAATGCTTTATATTTAAAGTTCCACTTTTTCCATTTAGATTTTTCTGAATTCTGCTTTTTCCATTGTAGTCATATTAATTAAACCAAAAAGTATGTAATTTTGGTGACTGAAAACAATTGACCAAATCAATCACCAAATACCACATTGACTGTTATTCACAACTATTTTCATAAATCTACTGTGCTATGGTTCAAGTATTTTCCTGTCATTTTTAAAGAACAAAAACATCCTATGTGCAAAACGAATAATCTCCTATTTTTCATAGGCCCTATTACACAAGAACTCTCACCACCTGATCAAGTCTCATAGAGACCTGGAAACAGTAAATATTTATATTACTTCCATATTTATCTAAACCTGTGTTCATTTTTTATTTCCTAGTCCTTCCCAGACTCAAGTGAAATCAATGTATGTCAGTGCTTTTATGTTTAACGGTCTTTCTGCAGAGGGGGTGATCTGACGCCCCCCTGACAACTGCTCTGCGTGATTCTTCTCAGATTGCGGGGCGGGCCCCGCAATCTGAGAAGCAATCTGAGAAGAACTGCCCTAAACTCATCCTCATTGGTCTGTGACCAGTGATGATGACAGAGCTTGCACCTCCTTCACTGTATTCTCATTGGTCTTTGGCCGGTAATCACAGGCAGAGCTCTTAAAAGGACTGTGCTCAGAGAAGCCATTGTCTTTCCATGCCTATTGGGCGACGGGGACACTCAAATCTTTGCTAGCAAAATCTCCCCCTTGGTTCCAACCTACAGGCCAGAACAGGACCATTACTCTAAATCTCCGGAGCATAATTTTTTCCAAGTTAACCAACCTCCCATTTCTGCTGCCAGGAGGTCTGCTTGGCACCTGAGCGATACCAAGATAGCTCTCTAAAGACAGGATTGACTGCATTTTAACGCGTTCTTTTAAAATCAGCTTTGCGCAGCTGTTCGTCAACGGACTTGGCCCGTTTGGATTATTCCTCTTTCTCTCTTCATTATTAAACTTGAACTGGCAGTGAGGACGAAGTCATCACCAGTAGGATAATTTTACGTTATATGTAGGAGGTTTTAAAGCACAAGTTTAGACTTGTGTGAAATGGTTTAATTGATTCTTCTGTAGTTGTTAAACCACCATTTGCTCGTTGTTTGTATCATCACCGCACGCTGGCTTTTGCAGTTGTATGCTTGTTTTTGTGTTCACTGGTTCTTGCTAAAGCGTTATTATATCTCCTATCTTTTAATATCCTTTGGTATTGTGTGGTTGCATGTCTTGTTAAGAAAGAATACTATTAACCCTGTGTCCTGATTCCAGATCACCCCCAGCGGAAAACACACATGCACATCCCACTCATGCTTTTAAGATTTTTTATTTCTTTTTTTTTGTGATCGCTGTGGATTTAATTTCTTGAAGTTATGGACACGAAACTGAGATAAGAAGTAAGAAAGAAAGAAGATGAAGAAGAGAAACAGGACCGGTAGAAGTGTGAACTCACGATACAAGATAGGGATGTAAACAAAGAACACAAGAATACATCCCAGTCCTCCACCTCTGTTGGACGGCAGAGAAGTGGGAAAACAAAAGAAACAAAAAAAACACCAATAGAACAGAACAACATTAACCAAACGGATCTAGTAATATAAACTAAGAATTAAACATTCACTACACACAAAAATGGATTAATTAACACAACACTAATGTTTCTGGAAAGCTCCTGGTAACAACTAACTAATAACGTAACCTCATCTCAAAATATGTCAGTACTCACCAATGTCCCCACACCTAGGTGTGTGTGCGAGCATGCCCGTGTGAATAAGGTCCCACAGAGCGCAGGAGCCACAGGCGGACCAGCGCAGGGCCGATCGCCCACCAAGAGAGGAAAAGATGGAAGCCCCAGGGGAACACCCACTAGCTGCAATGCTGGGTTCCGGGAGATCGCAGGGACGAGCCCACAGGCTCTGCCGGAGACCGGCTATGTCAAGGCGGGCCCAGAACAGGACCCAGAGGTCACGGGAGCAAGGGGAACCCCGCTGAACCCCCGCGGAACCCACAGAACCGGCAGGGGGCCTGAGCACCAGATAAGGTCCCCTCCGACCCACCGAACGGCACCAACCTACCGTGAGAGGTGCCCCAGTCAATCAAAGGAGGATGTCGGCCTGAAAACAGCGGCCGCCTGTCACACCAGCCCACCCAGGACCAGCCAGGCATGCACGTGGACCGAGCCGGGTCGCATCCGGGCCCCCAGCCCCAGGCATCAAGAAGCACCATCGACAAGCGGGCAGGGGCATCAGGACCGACAGGGAGTGACGGAAGGGAAAAAGATGCCCCAGGCCAGAGGGCAGCCAAACACCCGACCTGACAAGTAGACAGAGACATACAGAGACAATCATGTGTACCCTCCCTCTTACGCACACATATTCTCACCAACACAGGACACCTGAAAAAGGACACAGTACACTCATTCATAAGCCCCGTACATACTCTCTACTCCCAGGCCCAGGGACAGATGTCCCTATAGAGCAACCTGCACCTGGGAGACGAACCCCTTGCCTACCAGGATGGAGACAAGCAGATCGCCAAGGCCCCCACCCCGGCACGAGAAGCCTAACAGCCGAGGTCCCCGACCAGACGGCCTGATATGCCATCCGGGCTCCATCCCCTGATGGCCCAACGAACATGGGTGTGGGAAGACTCCCAGCCTCTCTCCCCCCACTCGATTGTGTTGTTGTTGCATTTTGTTCTAATGTGCACTTAAAACAGAGGGGTAGAAGATGGGAATGCTGCCCGGCACCCCCATCTCCCACCCTGGGACCTAAGTGTCTGGATGCAGTTAAACGGTGGGCACCGGAACCTCCACTGCCGAGGCGCATCCACCACCAGGTCTAGATGCCCTACATGCGGCCTGGCGGATGATACACAGGGGCAACTGCAGCTCAGTGGTAGAGTAGTTGGCTAGCAATCGAAGGGTTGTAGGTTCGATTCCAGCGTCCTTCATGTTGACATGTGCCCCTGGGCAAGGCACGTAACCCCAAAAATTCCAAAAACGTCCTACCGAGCCATGTAGGATATCGGTGTATGAATGAGTGGGAATGGGTGAATGTGGCTTCAACGTTCAGCGCTTTGAGTGGTCATTAAGTCTACATAAGTTCAGTCCATTTACATTTGCCTGTGTCATGGTGTACTGTAAAATTGGGACCCAGGCCACCTACAAGTGATGTGACACCCTTGTGAATGGTAGAATGTAGGAGCAGGTGGACAGAGGCATTCGGGGATGGGAAATAAATGACTGGGGTGACACTATGCCATCCCCAGGGAACCAGCTCCCCTAGACCTAAATCCAACATTCATACAACATTAACTACTATTAACTACTACTATTAGCTACAGGCTGAGTTTAGCCCAGCACCATCAACTCGGATACCCCGGACATGCCATGCCGGGCCTGTGTGCAGACCGAAGCCCCAGGCGGCTGACTCCCTAGGCTGATATCCATCAGCCTTGCTACTACTGCCCGAACCCAGCAACCGAACCCAGCACCTCTATCCACCAGCCCACACCCCACCATCCGGCCAGCACACCGGTGTAGGGTCAAAGGGCCCAACCCCAGCACCCCGCAGAGTGCTTGGACCAAGACCCAGGAGCTATGTGTCCACGCCCCAAGGCCCTTATGAAAGGTAGAATGTAGGAGCAGGTGGACCTACGTCAAGTGTCAATATGGCCGCCCACCCGCCGGCACACCGACGGGCAGGCACGGCAAGAACCAGCCCAGGGAGATGGAAAAGGCAGCAGCGCCCGCCGACCACCGGCCTCCCACAGCCCTCCCAGCCAGCACCTGCGGCCAGGCCCCGGCCAGGACCACAGGCCGGGGGGCAAGGAGCCCCGAGCCTCAGACCCAGCCCAGACCCACCCCAGAGCAGCACAGCACCAGGCCAGTAACCCGTGTCCGCCAGCGCAACCTCCCTAACGCGCCGCATGCAGCCACTAGGAGTCACCACCCAAAGTCCCATCTCAGGTGAGAGCCATGGCACCTACTGCCCCAACCGCAAGCGGACCCACCCCCGTAGACCCCTTGCAGACGCCACCATTCCTTAAGCTCCATATCAGCAACCGCGTCCCACGGAAGAAAATCAAGGGCTCCGCCCCAATAGGTGATGAAGCTGATCAAGGGGAGACCAGAAAGGTTTATCAGATGTGGAGGCAGAAGCCGTTTCTAGACCAATGTAATCCAGAAAGAGATGTCTTTATTGATTAATATTCAAAGTATTCTTATTTTTCCAGTTCAAGAGAATATTTTTCCTAGTGATGCATAAGGCAATGTGAACTAATTGCATATACATTGTATCCATTGGTAACTTCATCTAAATTTCCCAGTAAGCAAACTGTGGGAGAAGATGTGATATTACATTTTAGACACTTTGACAGGTCTTCACATATCTGGTATCAATATTTCTTGACAGGTGGGCAGAACCAAAGAGCATGAATATAATTGTCTGGTAGATTGCTTATACATTTTAAACAGGTTTTGGACGGGGTGAAACCCATCTTGAACAACCGTTGGCCTGTATAATGTACTATATGAAGGATTTAATATTGTATTAATCATAGATTAATTCAATTCAATTCAGTTTATTTATATAGCGCCATTTCACAACAGATGTCATCTCAAGGCACTTTACAAAAAGAGTTATTACAATACAATGTTTAGTGTAGAAATTACAGAACCACAGAAGATTGCGTCGTGGAATTCTCAGCAATCCCTCATACTGAGCAAGCATGCAGCGACAGTGGGAAGGAAAAACTCCCTTTTAACAGGAAGAAACCTCCGGCAGAACCAGGCTCAGCACAAGCGGTTATCTGCCGCGACCGTCTGTGGCTTGGAGAATACACAACAGAGACACAGAAAGAGCAACAGAACCGATGCACAAGTTTGTTGCAGGACGTGGAGAATTTTCCGTCACTGCAATGCCATCTTAGTCAGGGTCGTCAAGCAGGGCTAATCCGGAGCACCCACTATAATAGAAAACAGGTTAGTGCTTGAATTGACAGTACATCATGCAGTTGGGGAGAAGTAGGAGACAAAGTAGGAACAGACCCTAATAATGTCCTCCAACAGCCTAGCCTAAAGCAGCATAGCTACTAACATTAACCTGTCTCCTAGCTACTAGGAGACCTGGCTACCAACACTCTGTCTGAGTCCTCATGACCCGTGGGTCCGGTGTCTGGGCCGGTAACCGGCACCCGTCATGCTGGGTCTTTCTCTGGGTCGGGTTGTTTGAGAATTGCTAAGCCAAAGTGGGTGGTACAACTCCATCTAGGCTAAATACCGGCACGAGACGATAGTATCGACAAACTCATCTTAAGGACAAAATAGGACAGAACTGAGAGGACAGGTTCGAAGATGGAGCGAGAAACGTTTTTAGAGATAAAAGGGTGGGGGTCACGCAACTGTTGCCCGGGGGATGTCCAGCCCGGCAGGTATTGGGCGGCGCACTGGTGCGGGAGGATCCCCTTGAGGGACTTCTCTCGGCGCTGGCTGCCCTGTGGGGCACATTTCTTCCGCAGGCGGTAAGCCTCCACTGAACCGACTTGGATCTTTACCTGGCTTACATTTTAATCTAATCTCTACCTAGCTACTCTACCTCTTCCTATCTTCCTTCCTAACTTTTGACACTCTGCCTCTCTGACTACTAACATTAACACTGTCATCTTCTATCTACCTGTTGACCTGACTCCTAATAAATATTAAACACTACTCTCTACATCTGTAGCTATCGTCAAAGAGGAAAGGTTTTTAGCTATGCTTTTACTAGATAGACAAATTGTCGCTTCATCGAACCAACCCTGGGGAGCCGGTTCCATAGGAGGGGAGCCTGATAGCTGAAGAGCTGCCACCAATTCTACTCTTTTGTAAATCTAGGAACTACCAGGTAAAACCCTGCAGTCTGAGAGCGAAGGTCTCTGTTAGGAACATATGGAACAATCGATCTTTATGTATGATGGAGACAAGATTATAAGGGCTTTATTATGTCAGAAGGTGGGATCTTGAATTCTATTTATTAGATTTTTACTTGGGAGCCAGTGAAGAGAATGCTAAAACAGGGCGGAAATGTGATCATATTTTTACTATCATCAAATCCTAGCCAGCAGCATTTGAACTAATGAAGCCTTTTTAATTGTATTCTGTGCGACTACCTGTCAATAGACAGGTACAGTAATACCAGCCTCTGAAGTAACAAAGGCAATGGCTAGCTTTTCAGATCATTCACTGGACAGGATGGTTCTAATTTTTGCAATAATTCCTTAAGGTGAAAAAAGGATATCCTACAGACTTCTTCTAATGTAGTTCTAAAAGAATTATCTTGGTCAAAAATGACACCCGAGGTTTTTTTGCTTTATTACTGGGAGGCTAAATCTTATGCCGTCCATGGTGAGGGCTGTGAACTAAGTAGTTTCTTTTTCAGAGCTTCTGGTCCTAAAGACGACTACTTCTGTTTTATCAGAGAATTAGACGCAAGAAGTTTAGAGTATCCAAGTCTTTTATGTTTCAGACATGCCTGTAGTCTACCTAACTGATAGGATTCATCAGGATTTAGTGGAATAGATATAGCTGTGTCATCAACTGCGTATATAGGGACATTTTATCCATTGCTGCTCAATTCTTTTACCAATAGGATAGCCATTAATATAGTAAAGAGAATCGGCCCAAGCACTGAAACCCTGTGGTACTCCGCAAGTAACTATTGACGGTTGAGGAAGATTTATTGTTTACTGAACAAACTGCAATCTGTTAGAACAAATTAAGATATAAACCAAACCTAGTGCTGATCCTATTATACCGATACTTTGTAGCCTTTCTATGAGAATATTGTGTGTTAACTGTGTCCAAATGGAGCTACCTTAGATCTAACAGGACCAGAATGGTCACCGCAGTCCATTGTCTGAGGTCTTTATGAGATATCAGATTGAGTAACCTTCACCAGAGTGTTTCAGTGCTGTGATGTTGCTCTAAAGCCCGGACTGAAACTTCTCAAACAGTCATTATTGTTAATGCTCGCATATACGTGGTGTGCAACTATTTTCTGCAAGGGAATTTTAGATAAGAAGGAGCTCAGATTAGATATCGGGTCTATAGTTAATTAAGTCGTTTTGAATCAAGAGAGGGTTTTCATTAAGGAGAGGTTCTAATTACGCTATCTTAAACTCCTGTGGTACAATATCCATTGACTAAGGATTATATTCTCATTACTCATTTAAAAATTTGTTCTATAGCAGCGAATCAGAGGGAAAACTCTTTTATAGGTTTAGTTGGGATTGGGTCTAAAACGACTAAGTTGAAGGGTTTAGATGAAGCTAATAATTTTAGTACATCACAAAGTTTACGGCTGCATTAAAGCAGTTTAAGCAATATATTAGGTTCCATCACCATTTTTGAGGCTTGTCTCATATAAAATAAAGGATGGAAGCAAGCATATTGGGAAGGTTCCAATTATACTCTTATTTTTATTGGAGTCTATTTTATTTATAACGAATTGCATGTAAAGTCGTCAATGCTCTTAGACGATTGGGGAAGAATGGTTGGCTTCGATTGAGCTAATGTTCCTGTGTGAGTTTGGCAAACTGTAATAAAAAGAAAACTAGGATTATTTTTTATTCTCTCAGATTGTAAAGATGAATAATATAGTGTTCTAAGCTGTGTATAAGGTCATCTTTTTATTATAGCATAAACTATTTTTCCATTTTAAAAAGGAAAATCATGTAAATGCGTGGGAGCGCCATTTTCTCTGAGTTTTCTAACATTCTGCTTTATAGGGTACGTTAGCTTAAATATTTTAAACCAGGAGGTTAAAATCTTCTATGGCTAGCCACCTTCTTTTTCAAGGGGCAAACTTTGTCTATTGCCCGACGCAAGAGGAGAATTAAACGCGATGAACTATAATGTCAAGTTGTGAGGGGTCCGAGTTAAATACTGTTTTCTGTTCTGCATTTATAAACTGAGGAAATTAAAGTTGAAGAGCTTCTTTAAAATTTGCTACAGCGTTGTTGATAACGTTCTGGTAATATTGAAGTTTTTCTTTCAGAGTTTGATATGATATCCATTTTGGGGAGTACAGTTCTTAAAGTGTATCAAGGAACATGATCATGACAGGATCAGGGTTTATGGTGGAAAGACTGTTATTTATTCACAGTCCAACTGCCATAAGTCAGCACAATATTCTAATAGCTGTGGTGTGTCAAGAATGTGTTGGTCAACTGCACATTCTTGTGTACAAGACTATTGTGTCTTGGATAGTGTGAAAAGCTGTATTTTGCTATCAAATTTATTATCAAATGACTATTGAAGTCTCCATACCTATAATGATTTATCCAGTGTTTATCAACTAAGTCAGATAGAACAACCTGAAATCTGATCTAAAAAATTATGAGACATAGGTTTTTGGTGGACGATTTTAGAAGGACCACAAACAAATGTGGATTTACTGCTTGGTTATGTGTATGAGGAAAGCTAAAAACTAGATGCTCAAAGGAACTGTACTATTAATTTTTTTGGAGATTAATTAGTAAATCGGAATTAACTGATAGTTGCTACTCCACCCACCCTCCTAGACCAGTATCTTCCGAGGGCTCTAAAGTTTAAGTAGCTAGGGGAGTTGACATCAATTTATTGTGACATGAGTCCTCTTCTGCAAACCATGTCTCTGCCAAGACAAAAACAAATCCAATATTATTTTCACATAATTAAGTCATGTTTACAAGAGTGTTTTTGAGGGGAGAGTCTTTTTTTAGTAAACCACATTAATTGATTTGTTTTCATGTTCAGTCCGTGTTTTATATATCTTTATGAGATTTTTATACTTTGCTATAGTGAGCATTAACTTTTATTCATTAGACTTTGGGTAGTGGACGGGGAAACTATCTCTATAGGGTATGGGTTATACATGGGTGGCAGTCCTCACTGTTCTTGACCTGGATCTGGAGTAACCCTGAGCTGGACCTCTGGGTTGTCCACGGCCTCTGGGAGAACTAGAGATAACCTATCTATGTTCTAGAAAGAAGCTAGATCGTACTCGGTGGGCTTGGATGCCGTCTCCTATCGTACAGTACAGGCTTTTCCCAGGCAGGGGGGGTGGGCCCCCCAGTTATCAATGTAGCCCACATCGTATTTCTGGACACCACCATTGACAAACAAAGGTGGAACGAAAGCACATACGGCTGTTACATGTCATCGATACGTACTGATCAGACGCTGGGGACCAGAAAAAATTTTACAGAGTCAGACTTCCTTTTTGGAAGCCCTTTACACACCGAAGCTATCTGAATAATTATTAGTGACATCTGAATGCCGTTCGCGTGGTGTCTTTGGCACACAGCATGGATAACGATCCTGCTATACCGCCGTTTGTCTTGGCCAAAAAGCTTCAGGATGGGACCTAACTGTCCGCAGACTGGCCCCTTGGAAGGGCTTCTGACCGTTGGTCTTTGTGTCTCTGGAGCACATCCTATCTATGGAGCTGGCCGATTACATGAAATCGGCCTCACTTACTCCTGCTCGGCGGGTGCGTCGCCTGAGAGGTGGCAAAACTCCCTATTTGCTTCAGAGAAAGGGGTGGAGGTTGGCCGACAGACTGGGGTTCTGGGCAGCTAATCTTCCTACGAAACAGTCACCCATCTCGCCTGAGTCCCGGATGCTCTGGGGCTGTTGGAGGACGGCTAGGTCCTTCCCCAATGTCCCTAGTTGACTCGCGCTAGCTAATGCTGGGCTGGACTGTTCTACAGCGGCGGCTAAAAGCCGGGCCGCTTGCTCAGAAAACCTCTCGCCTCCAAAGCTACAAAAATGCTTGCACTTATTACACCTACCAACTTCACTAAATTGAGGCGGAGGAGTAACTAAAAATTTGATCAGAGAGCACAGCTGGGAAAGAGGGAGGAGGTGTAGTGGAGAGATTGGAGGACAAGAGAGAAAGCTGCCCGAAGCATGCTAGCCGCTAAAGCTAGCTAACCATGCGGGACCTTTACCTTACCTCATAGTAAAAAACAAAGTAATTAACCCAGTTAAAAGCTCTTACAGAGTACTGAAAACAGTGAAGAAGATATACTTAACGTTTTAATGTCGTTTGTGTGTTAAGCCAACTCAGAAATAATTATTGGACCAAGAGAAAGTTAGATCCGTTCAAGAGAGAGAGAAACACCGACTTGCTACAAACGAGTTAGTCACAAAACAGGAAATGACGCGATACGTCTTACCAACGCGATACGTCTCCACGCTCCCACACCACCCGTTGTCAGTATGAATGTTCAGATTAGGATTTTCAAGAAATGTAAAGGTTCTTAAAGAAATCTGAGACCAGAGGTTTTGGTCAAATGAGATGGACAAGTCCATCTCCCATTTTGAAATAGGAAGGGCTATTGATCTACCTATTCTATTTAATATTTTTTATATTTTAGATAGCAGTTTGGGAGGGTTAAAATTAATAAAGCCTAAAACTTTTTCTGGAATTTGTAATTCAACCGTATGTTGCCTAAATTATTTTTTTATTGTTTAATTTGTTGATATTCTAAGAATTTACTCTTGTTAATTCTGTATTGTGTAACCAGTGTATTAAGGGGGTTAAGGCCTGTTCCATCAAATATGTGCTCCAGGTATTCAATTCCTTTACAACTCTGTTTGGAAAATTTATCAAGCATTTTTTTGAAAGATGTCATCTGTGTACGTCTGCATGGGACTAGTAAAGTCTCTGTCATTTTAAGAAATTTCCACCAAGCTGTCAGAGAGGAGCTGATACTGATACTTTTAAAACATTCATTTTGTTTTATATTTGAGCTAATAAATGGTAGATCTGAAAGTTTTATCTTATTGCATAGTGTCTGTTCAACATCTACCCAGGACTTATCGAGAGAGCTGTGTTTGTGTTTGAAGCTGTTTTCTAATTCTGGTAGTGTTAGTTTTTGGTTGCATACGTTAATCCTTTTTAAATAGTTTGTAGACTGCATGATTTAGAGTAGATTGGCTGTTGCCACAGTGTTTATCTGTAAGATTAAAACAACTAATGTACCTTTCTGCATGGAGTTTACATGTTCTCCCCGTGCATGCATGGGTTCCCTCCTGGTACTCCGGCTTCCTCCCACAGTCCAAAAACATGACTGTCAGGTAAATTGATAACTCTAAATTGTCTTTAGGAGTGTGTGTGCATGGATTGTTTGTCCTGTCTGTCTCTATGTGTGGCCCTGTGATGGACTGGCGACCTGTCCAGGGTGTATTCCGCCTCTCGCCCGTTGACAGCTGGAGATAGGCCCCCCGTGAGGAATAGGTTGTTCAGAAAATGGATGGATGGATGGATTTTCCAGAGTGGTACATTTTTTTACATTACATTGTTTTACATTACATTGTTTTAATAAATTAATCCAATCAATGTCATTAATAGCCGTGTTAATTGTAAATTATTATTCACAACTACTGCTGTTGATGTCAGCCAGGCAAATTGCATGCACATTGTGCAGTTCCATTGTATACACACAATATATATATATATATATATATATATATATATATATATATATATATATATATATATATATATATATATATATTGTGTGTGTATTCAAATCAGAATGTGGAGCATCCAACCCTCTGAGGATCACGCAGAATGCCTGCCTTAAAATGTGATGATTTTTTTTCCTTCCATATAATTGATACAGTCCCCTATCTTTGATCAGCCTGTACTGTACTTAGCCTTTTGGTTTGCCTGGAGCTGCTTTTGTTCTATATATCTCCACACAATATGGCACTTCATTTTGATTCATGTCAGCATCACCTAAATGGAGCCATAGGCCAGATGCCTCTCTTAACGAGCACATAGGAAACATGCAATTACTGCTCCACTGTTCTTACAGCTGTCATTAATGTGTCCAAATGCCCTGATCCTAAATTTGTATGTTACTGAAACAATGTGGGTTTTAAAATGAAGAAATACATAAAATGCTGCAAGAAGGTATGGAAGCATATAGTTGTAGTACAAAGAGAATAGCTCTCTGTCTAAATGGTATACTTCACTGGTAGTCCATTAAGCTAAAATGCATGGTCATGCTTTTGAAACAATTTATCAACATAATGTGAAAAGCTAATTAAGTGAATTCTTGTCAAATTGCCCAGACTTCCTGACCAGCTTGTCCCTGATAGTACCAGTTCCTGATAAACCAGTGAAAAACATATCACAACATAACACAGTCAATAATGTACACTCAGTTTACTTTGTGCATTTCAAATGGGTGAATGCACTTTGCCTGGGTCAGATGCTTTATTTAAAGCAGCAGTGGCCATATGCGCTTAAGGTTCTGTGACGGATAAGATCTAAAAGCAGACATAGTTTAGAAAAAACATGAATGGCAAACACATACTGAACAGCATTCTCAGCCACATTATAGCAAAGTAGCCTGTGTCAAATCAATGCACATACAATGTAGGAAGCAATTCCTCCAAATCGCATTTCCTAAGCAACAAAATAAAGACAGATGAAACTTCCTTAGGGAAAATATGGAATTATTTTTGATCAATTTAGTTCTATGTTATGGATATAAATGTAAAATGGGCTCTTGCCCAAATTATAACATCAAAACATATTGGTTACCATGGTTATTTGTATTTTGGTTTACTTTTGTGTTGGTATTCTAACATTTTCTTTGTTGTTTATTATTGTAAGTAAAGTTTTGTGATACAAAGCTGTTTATCATTGTTGTTAGTCGTATACAAAAGGCCATTCCTTGTGTTGGTTTTTCTTGGTTTAGTAGTTTCTACTAGTTCTTGAACAAGTTTTTCGGTGTTGATGTAGCTCCCTTTGCGCTCCATATTTTTAGTGTTCTTTCCTCAGTTTCCTCTACTCAGTACCCTCCACATCTTTTCAAAGTTCCACTGTTAAGACTCACCTGGTTCCCGTCTCATTTGTAATATCTATTTCCTATCTCTGTTTCCCATGTTCAGTGCTAGATTCTATGGTTTGATGAAGTGTTCTCTTCATGCCATGAATGAAAAATATTCCTGATTCACTTGGATACAAATATGTAGAAGCAGAAGGATGAGATGGAGTCATGACAAGGTGAAAGACATAACATTTAATTTGTGACAAGAAATCCTCACAGATTGGGGTGGAACCAATCAGAGTTAACTCAAGTGACCACTTGTTGTGCTTTCCTCCGTCATGCAGACCGACCATCGAGATGCAGGAGCATGTTGGTCTTGAGCAGATTCTTGGCCCGAGCAACCTCACTTTCCGTCACACTCGTACAAAGAGACATCCTGTCGAGGAGCGCCAACCAGTGTTACGTTTCTGTGAGTTTTAACTCATCCCTTTTATCCTGGTCCATGTTTGGGTGTACTCACCATTCCATCTGAGTAAAGTGCATCATGTCGTTGATGGTGCCCGGCTCACACACCATGTAGAGCCCCCACAGGCCCGTGTCTGTGTAGCAGGTGTTGAAAGTTTTTGTTATGAAATATCCCTTCTCTTACTTGATTAAAAAACTCTGGATATTCTACCTATCTACTTCACTGAATTAAAACAAACTTGTTCTCACTAAGAAAGCACCAGACAAGGACACAAACACACAGCGCATGTTTCAGCGTCAGTGAGCATCAGTGAGCGTCAGCGTCAGTGAGACCTACTAAAACACGGTTTTAATTGGCTTAACATCTTTTTTAAGACTGTTTTAACTACTTCTAACATTGCTAACTTTTTAATCATTGCACACTTTGTTTGGGGGTGTTTTAAGGGGTGGACAATGAGTGCAATGTAAACATCATCCGGGGCTAGACTCTCTCTGCTGCTGCCAATAGTGCTTAGATGGCTGACACTATTCCCTACCAGTCCGGGGAAGCTATATAGAATGAAGCCATCTATGGGTCTCCAAATGGACTCCAGTTGCCAAATGGCTTCATGACATCTGCTGCAGAGGAGGACTGCTGGTTCCAGCAGTGGGCAAAGCCAAGTGCGCCTGTCAGTTCCAGTCCCATCCTACTGAGTGCCTGGTAAGCGGTTGAGCCGGGCCACGGTAGGGGTGCATGGAGCAGCCGTCACCACTCTCCTCCAGGCTGCCTGCCGTTAACCAATCGTTTCAGTGCCCTGTACCTGGACTTTCATCCTCTGACAACCCCTGGCCCCCATAGCTCTGCCAGCTTACAGCTCAATCCCTCTTAGCGGCCGGTGCAGCTATTTGACTCCCATAGTCCTTCACATCACACCAAACTCTGCAACTAGAACTAACCATGGAGTTCTCTATTTTACCCGGAACCCACGGAACAAGCCCTTGGTGCCGAATAGACATCACTGCAGTCCTGGGGATCCTTCTCTGTCCAACATTCAGTAAGCTTTGAGATTGTAAGAGATCTTCTGGCCAGAATCGACAGCCTGTTGTCGAGCCCCCGCCATGCTCATCATCATCAGAAATCTAATAGTTAGAGGAGCCCTTATTTTTTTTTTTCCCTTCAGCCACTGTGACGGACTCACATGTGTCTGGTTTTATTTCTGTACCCACTCCCATCATTGCCAGATGAATTTGTAGTTTTAATCAGAGTTTTATCCTTGAACAATTTACTTTTCTCTGTCACTGTGATTCAAAACATTGGTTTTATAGACAATTGTAACATTTTATGGGCCAGATGGACTTCATCTGAACAGACAGGTCACCTGCCTGCTGGCAATGAGTCTGTCATGTCCATGGGCAGCTCTCTCTGCCCCCTCCACCACATCCTGATGTCCAGCTGGTCACTGCTCCCATGAACTCAGCCCTGAGTGTTTTAATGGTCTGGGGCCTTTTACCATATGAACTTTTACGGTCTTTGCGGTTGTCTGGCGGCAATCTCCTACTCATCCCTAAAGTCTGTCTTCTCAGGCCCCAAACAGTCGTGGCCGATGACTGCTTGTACTGAGCCAGGTTCTGCCAGAGGTTTCTTCCTGTTAAAGGGGAGGTTTTCCTCTCCACTGCCACTACATGCTTGCTCAGTATGAGGGATTTCTGAGGAATAACTGTGGTTGGAGTCTGCATGATCCGGGCACGACCTCACGTTGATGACTCATCACAGTCTACTGGGATTCCTTACATAGAAAACTTTTAACTGATTGGAATGTTTGTATAATTGTATTGAAATGACTTTTGTTGTAAAGTGCCCTGAGATGACATTTGTTGTGAATTGGCACTACATAAAAAAAGGGAATTGAATTGAAAAAGTCAGGAGACACACTTTCCATTATGATGGCCCTGACCTGTGGAACAGGCTGCTGGAGGACCTCATGTTTTTAAGACCTGGCTGAAGACTCACATTTTTAGCCTGGCCTTTAAATGATTATTGCGTGATTATATTTCTTCAGTGTTTTATCATGCAGTCTTATTATGTTTGTTACCCGCGGCAGGAACTAGGGACAGATGTCGGAAGCTGAGCTTTCAGGAAAATGGGTAGAACTTCTCAAACATTTTGAGGTTGAAATCTGCTTTTTTTTCTTAGTTTCTCTGCTTTCATTAAGGGGAGTTTCAGTCTGTGTGTATTTACATGTACATACTGGATTGACAGCGTTTTGTTTCCTTTTGTTATTGTTGCGTCCTCCAAGAAGTCTGCGTGGCTATTTATGCAATGCTGTAGTTGGGCTGATAACTCATATATTTTGCTGCAGAGAAAGAGTGGCAGGACATGCAAATTATTGGACATTTAGAGGTAAACCTGATTTAGCCTACATAAATCGGAATATGTGTTTGTGTTTACTGGTTTCAAACCTCCATTAGCAGCGGTGGTTGCTAATAGCTACCAGAGATGTTACTGTGCCAAAGGACAATGATTTTATTTAGTTTTAAAACCATTGCTTCGGTACAATTTTAATGTCTTGAACACGTGTTAACTGGGAATGAAATGAGACAGGTTGGAACAGTGTATTGCTGTGGTGAATGGGAATTTTTTCCAGTAGATATGGCTGACTCGGAAAAAAGGGAAACATCGCTGAGCCGTTTTCTTAAACAACAACTTGCCATTTGACCTGACAGTTGGAGTACTTGTTTTCATTCTGTGTAAACAAAAAGCATCAAGGGCAGCTAATAATTGTCCTTTGGCACAGTAACATCTGTGGTAGCTGTTAGCAACCACTGCCGCTACCAGAAGTTGGAAACCAGTTAACAGCAAAACACGTTAATCCTAAACACCTGAATTCCTTCTTAAGTAAAAGAATAAAGCAGGGGTCACCAACCTTTTTGTAGTTGAGAGTTAATTGAAGTAATACAAAGGGCAACCTGTACATTACACACGTTTCAACAGTTGTATTGTTTATCTTTAGTTATAACAACAATAATTCTGTACTTATATGCTATGTCTAATCACATTTTAATTGCTCAGAAATATGATTTAAGACAGGACACATACATTTCAGCTTGTTAGAACGGCAGACGGCAGACATTTAGTCCAGACCTTTTGACAGGCAGCAGCATGTGAAAATGTTAACCTTTTTCATATATAATAGAATCAACATGTATGTGAAAGTTTTTTTATGATAATATACTTTGCCATTTTTAAAATGTTTTAGGTGCTTATTCAACCTTGACTTTAAAAGGTCAGGTGTGGTGCACAACCTGTCAAACATCAACTACTGAACAATGGAGCAGTTCTGCCCCCTATCTTCCTGCTTTGGCCCCACCTGGACTTAACATTGACAGGCAGAGCTATTTGTATGACAAAATCAGGCTACTCTGTGCTGGTGAGGCCAGATATATCACATGCCCAGTGCCAAGGGGCACCAAGACAACCCAACAAGCCACCCAACATAAAATATTGATGGTATTGCCACAACACTGTATAGGTCACCCCCAATACACACAAATAAAAAGAACACCCCACAGTTACCTACAGCCATTACAAATAAAGAAAGGAAAAATAATAGGGAACAAAAAAAGGGACCCACCCAGACACATTGCTAACCATAGAGGAAAAAGGCAAGGATAACCTAAAACAAGGATCCCGGGGTCCACCTGCATACACTACGCATAAACCAACAACCACCATAGACCCAATTAAACTAGAATTTATATTTTTATATTTTTTAAACTTATTGTTTATATATTTTTTTTCCTACTTTTTCCATCCTTCCATCCATCCATCCAGGCAGGATGCTAAGGGTTGTCCATATTTTTATTTTATGTTATGAAGAATCCTTCTTTGCATCATCCCCAGAACATACCCAGCCTTCTTTATCAGGTTCTTGAGCCTTTTTGAGCTGTTGAACCCTGACTCTACCCCAACAGATGAGGGATGAAGAGATAACAGTATTATCATTAAATTATCTTATGGCTTACAGCTTCATGTTAACCTTTTCACAATATTCTAATTTTCAATTGGGTATTTTATAAGCTTCAAGCCGTAATATGAACATTTGGCCATTTATAAGTGTGATCAGATTTAAAAATCTGTAGGGGAGGTCTAGGAATATGGTTCATGTGGGGTCATTTTTATCTGTAAAGCACTTTGAGTTGTAATTCTGTGGTGGAATGACCGGGTGGTGGGGTGTGGGCTGGTGGGTGGAGATGCTGGGTTCGGTTGCCTCCCGGCCATCGGGCGGTAGTAGCAAGGCTGGAGGGTGTCGGCCTGGGGGGTTAGCCGCCTGGGGGCTTCGGTCTGCTCACGGGCCCGGCGCGGCATGTCCGGGGTATCCGAGTTGGTGCTGCGCCGGGTTCAGGCTCAGCGTGGGGGCCCTCGGGACGTTGGCGGTGCTTGGGGCCTCTCTTGTTGACGGGGAGGCTTTTACCATCTAGCACAGGCGCTCTCCCGAACGGGGTGCGCTTGGGACGGGTTGGAGGTTGTACAGGGGGAGGGTGGGCTAAACTCAGCCTGGGTGTCTAGTGTCCTGTGTTTTGTTAATACTATGAATGTTGGGATGGATTTATGGCTGCCCCTGGGGTGGGGGCGGGCAGATGGCCTGGGCCCCCATGGGGCCTCCCACCCCTGGTGGATCGGCTGAACGGAGGTGCCTATTGGGGTCAGCAGGGGAGCTGGCTCCCTGGGGTTGGCATCGTGTCACCCCAGTTATTTCCTCCCCATCCCCATTTGCCTCTGTCCACCTGCTCCTTCATTCTACCATTCACAAGGCCTCGGGACGTGGGCACGTCACTGGAGTACAGGATGGAGTTTCTGTCTTCGCTACCCGGTGGCGGCCTGGGTCCCAATTTTATTGAGCAACTTAGACACTTACTCTTGCAACATTTACATTACACACGCACATGTAGGGACCTGGCGGTGGGTGCGCCTCAGCACTGGAGGCGGGGCCCTTTATAAGGTCCGTCTCCCGGGTGCAGGGGCAGGGTGCGTCTGTCCCTGGGTCTGGGAATATAGAGTGTGTATGGGGGTATGAATGCGTGTAAAGTGTCCTTTTTTCGTGTGTCCTGTATTTGTAAGAATGTGTACGAATGAGAGGGAGGGTATGTATGAGTGTCTCTGTCTGTGTTTGTCTACTTGTTAGGTTAGGTGTTTGGCTGCCCTCTGGCCTGGTGCATCTTCTTCCCCTCTGTCACTCCCCGGTGATGGATGCCCCTGCCCGGTGGTCGATGATGGCTCTCGATGCCTGGGGCCGGGGGTCCTGGTTGCGGCCCGGCTCGGTCCTGGTGCATGCCTGGCTGGTCCTGGGTGGGCTGGTGTGTCGGGCGGCCGCTGTTTCGGGCCGACGTCCTCCTTGGATTGACTGGGGCACCTCTTATGGGCGTGCCGGGTTTGTAAAGAAGGTTGGTGCCGTCCGGTGGATCGGTGGGGACTGTGCCCGGTGCCCAAGCTCCTGCCAGTTCCATAAGTTCTGCTGCCTGGTCGGTTCATCTGGGGGGGCTGTCCGGCATTGACTGGGCCCCAGATCTTGGCGCTCTGCATTGGGCAGGATCTGGACCCGGGAGCTGGTAGATCTGGATGTCCACGTGCTGGCTGGGCGCGGCCTGGGGAGGGCGTACATCCGCTGTGGCTTTTACTGTGGCTCCCTGGCATGTGGGTGTGTGGGAGGGGGCGGGTTGTTGGCGGTGGGTATTGGTCCGGGGTGGCGGCAGTGTCGTTGTCCGTCGGTCTGCTGCGGGCGCCCCCTGCGTGGCGGCGGCGGCGGAGGGACCCCCTCCCAGCGGGTCCCTGGTTGGGGCCCTGCTGGGGGGCGGGGTGCCCCTGATCCCCGTGGCCTCTGGGTCCTGTTCCGGGCCCGCCCTGGTGTAGCCGGCTTCGCTGTAATACTCTGCTTGGGAAAGTAAATCTGTTGGGCTTGTACTTGGTACTCAGACACCAATTCTGAGTGGCAAACTGTTAGACAGGACACGTAAAAAAGAAAGAAAAAAAGAAATATAAAGATTTGTAATTCTGGTATGAAAGCGCTTTATAAATAAAGTTTAATTGATTGATTGATATCTACAGTTTATGTTAAAGTGAGGCCTCTTTTTTTAACACAAGCTTTGTTATTCCAATGTTATTTCTAGCTGCTGAGTTCTCTTGACAAAATGAAAATGGTAAACACTATAAGATACTAATGGAAGCACTTTGCGTTTACACATACTTTTGCATTTTTGTGCATTTTTTTAACTTTGCATTTATGCATCTAATGTAATCCTTTTAAAAAATGAGTCTTAATCGCACTGATCTGATGTTCTGATCAGTTACTTCATGGCTACTTGAGCAGCCTTTTTACATATAACTATTTCACCCATATTTGAGTGATTTCTTCTCTACCCACCTTTGGTCGCAACATAAAGAGATGCCAAAGTATTTCCAAACCCTGTGTTATTAAGAGCACCTGACAGAGTGATATTCTTCAGCAGCTGAATTCTTTATTCAAGAATGGAGAAAACACCCTATATACCAGGTACGGTGGACCATGTTCAGTTTTTGTAAAACTCTTTCTAGATTATGAATCCAAATAGTACTGAAATATGTATTCATTCAGCTCTACAGACTACCACTCGAAAAGAGCTTCTTTAAAGGAAGACTCCTTTCTCTCCCTCTAAAATCAAGCTGCACATACAATGGCACCATCAAAATAGCCAACAAATGAATAAAAATAAAACAAATCCAAAAGTTGCAATGTTTTGAGTTACCATTCATTTTCTAAACAACTTAATCCTCAAGGGGTTACAGGGGTTGCTGGTGCCTATCTCCAGCTGTCAACGGGCGAGAGGCAGGGTACACCCTGGGCAGGTCGCCAGTCCATCGCAGGGCCTAAAAGAGACAGACAGGACAAACAACTATTTTGGACTGTGGGAGGAAGCCAGAGTAACTGGAGGGAACCCAAACATGCACAGGGAGAACATGCAAACTCCATGCAGAAAGACCCTGAGCCAGGATACAAACCCACAACCTTGCTGCAAGGCAACAGTGCTATTCACTGTACCATTGTGCAGCCTAGACAACCTGGTGCTCCCAAGCTCAACCAGGAACACCATATCCAAACTGAACATAGTGTGGACCCCCACTCAACATAGTGCACAGTAATTCAGAGCTCCTGAGCTCAAGCAGTCCTACAGCCTCAACCTCCTTGCAGCTTGGATTACAGGTGAGAGCCACCGCACCCGGTGAGTTTGAGTTACCAGTGGTTGTTTATTAACAGGGATGTTAGACTGACCAGTTAGCAGCAGGAGGCAAAGCAGCACAAATGACAAACGAAGACTCTAGTGGAAACAGCTCTTCCTTTTATTTACTTTCACCCGTGCTCACATGACCAGCAGAGCTCTGACCAGCATCCCAGTTTGATGGTAAAATGGCGCCTTTTATACTGTGGAACTCATTATCACTCTGAAATCAACCATGTGAGAGTGTATCCTATTCATTAACAGCCCTACTAAAATAACCCAAATAACATTACTTCCATATCAAACACATCCTAAAATGTATACAAACCCTCACACCAAATATAAATATATATCACTTCCTTTTGAACACCATATTCATTCTAAAAAGCAAGAACCCACCCCCCTTCCTACTCTGACTCTTGGCTCCTCCCAGAACCTTCAAAATGGTGCCAAGTGTTGCTGGAAAACTCTTAGCAGGAAACTCTGGAGGAGACAACACAGGTAAGTTGGGTTTAATTTACAATCGTTTTCTAAAATTCAATTCACACTAACGATAACACTAGAACAAATATATTTAACATTGTTTTCAATAGTAGAATATTCTAACTTGTACTTTGTTCTAGGTGGAACCAAATATTTTCCCCAGCTGGAACCAATTAAGCAGTCCAACCAACAATTCAGCAGAAGTACAACCAAATGTGCAAATAAAGTATATCACTTAAAAGTTGTCATTCATTGCTCTTATAAGTAAATTGCCTCATGGTGTGACAGTGTTAAAATATCCATTGGTAACAGAGTTTCCTCTGTTACAAGGGACTAACCTAATTATATTTTTCCCAAATGGAGTTCACGGGTTTAGACCAAGTTAGTTATTCTACATGCTGACACACCATCTCAGAGTCCAAAGCTTTTTTGGTTGGTGGTTTGATTGCCGTCTATGGAATGTCAAAGCTCCTGTAAATCAGATTATTTACAAAACTGTTGCTGTTCCCCACATGGACCAAAATACATGCAAAATGACTTTCTTCTGTTTTAATGAGTTAATAAGAACTTTTGCTGAAACTGAGGAGAATGATTAACGAGTTTCAGCACATTGTTTGCCTAAGATATGAATTTGAACTATCAAACTTTTGGGTGTTTTATTGTTTGAATACAGACTTGTCCTTCATGCTTTTCAGTTAAGGCACCTTGTCACAACACGTGCCAGAACCCCACTCCACTGTTGCATTAAGCTGGGTATTAATCTAATATAATGCATCTCCAGAGAAAAGTGTTTACTTGTTCGCCGAGGCACACTCAAGGTAAATGTGCCTTCAGTTTTACTCAGATGCACTTGAAAGTATTAGGTACAACAGTTTTAGCACGGGTATGCAAGAGAAAATACAAGGTGCCACAATAGGTTAGTGTGTTCCTTAGAGTTTGCTGTGTTGTTTATTTTGTAGGTTTTTTTCAGTCCTTGAACCAAGGCTGCAGACCATAGCAACAATTGAATACTTTTCTAGAAAGCAATTGTTTACACTAAAGGATCAATTTAGCACAGAGGAGAGTTGAAAAGTAAAGCAGAGCTGATGCAATTTTATTGCAAAAAGTGCTGACAATTTTTGAGCCAATCACAGTTGAATAAATATAGGTTACTTTGTAACTTTCTAGACTTTTATTATATATATATATATATATATATATACACACACACAGTCGTGGCCAAGTCAAGTGTTGAGAATTAAATAAATACTGGAAATTGGAAAAGTTGCTGCTTAATCTTTTATGCAATTTGCATATATTCCAGGTATATGCAAATTATGAACAATGATCAGATGAATTGCGCGGTCCTTCTTTGCCATGAAAATTCCACTGCATTTCATTGCTGTCATTAAACGACCTGCTGAGATCATTTCAGTAATCGTCTTGTTAACTCGGGTGAGTATGTTGACAAGCACAAGGCTGGAGATCATTATGTCAGGCTGATTGGGTTAGAATGGCAGATTTGACATGTTAAAAGGAGGAGGATGCTTGAAATCATTGTTCTTCCATTGTTAAACATGGTGACCAGAATACAAACGTGTGCAGCCATCATTGCGTTGCAAAAAATGGCTTCACAGGCAAGGATATTAAGATTGCACCTAAATCAACAATCTATGGGATTATTAAGAACTTCTAAGAAAGAGGTTCAATTCTTGTTAAGAAGGCTTCAGGGCGTCCAAGAAAGTCCACCAAGCACCAAGAGGATTCAACTGCTGGATCGGAGTGCCACCATTGCAGAGCTTGCTCAGGAATGGGAGCAGGCAGGTGTCAGCGCATCTGCCCACACAGTGAGGCGAAGACTTTTGGAAGATGGCCGGGTGTCAAGAAGGGCAGGAAAGAAGCCACTTCTCTCCAAAAAGAACCTCAGGGTAAGTTCGGTCTTTTGCAGAAAGTATGGTGAATGGACTGCTGAGGACTTGTCATAATTTCCGATGAAGCCTCTTTCCGATTGTTTGGGGTATCTGGAAAAAAGGCTTGTCCGGAGAAGAAAAGGTGAGCACCCCCATCAGTCCTGTGTCATGCCAACATAAAGCATCCTGGGACCATTCATGTGTGGGGTTGCTTCTCATCCAAGGGAGTGGGCTCACTTACAATTTTGCCCAAAAACACAGCCATGAATAAAGAATGGTACCAAAACACCCTCCGACAGCAACTTCTTCCAACAATCCAACAACAGTTTGGTGAAGAACAATGTATTTTCCAGCACGATGGAGCACCGTGCCATAACGCAAAAGTGATAATTAAGTGGCTCAGGGACCAAAACATTGAAATTTTGGGTCCATGGCCTGGAAACTCCCCAGATCTTAATTCCATTGAGAATTTGTGGGCAATCCTCAAGAGGCGGGTGGACAAACCAAAACCCACTAATTCTGACAAACTCCAAGAAGTTATTATGAAAGACTGGGTTGCTATCAGTCAGGATTTGGCTCAGAAATTGATTGAGAGCATGCCCAGTCAAATTGTAGAGGTCCTGAAAAAGTAAGGGCCAACACTGTAAATACTGACTCTTTGCATAAAATGGTATAACGAAGTAAATCAATGAAGTAAGTCACTTAGAATGGGTCGTACATTAGACCAGGGTAGTGTTTTCCTTCTACATAGGCGTTACCATGGCACTCCACCATGGTAGAAATTCCAGCACCATGCCTACAAAATACCTACAAACTGAAGGGAAAATGCCCCAGGAACAAGCAGGAACTGAAGACTGTTGCAGTAGAGGTCTGGCAGAGCATCACCAGGGATGAAACCCAACGTCTGGTGATGTCTATGTGTTCCAGACTTCAGGCTGAAATTGACTGCAAAGGATTTGCAACCAAGTAATAAAATGTATAAGTGTCATTTAGGGTTCTTATTCTGTCCCATTACTTTTGGTCCCTTAACAAGTGGGAGACACATATGCAAACTGTTGTAATTCCTACACCTTTAACCTGATTTGGATGTAAATACCCTCAAATAAAAGCTGACAGTCTGCAGTTAAAGCACATCTTGTTTGTTTCATTTTATATCCATTGTGGTGGTGTATAGAGCCAAAAATGTTAGCATTGTGTCGATGTCCCAATATTTATGGACCTGACTGTAACTGCCAAACTTTAGGCTACTTAGTTTGCGTAGCAAGTATGTAATTTAACATCTACGTACACTAGTAAGACTCAATTTGAGCTCTGTGCTAAATGTGCAGTACATGTCTGACAACACGATACAGCAGCACTGTGAAGCAGTTTCAGCGAATCATTTTGGAAAACTGGAGAATAATGAGATTACCGAACGTAACTTCTGCGCCCCCCTCCACCACAGTTCCTCCTGCCCTCTGTCTCGCTCTGCTTCCCTCCATCCTCCGTTCTTACATAACAGCAATAAATATATATATATATATATATATATATATATATATATATATATATATATATATATATATATATATATATATATATATATTGCTGAGTAGCATTAATGCTATTTATTCCATTCATCTTTTAGTCTTCCAAACCATTAAGTGAAATGCAGACTTTGAGAAAAGAGTTAGTGGATTAAAAACTTTCCTTTAGGTATTCTACTTTTGGCATTGGCTTTTTACATCTTAATTTCAGTTACATCGAAAAATAATCAGTGACAACTTTTGTTTATAATACTGGTTCTGCACGTCACCAGCCACAATAAATCTTCAATGAACAGTGTGTAGTTTCCTGATGATAGAGGGCAGTACATACATAAATCCTTGCAAGCAAGCAGTATTGTTGTGTTTGAGTGAGAACGGATTGTCATACAGGCCAAAAATCACAATTTGGAAAAAATTTTCTACTAAAAGGTAGATGGTTCAACCTCAAGAGAAATATATGCAGCAAAATGAGAAAGACATCAGACTCTCTTTCATCACATGCAGCGCGTAAAGAGGTAAATGTGAGAAATAATATTTGTGAAAGGTAAAAGTTTTCAGCATTTTGTAGGTTAGTGATATTATTAAGTTATTTTCGTAAATGAATAAACTAATCTTAGACGAAATGACCTCAGTGAAAAAAATTACACAGGGTAGTTTGACCATGACTGGCACTAGTTTTAAAACAAAACAAAACAAAAACATTATGGTGAAAGCTGTTACCTTTCCAGCAGAAGCATGCAACCTCAGCCTGTTTCATCATATTTTGCTGCTTCTTCGGTTATTTCCATTACGACAATATGATGCCAATATTTACTCCAGTTTTCTGGCAGTCTTGTTTGTCTCTGTGGGCTCCTGCCTCGTAACACGGAGCCACAGGCCAGGTTCGAACACACAGACACAACAGCTGATTGCACAACCCCCTCCCAGTAACTTTGTATGAAACAATTAGGTTGCTGTTAAAGTGCAGAGTTTCAGCTTTAATTTAGTGGGTTAAACAAAAGGTTTGCCCAAAAGTGTAAGGAACTGAAGCATTAATAGTATTTCACAATCACTTTCAGCAGCAATTTCAGAGGTTCAAAAGTAAATGGCCATTTGACACACACTGGTATGTATTGATGATGTGACACAGGACAGAAGCAGCTGAATGATTTCTGTGGTGTTCAGAGACATAATGTCTGCTTAAATCCTACTAAATATAGGGAAAGCCAATGACCCAAAACAAACAGCTGAAGCAACAATGAGGGTTTATTAGAGCTAGAAGGGGAATTTTCTTGAATGGCCAACTCAGTCAGTCAGTCACCTGATATGAGCCACAGCCAGGCCCCCACACGTACAAACACTTAAAAAAAGTGGCAGGTGTCCAAATTGTCACTCTTCATATATTTATTGACCTAAATGTATAATCCTTTTGTTTTTGCCAATTGTTATCACTAAGATTCAATACAGTTTATTTACACAGCGCCAATTCTCAGCACATCATCTCAAGGCAATCAATTCAATCCAATCAGAAATACATTTGAAATGATTCTATTTATCAAATAGTTTAGTCAAGAATCTTTTAGTTTTTAAACCTGCATAATTCTTTAGAAATATTTCTAATTTTGTTATTTATTATTATATTATTAATAAAATGTAGATTTGTGGTTTTATCAGATGCACTAGACAGTACAGGAATTGTGGCAGTTTGATAGGAGTAGTTTTAATAACTGTTGTACTCATGGAACATTACGGAACTCGGTGGCTTCTGTCTTGCCACACAATCATGTCTTACTCTTTAAAACGGGAGGGGGGGGGGTCGCATGGCATGGTGGATAGTGCGGGTGTGACACTGTTGTCCTGATTTCAAGTCCTGTTCTCAGCTTTGCCTTATTCTTTCCCCACTTCTCTCCCCTTTCTGTGCTATCCCCTTTCAAATGAAGGCCACTATGCCCACAAAGAGGTAAAAAAAAAAGAAACAAAGAGAAGGACCTCTAGTGCAGTAGGACACACGTATGCCCTCATGTCCAGCCCTGGATTAAACAGGGGCTGTGATACTTGCATGCCTCACATTCCAGGAAATTGCATGATTTAACAACCAGATAATTACAAATAATGTTCTGGGCAGTGAGAACCATTGATAAATCTCCAGCGATTTAATAACTTAAGCTCAATAAGATTTCTCATGAACAGGGCATGGTGCCTTGCACACACCACCTCACTCTGGCTAATGAAAATTATTGTACATCAACTCAGACTGATGCACAGAGAAAAACAGATAAATCTAAGAAACTCCATTCTACAATTGTTGTAAATGTAAAAGTGTGAATGTGAAAGTCATGTGAGTGTGAATCTCGGCACTAACAATCATTCAAAATGGAAACATAGTACATTTACGAAAGAGAACAAGCAACAAAAAACTCAGTGACACAGAAATCAGTCATGGCTAATTAAAAGGTAAGGAGATGAACAGCTATTAAAAACACCTTTGTCTGAAGGGTACACAGATTTTATCATTCAGGCTGATGATAGTATATACAGGTTCACAAACACTGTAGTAAAATCTGTCCCCCAAACAATGTCACTCAGTTTTATTCTTCACCGTATGTCTTACCTTTCTTATTTTTAACAAAAGTTAAGGGATTTGTTTAGCTTTAAGGGTTTTTTACTCCTTTGAGTACTGTTAATATGAAGGTCTTGATTGAATTGCAATCTCCAATAAAGAAAGAACAATCAGACCTCCTTTGTAAAGAAGCTAAAAAAGAATGTTACTTTAGGTCAATTCTCTAAATTCTTTGTAATTATTGAGTTGTTGCTCCTAAAGATATACCAAAGATTTGAATGGCTTAAAGACTATGTTAGTGTTTTTAAACCCTGGTCCTCAAGGCACAATGCTTTGCAGGTTTCAGTTGATTCCCTGCTTCAGTACAAATTATTTCATTTGATAGCTGATTAGCAGGCTTTTGTTGAACTTGAATCATTTTAATCAAGCATGTTGAAGAAATATTTGATGCATACAGGGCAGTGTGCCTTGAGGACCAGGGTTAGGAAACACTGTATATATACCATACCACTGTATAATATAACCAAATAAAGGATAAATGAAACTATCAAAGGTTTATTAAAATTATAGTAATGATTTAAGATGTAAAAAAACATTTACTTGACCTTTGATTTCATTTAATGGAACATTAGTGCAATAAATTATTTTTCTGTTTGTACTATAAATTATCTATCTATCTATCTATCTATCTATCTATCTATCTATCTATCTATCTATCTATCTATCTATCTATCTATCTATCTATCTATCTATCTATCTATCTATCCTAGAAGTTAAGCAGGAAGTGACTACAAGAGCTGTCAAGAGTTTTTTTATGGTATAAGTTTATTTTCTTTTTTCTCGTTGTGCTAATTACCCACCAACAGATCAGAACAATCTGTTTATGAGGAAGATTGAATTTGCAGATGCTTGAACAGAGATTAAACTCCCTAGCTGGAGCCCACCCCCACAGCAGTGCTTCTCAATACCAACAGTCAGGCAGGGGCTTGCCCTCATTTGCACTGAACTTGGAGTCCTCCCTTAGTGGTGGAGAGAAACTCTGAATAAGATGACTTACTGCCGTCAAATATACAATTAGAGCAGCCCTCCCTGGAAGGTTCCCTGATGAATCACTGGCAAAACTTTGATTAGATGTGCTGTGGCAGAGCTCATAATGAAGTTCAGCAGTATACAATTACCACATTTTTATGAAGCAATATTATTATACATTTTTTTGACATACAATCTTGCCCATGTTTCATAACACTTAGCAAAGCCTTTAAGCAGGGTGCTCATATAAAAAAAGTCAGAAGAGTTGACATGTGCATACTAGTCAATTAATCGTAATCAGCTGAATCTGATTGGAGTACATCTTCCCTGATATCCGATACCAGTATCGGCAGGGGTGCATCCCTACTTGGTACTACTTGGATACAGAGACTGGATTTTTTAGACTTATTAAAGAACATCCCACATATGATTATCATCTTCCAAATCTTTTCAAAACTGCAACCATAACTTTTATAAGATAAACGCATATTCAGAGTATACTCCATCCATCCATCTTCTTAACTGCTTATCCAATTCAGGGTCACGGGGCAGCTGGAGCCTATCCCAGGCATTAGGCAGGGTACACTCTGAACAGGACGCCAGTCTGTTGCAGGGCCAACACAGAGAGACAGACAACCATTCACACTCACATTCATTCCTAGGGACAATTTAGACACGCAAACTCCATGCAGAAAGACCCTGGGCCGGGATACGAACCCACAACCTTCTTGCTGCAAGGCAACAGCGCTAACCACTGCGCCACCGTGCAGCCACCAGAGTATACTCTTAAACTTTATATTGAAGGAGCAAGGCAAGACAAGGCAATTTTATTTGTAAAGCACACTTTCAACACAATGCAATTCAAGGTGTTTTACATGATTAAAATTAGAACACAGAAAATATAGCATAAATTCAATTCAATTCACTTTTATTTATATAGAGCCAATTCACAACAAATCTCAAGGCACTTTACAACAAAAGTCGTCACAATACAATTATACAAACATACCAATCAGTTAAAAGATTTTTATGTAAGGAATCCCAGCAGATTGGGATGAGTCATCAACATGAGGTTATGCCCAGATCATGCAGACTCCAACCACAGCAATTCCTCAGCAATCTCTCATACTGAGCAACCATGTAGCGACAGTGGAGAGGAAAAACTCCCCTTTAACAGGAAAAAACCTCCGGCAGAACCTGGCTCAGTACAAGCGGTCATCTGCCACGACCATCTGGGGGTCTGAGAAGACAGAGAATAGTCAGCATGGAGGATGCTTGGTCACTTTGAGCATCATCTGGACCGAGGATCCCCATCCAGCAGGGGACTTTATAGTTGAGCAGGATAACAGACCATGTGGAGCGTCTATGGGGAGAAATATTATGAGAGAAAAAAGGTTTAACAATCACAATAACAGCAGAAAATATATATATCTGGAGAGTCATAGAAGAAAAAAGTAGAAAAAAGAAGAAAAATGGTCAGTCTGTCTTTCAACAGTCTAAACTTATAGCAGCATAACAAAACAAAAAATAGCTAGTCTTAAAAACAGAGTATCTGCCTCATGGACTAAAACTGGAAACTGGTTCCACAGGAGAGGAGACTGATAACTAAAATATCTGCCTCCCATTCTACTTTTAAAAATCCTAGGAACTAACGGTAGACCTATATTCTGAGAATGAAGTGCTCTGTCAGGAACATATGGAACAATCAGATCTCTGATGTAAGATGGAGGCCAAAACAGGAGAAATGTGATATCTTTTTAATATTCATCAGAACTCTTGCTGCAGCATTTTGGTTCAACTGAAGTCTTTTGATTGCATTTTGTGGACTTCCTGATTATAAGGAATTACAGTAGTCCAGCATTGAACTAACAAATTCATGGACTAGTTTCTCTACATCACGCCTGGAAAGGATGTTTCTGATTTTAGCAATATTCCGAAGGTGAAAGAAAGAAATCCTAGAAACCTGTTTAATATAGGATTTAAATGTCATGTCTTGGTCAAAATTACACCGAGGTTCTTTACATTGTTACCAGTGGCCAAATTAATGCCATCTACATGAAGTGATTGATTTAGCATTCTCCTTTTTAAAGGTTATGGTCCAAAGAAAACAACTTCTGTCTTTTCTGAATTTAAAAGTAGCAAATTCTGAGTCATCCAGGTTTTTATGTCTTCCAGACATGCTTGTAATCTACCTAACTGATTGGTTTCATCAGGTTTTATGGATAAATATTATTGTGTATCATCAGCGTAATTGTGGAAATTCATTCCATGTTGTCTAATTATTTTATCAATTAGAAGAATATATATAGTAAAGAGAATCGTTCCAAGCATAGAACACTGTGGCACTCCACAAGTAACCCTTGAGTGTGAATAAGATTTATCATTGACATGAACAAACTGGAATCTGTTGGACAGATATGATTTAAATCAGCCTATTGCTGTCTCCTTGATCCCTACAACATGTTCAAGCCTTTCTAAGATAATGTTATCATCGACTGTGTTAAAAGCAGCATTGAGATCTAACAAGACCAGAACAGTCACAAATCCATTATCTGAGGCCATAAAAATATCATTAGTAACTTTCACCAGTGCTGTTTCAGTGCTATGATGAGCTCTAAAACCTGACTGAAATTCCTCAAACAGGTTGTTGCTGTTTAGATGCTCACATACTTGATTATACTTATACTATTTTTCTCAAGAATTGTGGATAAGAAAGGAAGGTTAGATATAGATCTGTAGTTACCCTGGATCAGTCATATTGATCCAGGGAGGGTTTCTTAAGTAAAGGTTTATTTACAGAAACCTTAAATTCCTTAGGCACATATCCATTTATTAAAGATACATTCATCATGTCTAGAACACTTTCTTAAATAATTTGGTTGGTTTTGGGTCTAACATACAAATTGAGGGTTTAGATTAAGCTAATATTTGTCATAATTCCTGAAGTTCAACAGAATTAAAACAGTACAGACATAACCATGGTTCCACAGTTCTCTCTGATAATGCCTCATTTACTGAAAGAGAGTTATTCATATTTGGGAGAATGCCAATTAATTTATTTTTAACAGAATTTATTTTATTTATTAAGAATCCCATAAAGTCATCACTACTATTAATGAAAAGAAATATGCTGTTCTAGCTTGTCGAAGGGCGTTTTTATAAAGTATTAGACTATTTTTTCATGTTAGAAATGAATCATTTAAGTGTGTAGAATGCCATTCTCTCTCCAGTTTCCTAGTATTCTGCTTTAAAGTACGTAACTCTGCATTAAACCAGGGAGCCAACCTCCTATGGCTGATTACCTTCTTTTTAAAGGGGGCTACACTATCTAGCGCCAAACACAGTGAGGAAGTAATACTTTGAACCAGACCATCAATTTCTGAAGGGTTAGTGTTGGAATCACTTTGAAGATTAACATACAAGGGAGCATTTACAATAAAGCACTTCTTTTTGTGTTTGCTGGCAATGTTTAGTTGATTTAAGCAGGAGAAAAGTGACTCTATTATGTAAACACTTGGGCAATAAGTGTATCTTTAGAACCCCTGAAAGCTTAATGTCAGATAGTGTGGTAAAGAATGTGACTGATCTTTTTCATTGACATTGCTCTTCTATTAGAGGAGATGTACAGTAGTGATTGCCAAGTGATGAAAGCATGTCATTATCTCACTGAGAAACATTCACAGTCTGGATAATGTTTTACAAGCAAAGCCTTGAATACTGAATTTAGTTCAGAGCACATCTTGTTTGCTTGCCACCCTATTACACAGAAGTGTCTATTTTTTCCAAAGATGCCTGTGGGTTCTTTTGTGAATGCAGGGTATAACAACCTGTAATTAGACTTGAAAGAATCACACCCACTAGCTGCCTGGAAGTGTCAAAATAGCATCCATGAAAGTGGTGTAGCAGAATACATTCCCAACCCTTACCTGCTCCTTTGCCCTTGATAATTAACACTGACCTAATACACTCCAAAACTGCTGAGTAAAACTTGTCTCATTTTGCTAACTCGTCTCTGGCTTAGGCTTTTTACTAAAAACTGACTTATACTTGACATATGGCAGGGGTCAGGTGCAGAAATAGTTTTGATGGGTAAGAATCCGTAAACTCAGTTTAATAAAACGTGTACACAGATTATTAAACTGTGCGCACGGATTACAAATCCGTACCCACGGTTTTTTGAACCATGTGTGACTGTATAGCCACCAACTTGTTCTTTTGGCCTACCGGTAAGGGTGCATGACTTTCATTCGGCAAACAGTGTATGGCCTTGTTACACAACTTGCCATACATGGATGTTTTGGGTTCCTGCAGAGAAAGGCTATGAAGATAAGCGCTGTTTAAATGGGGACATGTCCCCAGCATTATTTATTAATCACAGTTTTGTCCCCACCAATAAAAAACCTGATGACAAATGTTTTAACAGTGCAGGTTTAACAACACTTATGCTCCCAGTACTATTTTCATGTAATTACTATCCGAATTGATAGTCCGCTATCTTATACAGTTTCTGTATGTGCGAATGTTAGCATTCTCCGCAGAGATTGATGTTACTTTCAATAAAGACTCACATTCAATAGTGGGTTCTGTATCAACAAGAAACTTTTTAACTCATATCTATTTAATGTAAGGTGTTTATGCTGTGTCACCTGCTCCCTCCATCTATGCACAGATAGTGCAGGCATATACCTGTATTCCAGGGGGCAAGATGGGCATACACTGGGTGTTTTATGTCCCATTTCTAGGCCATTTTTCAACCATGTGACAAATTTTGCAATCGGCCTTTCTTCTAAATCACATACAAACAAATATTGCATTTGTTGTGAATGGACTCTGCTGGGCTCTGTACTGGCTACAAAACTATGATTTATACATATGACACCTATGTTTACATCTTACTTTCCTGCAGGAACCCAAAATGATATACATGAGGCACTGACGGAGGGCCCAGGCGGGGTACGATCCACTGACTCCAAGGTGAAAGTCACGCATGCTCAACAGTCAGCTAAAGGAGCAATCTGGTTGACAAAAAGCCATGGCGCATTATCAGTTGGACAGGTTTATTAACCCTGACGGAAAAGATTACGAATCTGTGCGCATGGTTTAATAACCCGAGGGAATGGATTAGTAATCTGTGCACAGTTTAATAATCCGTAAACTCCTCAAAAGTTTTTTCTGCACCTGACCCTGCAGGGCTCCATATTAACCTAAATAACTAATCTTTTGTTGGAAACCCATATAATGTATTGCAGAATGTTGTCTGTAAATCCTGTGTATAAAAACAAGTGTGTGTGTGTGTGTGTGTGAAACCGTGATGGAGTAAGTGTTGCAAGAACAATGCAAATGTTTAAAAAATTGTGTGGTACGATCGGATTCAGAGAATTTCTCCAAAACTAAAGAATTGGCTGCTATATCTATTATACTGGGAAACATGGCCAAAAACATCTCAGAATACTCTGACACCCCAGTCACACCCACAGAGTATCTGCAACAGAGCGCAGAAAAAAACAAACAAACCCCCCCCCCAAAAAACCAAGCCAAAAGCAGATCTTAAGAGGGATGGGGTCATTACATTAAAAAAAAAAGTGATCCATCTGCCTACACTCTCACACATAACCATTTTTTGGAGTGGCAAATTATCCCAACAATCATGCTTTGGGGCTGTGATTGGAAACTGAAAGACAAACAGAGAATTCAGCCAAGCACTAGGAGATCACCCCAAATCCCACTCAGAAAGACCCAGCTGGTAAATCTGCCCAGGACCTTCTTGCTCTGAGGAAACAACAGTTTTCACTTAGTGCTGTGAAAGATGAGAAAAAATAAAGAAAACATGATAGTGTGGGCATGAGGTTGGAATCATCTTACTATGACGGTGGTTTTCTGCGAAGAGGATGGGATGATTGCAACGCATAAAGGAGAGGATGGATGGGGCATTTATCATGAGATTTGGATATGAATGGTTCAGCAGTGTGGTGAATATTCAGTCTGCACTTAATCCCAGTTTAGCATCATTTAAGCACCACTACCTACGTTAGAAGTCTCTATCAAGTGCTTCATGTCCTAAAATCCATTACACTACCATCATCATGTTTGACAATTCCTACTGCATTTTCTTATTTCTCCGAATTGCTGTGCTAATGTTGAAAAGGATCTAACTGGAAATACAGCTTTCAAAGAGGTACACTTTTGTGTGCAATACTTCAATACCTAGTTCTGGTAGGCCAGTCACCGACCATCATGGGTCTAAATGACTACAGGCTTGTTGCACTGTTGTCTGTAGTTATGAATTCCTTTAAGAGAGTGGTGTTGGAGCATCACAAGCCTTCTGCTGGACCCTCTGCAGTTTGCTTACAAATAAACAGGTCAGCAGATGATGCAGTCAAATTAGGACTAAACTGCATCTTGCATGACTTCAACCACCCAGGGACGTTTTTCTGGGTCCGGCTTGTGAACTTCAGCTCGGCCTTCAACGCCATCTGGTAGGACGTCCTCCACTACAAGCTTACTCAGCTCACAGTGCCAGGCTGTTCTTCTTCTCTACTGTCATTGTTAACTCTGTCATGTGTTAGTCAATCACTGTGTGGTTTGGTTCATCCACAAAATAGGTCAGCTTCAAACTGTAAATAGATCCACAGGGAGAATCATCAGGGCTGACCTTCCCTCTTTCCCTTTTTTTAAACCCACCAGAGACTTTCTTCCCCCAGTCTGTTATTCTCACAACACTTTACCGTCAGACTTCACAGATGATGCATATTTGCAGTAATTCAACCATTTCTTCTTGTTTAGTATATTAATGACATGTTTTATGTTAATTCGCTTTTATATATTTATCCTTAAAATGTCTTTATTAAGAGCAAAGTAGGAACGAAGTTAAATTCATTGTTCTTATATGCATAAACTTGGCAAATAAAGCTAATTCTGTTGTCTCCATGATTGCGTAATATCCCTCACTGTGGTTCCCTGGAGTTCCAAAGTTTTGAAAATAGTGAGGGGTAGAAAGACAGACTGATATGTGTGATTTCTATTTCTTATATTTGTGAATTACTTTAGAAAAGGGCATTAGGAGGGCTGCACGGTGGCGCAGTGGTTAGCATTGTTGCCTTGCAGCAAGAAGGTCGTGGGTTCGTATCCCAGCCCAGGGTCTTTCTGCATGGAGTTTGCATGTTCTCCCCGTGTATGCGTGGGTTCCCTCTGGGTACTCCGGCTCCCTCCCACTGTCCAAAAACATGCGTGATAGGTGAATTGATAATTCTAAATTGTCCCTAGGAATGAGTGTGAATGGTTGTCCGTCTCTCTCTTTGTGTTGGCCCTGCGACAGACTGGCGTCCTGTCCAGGGTGTACCCTGCCTTACGCCTGTTAACTGCTGGGATAGGCTCCAGCTGCCCCCGCGACCCTGAATTGGATAAGCGGCTAAGATAATGGATGGATGGATGGAAGGGCATTAGGAGTTTTTCGAGACATTATAGCCTTCTTCATGTAGTCATTTTTTTTAAATTACTTTTGTTACTTACTTTTATTACTTCACAAGTCAGACTGTTGCAAAAAATATAAATTGGGTTATTCACTGTCAAATATTTAAGAAGAGGGCCAGTTATATTTCACAAAAGGCCAGGCTTGGTTACACTCTAACTTCATGATCAAAATCATAAATTATAAATAATAAAAATTGCAGTATGTATTTGTAAACTTATCTTTGGCTAATATTGAAATTATTTTATGATCTTGAACGTGTAGGTTACAAAAAAAAATTTGAAGTAAATATAATATAAGTATAACGAACTATAAAGCTTTTTTATTTTTAAACAGTTAATAATGCCAAGACAAACAGTCCTCTCCTCTGCGACAGCTTGTACTTGAACTATCTTCATCTTTTTTTTTCTTAACAAGTTTGGCATTAACATGTACTGAAAAAAGATCCAGTAATGGCAGCCTTAATTGTCTTCACATTTGGAGGTGAAGTGCTGTAGAAAACTAATGAAACAAACCTGATTGCTCAGCTCTGGACTACAATGGATGGGAAAGAGGGGGACGTTTGCCTCCTTGCAGAATGATTCATTCCTATTTTCCAAAACTCCAAAGTAAGGAGAAACGGCAACAAGGCAGGCATAAATCCAAAATAAAATTCATTTCACATTCAAGCTGCTCTTTCAACAATTGGCATAGCTGCCACTGTGACTTCATCAGAGCAATTTATCACCTAGCTTGTGCTGTATGACCCTTCCATCAAATCACACATGAAAACCAGGTACTCTGGTTTCTTCTTAACCAGATTCCAACTTTCTAGTTCAGTATTAAAGGATGCAAATTTTTACCCAAGCACACTCTGGCTTATTGGGTTTTCATCTGTGAGTGCAAGATTTGTCAAGGTCGATGCTGATAAGTGAGCAAGTGGGCGTCTCTCATGGAAGCAGCAGGGATGCAGAGCAGATGACAAGGATTATGTTGTGCATGTCATCAACACTGTTACAGAGTGCACTTACTCCCAGCCTCCGGTGTGTGTGTGCGTGTTTAGGCACTTCAGATAAGTGTTTGGAAAGTGTCTTTGTGCTTTTATGAAATTTAGCTCCACCACATTCCACTTTGCTTGACATTGTCATCAGTGCAGAGACACCGTTAACAGCAGCTATCACTATGGCTTCAAAGGACTTCATTTAAATTTGGAATGGAGATGCAACAGCAGCTTTGCTTTTATGTAATTATGTCCAAAGTAAACCAATAAAACATACCATTTAAGGGGTATTTTCTCCCGTTGAAGCTTGCAAGTCAGGGAATGGCTGCTTCACAGAGTCTTTAACGCCTCTGATCACTTTAATTTCAGAAATGTTCCCTGATTTCAAAACTGTGAGTGTGTCTTTAATCCCTTTCTCCAGTGGCAGCAGAACACAGATTCAGCCTTCAGAACCCCATCCTAACTCCCAGGCCAATGTCCCAAAAGTTATATACCAACCTCCGCAGCAATCTCACTGTTTGATTACACAAACGCAGCTGAACATTTCACATTTAACCTCATTGTTTATACGTACGGCGACAATTCGTTTTTTGTCATTGTGGAGGAACTAAAAGTGACATATTAATCTGAGCGTATTAATCTGCTTGATGTGTGATCTCAAGAAGAGATAAAATATTTTAAGAATTTAATAAAAAGATAAATAGATGCTAAAAACTATACTCTTTTATAGTGTAAAACTAAATAGAATAACATTTTTATGACCGAATTCTCTGACCCCGTTGGCCAGACTGATGAAAATGTGCAATAGACAATTTTATATTAAAACTTTATAGCTCATTCTTAATGTATGACTAGTTTTATTCACTTACATCTGCCTTTGTGATATTTACTTATTTTTCATTATTATCTAATTATTGTTATATTCTTCCCATTTGTTTCTTATGATTCATTCTCTCTACCCAAGCTTACAGTAAATTGACATTTAACAAGCCAGCACTTTTAAAATAAGATTCACAGACCTGAATCATGATCCGTTTCATCAAAGCTGCTGTTGTCAATCTGTGCTTTTTTTTTCAAAATTATCAACAGTCTTCTTCTGCAGGTGTTTATGCAACGGTATCCCCTCATCTCCCATCCAAGCAAGCACACTGCTGAAGTTGCTGAAACAGCTGCTTTCTTCTTCAGGGGGCTCAGGGAGGCTCTACAAAGGCTACTATACGTAGCTGCTGCCTCTCTGGTGAACTCTGGCACTCCAACTTATTTCTGAGAAGCTTTTTTCTTCTTCCAAAAATAAAATCGAGATGCGGGGCTTCTCAGAAAACATCCAGGACTCAAGCCCAAGTAGCCACCCCATAATTCCGCCCCTGGTGGGGATGCAGTTAGCTCATCCTCCGATTGGCTGAGCAGCGATGAGCACCAACTGTCTTTCACTAAATAGAACCTTTTGGCAGTTTCCAGCATGGCAATTCTTGTTGGCTCTGTGGCGGTGAATGATTGCGGCTTTTGCTGGTTCAGGCCAGACTGCATGCGTCTTTCGGCTCCCTGATTTCACCGGTCAGCGCTCTGAAACTCAGGGAATATTTTGTCGGGCTTCGGGGATAAAACAACGACTTTGTTTATCAATGTTTAGGATTTACCTTGTGTCGGCAGTCTTTGAGCTCCCTGGAGCAAGTTTTTCCAGAGCCTTGTGCCTTCCTCTGCCCAGGCGCAGAGCGACAGTTAGAGCGCTTATGGCTTCAAATCAAATTCAAATTCACTTCATTTATCCGTTAGGAACTTCATTTGCAGAGGAAGTGCCACTAGAATAAAAACAGTACATCCACAGAGATACAACACAATCAACATGTGCAATAAATACATTAAAACAATATAATGGCCTGTGATGGACCAGATCCTCACAGTCAATTATTCAGCAGGCGGATGGAGGTAGGGAGAAAAGTAGAGATCGCCCTCTTTTTCCCCAGAGGGAGGGACCTGAACCTGTGCCCTGACGGCAACAGGGCAAAGTGAGAGTGCAGCGTGGGTGAAGGGTCTGTGGAGATCTGGGTTCCTTTCTTCAGAACTCTGGAGTCATAGATGCTACTGAGTGAGTCCTGCTCCTGACCGATGATTTTATTGCTCATTTTGATCATTTTATTGAGCATTTTGCGGTGGGTGAGAGAGTGAGTGAACCAAACCAGACAGTGATATTGAATGTAAGGATGGATTCAATGAAACATTTATAGAAAGAGGCGAGAATGGATTGGTGTACTTGGAGTTTGCGGAGCTTATGGAGAAAAAAGAGGCATTGTTGACATCTTAAAAAAAATGTGTTCAGCGTTGAGTTTGAATGTGAGTTTGTGGTCAATTATGGAGCCGAGGTATTTGTATGATTGAACCTTTTCAATTATTTATTTGTTAACTGTGAGTGAGGGAGAGCTGGGGTGGCCATATTGGAAATTAATGGTAATTTCTATGGTCTTGGATACATTTAGATCCAGACGGCTCTCCCTACACCACCGTGAGAATGAATCCAGTTCAGTTTGCAGTAATCCGTGTTTATTTGTAGTGTCCATGATGACTGTGTCGTCTGAATACTTGATAAAGGTTATACCTAGGGTGATGCTCCTGCAGTCACTTGTGTACAGAGAGAAGAGAAGTGGAGAGATACGGGCACAAACCTCAGCAGAAAGCCCAGAAGAGGTGGATTTGGACGGAAACCCGGTCAGGGTTTTAACGCCCTTCCATGCCTCTCTGGCCTTTCCGTTGTTAAAAAGTCTCTCCACCCTGTCTTTACAAGTTCTCTTGGTGATTTTAATTTCTCTGTTCAGTCTGTTTTGAAATAATTTACCTTTTAGCTTGTTTCCTGAATTAAATGCTATTTTCTTTTCATTCAGGGTTGCTTTCAGTGATTTAGTTATCCAGGGTTTATTGTTTGAAAATACTTTAACGTTTTTTGTTGGAACCAGCATCTCTAAACAAAAGGTGATGCATGATGTTACAACATCTGTGTTACCCTCAGTGAGCATCTCCCATTGTGTGCAGTCAAAGCACCCCTGGAGAGTCATCTTCACTTCACTGTCTCACTGTTGGACCTGCTTCTTAACTACTCCCTCCCTCTGCAGTTTGGTGCGGTATACTGGGATTAGATGGATAACATTATGGTCTGCAGTACTAAGTGGTGGTTTCTTATAAGCTCTATACGCATCCTTGACGTTGCCATAGCAGAGGTCGATTGTCTTATCGCCCCTAGTTGCACAGGTAACACATGGTGGTAAGTGGGGAGCGTTTTATTTAGTCTACAACCATTAAAATCTCTGAGTACAAATACAGGAGAGTCTGGAGAAGCAATCTCTAGTCTCTGAACGCAAGACGCAATGGTCTTTGATGCACGCGTCACATTGCCAGAAGGAGGCATCTTTATTAATGTTGAAACACAGAACCAGGAAACTCATGCAGAGTCCAAAAAACACAAAGACTCCAAAAACACAAAACCCTCTATGAGAGGAGCTTGGGGGGGGGGGCAACCTTGGGGCCCTAGAAACCAGGCGGAGAGTTCAGGTGGACGGCCATGGGGGCCCGGGAACCAGGCTGAGAGTTCAGGTGGACGACTGTGGGGCTGAAGCTGCTTGAGGCTCAGCAGCAAACAAGACGGCCACCTGTGCAGTGTAGAAGCAGGATTCTTGGGTTGAATCACAGCGCAGATTTGAAACTCAGGAGTGCAGACTGAAGACTGACATACTTGAAACTCTGACGACGCAGGCTGCTGAAGCTCTGGAACTCTGACGATGCAGGCTGCTGAAGAGTTTTTGTGCAAAAATCTGTTCCCCTGAAAAATTCTGTTTCCCTCCTGTGTCTGGAGCGCGCTGTACCCAGAGAGGCTGATCCGACAAATCTTCACACCACTTCTGATCTATTTCTCGATAAAATGATGACGATTGAAGTTGTTACTTTATTAATCTTCCAGTAAATAAATACAAATAAACATGGTCGTGTGTGTCTGTGTGTGTTTAAAACAGTTTCATGTTTTTTGTTTTAAATCGCAAGAATCGAAGTTCATTATAACCTGAGGAATATCAGCCACCAATACTGTTTTCTTTTACATTGTGTTCATTTTATTAAGCCCCAATGTTAAAGCAGGAAAGCTGAGTCTGCTTGGCACAATAACTAGGCTTACTGAATAGATGAATGTAGTATTATTATTGAACCATTCTAATGTAAAGTATGACACATAATGGGCACAAAATATATTTCTGGTTTTTGAATCCTGATATCTGTGTTTTCTCTAAAATAATCTGCTGTAGTAGATGTATTATTTAGGTATTGTGACCTATGAAGACATATTTCCACTCTTTTAAAAAGAAAAAAAATTGTTTTAGCAAAAGGGGTATATATTTTAGCCTGACTTTCATACTCTGTTATACTGTTTTTACCCCATGGGGCAGATATTAAACCATTCATTTGTGTTTAGGTAGTTCATTCCTCACATCAGACAGCATATTTTGGCTACCGAAAATCTTCAGTTCACTCTTCATAACATAAGAACACAATTATTTACAGATCTGTCTTTAATAGTGCTTAGTCCTTTCAACATGGACACCTAGTGTTGTGAATATGAAGAAATTTAGTATTACTTTACCAATGTTACATGGGGGAATAGAATATTTCCGCTGCCTGCTATTCCGTTCCTCGCTCAGGCCTCTAAGTTATTTTGTTCCATGGGAACAAAATAACTTAGAGGCCTGTTATTTATAGTACTTAGTCCTTCAACTGTCTGGAATATTTGGAAAAAAACTGTTTATTTTTATTAATTTATTTGCGGGAAGATTAATACAGTAACAACTTTAACATGACTACCTATCCTCACCGTACTAAGAAATAGATCAGAAGACTGAAGACTGTCAGATCTGCTTCTCTGGCTGCAGTGCGTGCTCCTGACGTAAAACCTGTACTTCCTGTGTTGCAACAAATTAAAACAAATCCCGGATTTTGTATTATAGGTTAAAAAAAGCTAATATAAAAAATCCATCACCGTAGTTTTTGTATTTGTTAAATATTACGTTTTTACTTTTGGCTTTCAAAAACTAAAAAAATTGGTTTATTCGTTTTTGTTTTTTTAAAGTTTGAGACGGAAAAACCAAAGAACCATACATGGATTAATTAAATGATGTCTGTATTGGTAAAAATTACATTAATTATCTAGATTTAAGCATTTGGAAATCTACATTATTCTATTAAGATCCCAAATACTCTAGGTTTCATGAATGTATGTATTTTACCCTAATGTCTTTACATTAAAACAGAAAGTCAATTTATAATGATTGTGTCAACATTTGAAGCAGATGTCTTAGCAGCCCTAATGAAGTAGATCAAAACTTGCAGATGATACAGCTTTTGGAATTGATTCCTTTAAAAGATCACCCGCTACTAAGCTTCGATGTCCAGCAGCTAATGACTAACTAGGTAAATTTAATGAACACAGAGAACTTAAAATCTGTACTTCAATTGTTATGATGGAGTTTTTTCTCCTATGCTACCTAGCATCAATGCCGTGTTCTGTGCCCTTGTATTAATTTGAATTGTTCTTTTTCATAGGTGGTTTATATCAGATAATTGATTTTAACCAGTGTTTTCTATTTTTATCTTTAACCTTCATTGTTATTTTTGTATTGATTTTGCTTTCTCTGTCACTGTACAACACTTTGGTCAGTTGTATTACGGTGTTGAAAATGCGTTATAAATAAATTGATATGGTGTGGTGATATAAACCAGGTTTGGAAGCCAACTACAGCAATGCAGGGTTGAGGTGACCTAGATGCTCTGGATTTGATAAGGAAATGCTTACTTCTCTCTTTAGAGACTTTAGCCTAGACTCTAGACTTTGGACTTGCCCATCAAAGACTTGAAACTTGACTTGGAAAAAAATGACTTGGAAACATCTCTGGTGCGCAATCTTCGGTTTTTATTGAGCTCTTTATAGTTAACAAGGTAAGTGAAAAGTTGGAGGTCTCATCTGAGCTACAACAGGAGCATTCCACAATGAAAAATAAGCCCTGAGGGCTGCATGTTGGCACAGTGGATAGCACTGTTGCATTGCATCAAGAAGGTTGTAGGTTCAAATCCCCAACCCAGGGTCTTTCTGCATGGTGTTTGCATGTGTGGGTTCTTTCTGGGTACTCCAGCTTCCTCCCACAGTCCAAAAAGGGTTAATTGGTCCCTCTAAATTGTCCTTAGGTGTAAGTGTGTGCCTGCATGGCTGTTTCTTCTGTGTGTTTCTAAGCTGCTATGTGATGGACTGACTTCTCTAAAATGACCTTAGCCTTGAGCTCCTTTTTACCATTGTATTCCTTCAGTTTGCTAAAACATTTAGCTATATTCTCTAGCTTTCCTGTGATGATAGACTTTATCAAATATTAAAAGTAAAAATAGAGTTTTAAAGTCAGCTCTGATTATAAAAAATAGTACAGAAGAAATTCTTAAACCAAAAATCAATTGATGTTTTACCCACCTTAGAGTGAAATTGATTTCTGGTGCACTGCTGAGGCTGACCTTCTTTTTTTCACACAGTTTAGACCATAGCAGCTTTACTTTTGAAGGTGGCTCAGTTCCTCCCAAGAGAGGGCAACAGAAATCTGTAGATATTTACCCCTCACTCCGTGCAGTCATAATGTGTTCCCAAGGCTGTCCAGACAGGGTGATGCATTCTCAGTTTTGCTATGACTGCTATTCAAAGCTGAAACCGGCAGTCTGTCATCCTCACACAATTGATTTGAGGTAATAATAAGCACCTCTGTTTTCTTGTAGAAGGCTGCTGCAACTTTCTAGTGTTTAGTTTATTACCTTTCTAGCGAATATGACATTTGCTTCCTCTGTTTCTTTGCATAACACGATGTGTAGCTCCCAGTCAGACAAAGATGAGCCTTACTGATGGTTTTAGCTGCTTCCTTTATTTGAACATTGTCAGTCGGTTTCTTGTGTACTTCCATTCAGGTAACCATACATGTCCTTCAAAATAAAATACCTTTCCTTTAAGCGGAAATTCCAAAATAAAGCACAAAAGAAATGGCATTTACCTCCCTTAAATTGCAATGTTCTTGTCTAACAGCCATTACATGATGTTTGATTCTTCTACATGGTTACATGTTGCCCTGGTGACTTTGTTGCATTTATGCAGGTTGCTGTTATCAGACTGGTCCAACATAGTCAAATACTGAGAACAATACCACTTCTTTAAATTTTGTGAAGTCCACAAACCCACAACTATTCTTTGCTTATAAAGAATTATGCTTTGCCCAAATTTATTTGACTTTTTGGCACAAAACTGGTTTCTTTTAGAAGTTATAGTTTTTTTTACTTACACTGAAAGAAAAATGTATTTCAATTTACATGATTAAATTGTGTACATAGGTTCCATATAATCAGAATAAGTAAATCTGACATGATTTACCCTCTTTCTCCAAAGTAAAATTAACATGTTGAATTAACATGATATTTTTTGGTTGCCGTAAAATGGATTTATTACATAACGTAGTCCCATTATTGTTAAGTCATTAAAACAAAATTTATCAATTTAAAATGCTTAGGATTGTTACTTTTACTCAATATTATTGTGAATACAAGTTGAAGTTTCCCAGGCCTGGTATTGAACTTACATCTTCTGGTTGAAAAATATTGCACTACCCACTACAGCTACATGTAGTTTAACAGAGCTCAACACTTACTAAATAATGAAAGATAACCCTTTTTTCATAAAACATATTTTTGAATACCCCAAATGGTTTGAATCACATTCAATATTTCTCCTCATGTGGTTCAGAGGTTAATCTGAAACAACAGATTCTTTGATATTACTTTAAAAAAAATATACATTAAGTCAACTAACAGCTAACAGTTAATGCTTTATGAACACCTGCACTAACTACTTTGCTACACAATGACTTGGGACTTTTTTGGTCAAATAAGACATATGACTTTCTTTCCGGAAGGTGGGCGTTTTGGGTCGCTTTGGCACGCTTGGAGCCAAGGCAGAGGTAGTCCAAAGGGGTCATTTCGGAATGGACGCAGGTAATGGAAACACGCCAAATCGTGCCATTCCGTACTGTACTGGCACTAGTGGAAATGGTGTTTTAGTAGTACTATTAACTTGATTTAATATCTTGATAAGACTTTCAGGAAAAAAAGCAAACATTTTGTGAATATCATCCTGGTACAATAAGACTACTCTCTTTACCGGCAAATTATTCGTGCTAAAATCTGAATATGCAAACAATTAACCTAATCTCCATTAATACATCTGGGGGATTTTTATTTACAGTTATCTTTTATATTTATCTACATGTTTTCCGTGACTATAAGTAATGGTATCATTTGCAGTGACGCAGCAAGAGTGATGACTTAAACCTAATAGAGACTAAAACAATGGCAAGGATGTCTTTCAACCTCAGAGACTGGGAGCTCAAATAGAATACCAATGAAAAAAAAGGGAAGAGCTAGGCAGCATTTTCAAGCAGAGTTTGGTTGCTGTAATTCCAATACATTTGTCCTTAGGTTTTTGTAAAGGGTATGGACATTCCTTTGAATTCCCATATTTTAAAATAAATGAAAAAAAAAGTTAAATACATAAATAATTTTTGGGGCAGTTTTATGATACTTGCTCAATCTGCAACAAACACAGCAAAAACTCTGTCAACCTTTAAACCATCTCTGTACAGGACTCCACTTACCTCTTCCATGATCCAAAACCATCAATCTTCTTGTTAGTAAAACCACCCATTTTTTTAAAATCCCCGTTCCATTGGCTCTCTCTAATGTCTTGATTCTTCCACTGCAGCTCTTCAGTCCACCTCCTTGGTTTCCCCGTTGGAAATTTCCCAGAGGCTATTTAACATTGAAAATTCTTTCAATAAACATTATTTTATTATACTCTCTACTTGCCTGTTTTTTTGAATTTCGATGCTGCCTTCTGAGTCCAAAGATCCTACAAACATGACAGGTTTGATAACTGCTGTTTTTAAAGCTTGTGGATAAACATCCGACAGGAGAGATGAGTCAACTACTTGAGTCAGATCAGACCCATTGACAGGGAAAACGTTCTTAAGAAAAACTGTGGGTAAGATATCAAGGCTCTAAGAGAAGGATCTTAATTGGTTAATAATTTCATCAAAGTTTGTTGTTTAGTTTTTGGAATTCAGACTTTTCTCTGGACACTGCCGCTGCCATGGGCCTGAGACCTTAGGGGAGGAAAATTAATCCTCTCGCAGACTTTCGTCCAAACTTTCTTTACCGTCTCAACAAATACATATTTTAGAGTTTCCCTTTTTTGTCTGAATATTTTTGAAAGGATAAATATTTAGGCATTTTATTAACATTTTCAGTATCGTTTTCCCTGCCATAGTTTGAGTTCATATTAAAGCTCTGCCAAGCTCAATGTAGTTATTAAATCAAATCTCATGATCATCGCAGGGCACAGACTGGCGAATTCAAGGCAGATGCTCTGAATTCTCTGTTGTGGTTTTGATTAGAGGGATGCTTTTGGCACAGCATTATAACTTGACCAAAGCCGTCTACTTTCCTAAAACTTACAGTGAACATGACTAAATTAATTCATTTATTTTGTGACTTTTCACAATCATTCAGTCTATAAGGAAATGTATTATTTCCTAATTTTTGCAGGAAGAATATGTGTAATCAGTCATGAGGTCTCACAGATCTGACTAAAAAAGTTAGTTCTCAAGGATTTCTGGTCTTTTTGTCATACCTAAATGTAGTAGATCAAAAATTTTATTATATAAAACATAATCTGATAAAATAAAAAACAAAGCTTCCAAATGCTGATTTCATTTATGGAGTGAAAAAGCTATCTAAACCAACCTGACAGATTTTGAGGAAAAGCTAAGTTCAGATTTACTTGCCACACCTGATTGCTACTTGACCTGTAGAATCAGGAAATCATCTTTAAAGTATGGTAGGTAGGCTATAACATCTCAAAACTCTACACATCATACCCCAATGTAAAGGTTTCTTTAGCTGAGAATCAGTTTAATTATTTTCTTTTTTGAAAAATAGAAGTCTCTAAGAGTTGCATATGCCGGCAGCATGTCAACATGGCCTTCATCTCCTATTACCTGCTGTTGGGATCACAGCAATCAGTGCATTTACATGCAGCAAGAGAAAATACAATTTTTAACTTAGTCCAACTAAAATCAGGCTTTTCGAATGTCTGTATACACCTATTCCGACTTCAGAAAAACCAAAAATCGGACTAAAGGATGCAGATAACGCGATTGGAAATTGCACTCCTCTGCAACCAACCTCCCACCTGTACTTGTGCACCCCCTCTGGAGGTGACAAGCAGCGGAAGCGCGAATCATCAACATTGTAGTAGTACAAGAAGAATATGTTGGCTAAGACTTACATATGTGCATTTTTGGACTGATGAAGACGTGGTGCATTGTGATTGTACACATCCTGCTTTTACTCTGTTGGCTTCCGTCCCACCGGCCTCTGTTTACTGCCTGTGTGGCGCTCGAGGCTAAGCTAGAGTGCTAACACAAAGTGGCATTCTGTCATTGCACAGTCAAACATACTTCATTTAATAACTCAATTTTTCTGAGTGATATTTAAACTGGGACTCAGCACTCAACAGGGGACAAGGCCTTAGTTTGATTACTCCAAAAAGCTCAATTTAGATGTGCATGTAATCATACTGATTTATTACTGGACGAAAACACAGACCGCCCAACTCGTGGTTGGTGCTAATCAGCATTCTAGCTTCAACAGCAGGAGGAAGAGTTGTGGACCTCAAAGACACAAAGCCAAAAGCTGTCCAGAACTTATTTCTCTTTAGCATGTGAGCCCTGATGGACTTGCATCAGGACATCCCTCACCCACTTAACCATTAAATAAGGCTAACAGAGGTGTTAACCTCTGCTTCTTGGATCCAAAACACAACAGTCTGTTGAACGATCAGGCAAACTTTATTCATCTGATGAATGAATTCCTAAGTGACTTCTTCCAGACTCTGTAAAATGGATGTTTGAATTGTATAGATTTTATCAGAGAGAGATAGAAATGGTGTCACACACCTATATGCATCAAGAGCGGGGAGCTGCCCCAGCTGATAGCTACTCGCCCAACGCCACTGAGCCGAAGGCTGCCCATCTGTAGGAGAACAGTACTGGTCTGCATGCTGCACAAGCCCATGACAGCTCGGAAACCCACAAGGGCTGAATGCTGGCTGCTCCCCATGTAGCTACGGCAAACTGACCAGTCATAACAGTTTTTTTTTTCTTTCCTTTAAACCTGATTTCCCTAGACAACAGCAACAGCCTTCGATGAACATCTAAGGAACATTCACATAAGGTTTCACCTCGGCAGAGATTCATTAGCTTTGGATTAACAATTTAGGGATTGTTTTTATTGTCTAATTCACTTTATTTTGCTGACTTTGTGAGGATTAATTTCTTCAGATTATTTGGGTATGAACAGGCTGTTCAGCCTGATCATACCCAAACATTAGGTCCACATGCTAGATCTAATTGGCCACTTCATAAACAATAATGATTGCTATTTACTGTTCTACTATTCAAAATGCAGACAGCTTTAAAATAGATTTTTTAAACTCCAAAAAATAACTTTTTACATTTTTTGCCTTCCATCTTAGTATGTCAAAATACTACAATTAGTGAAAAGGCGTGTAAGGTCAATTAAATCATATAATTTCTCCAAAGATTATTGATTTCAAATCCAGAAAATTATTTTATGAAACATCACTTTCCCCAAAGAATGTTCTTGCATTTGCTTTGCATTGTGTATTGGTTTGAATATGAACCAAAAGGTGCTAATTATTTTTTAACTAATCAAGATTAGTTCAAAACTAAATTTGTTTCACTTCCAAAATGTTTCAATACAAACTTTGACCTTGATATTTCAGACATATTTATACTGAACTATGACATCTTCATTGATTTATTCTTTCTACTTCATTGCATAAGCCTGTGAATATTCTCATTCATCCAGGTCATGGTTATCTCAAGGAAATTTCAATCAAACGCAACTGGACTTGGCAACTTGTTCCACTTGCGTTTGATTGAAATTTCCTTGAGATACTTCATCGCATATTTGTCAATTTTACTGTTTAAATTTTTGTAATTCAGTTTTATAATTGATTTTTCTTTAGTGAGAAGTTTTTTTACTAGTTTGCTTAGTTTGTTTATTAAAGTATTTTGACTTAATTCATTTTGCTAATAAACTTGTTTTTTAGAAAGTCAGTTATTATTCCACATACATATTTAGCAACTTGATGTTCATTGAACGTAATGAACACATTCCTTCATCTTCTGTTTAAATATCTCAACCTTTTTAGGCCGGTAATCAAAATGATAACTGAGACTGAAGTATGAGGCTATTATTATTTTCCTGGTTTCCATGATGGTGCCCTGAACTTAATCATTTTGACATAAAAAAAATCTTAATCTTATTAATATTTGCCCTATGCGATTGTTTATATATATTCATAGCCAAAACCAACATATTGTAGCACAACAATGCATTAGCTAGGAAATCAACTGGTAAATTACATAGTCAAGAAAAAGCCAGCCACTATTATGTCACTGAGAAAATTAGTGTTCATGGCCATACCTACACTTGGCTAGCAAATACACATGGGACAGCTGGATTGATTTTGATTACCAGGAGAGAGCAAAGCTCTGCTGATTGAATCTACATATTAGCAACACTACCAAAAGGTGGAGCCTGTTCGAGCTTGTGTTATTTATGTACATAAGGTAGCAATTGAGACAATAGTTCAATTTTCTTTGTAGACAATGTACATTTACATGAAAATATTACCACACTGATACATCCATTGACTAATGATAATGACTCAGGACTATTCTTTTTTTTCTCCTTCCTTAAAATCAAATAAATAAGACTGTATTTCAATTTTGGTTGAACATTCTGAGTTACGTGAACAAAGGCAGCTTAAAAATCATCTTGCTGCTAGCAAATCAGCGGCATCATGTTTCCAAAGCATAAACATTCAAATTCTGTCATTTTTACCCACCCAATCCTCCAACAAACTTCAGCCTCCTGAACCAGAGCATTTTCCCCAAGGACAACAACTTGGAAGGCATGCTTTCATATTAAAAACAAAAACAAAGTTTGCGAAAAATAAATGGTTAATGACCTGTATTTGTATAGGGCTTTACTTAGTCCCCAAAGCGCTTTAGACTACATTCAGTGTTTCCCCATTCACACACACATTTACACACCAGTGTGAATGTAAAATACAAGTGACTGTAAAAGAAATGAAAGAACAGATGAGGAATAGTGACATTTCTGATCTGGAAAGGGTTAAAAAAGTCTAATGCTTTGGGACCCCAACAAACCACAGTGAGAGCCACTCAACCACAAGTAAAAGAACTGTTAAACAAAGGAGAACCTTCCTAGAAATAGCTGGTCAACCAAATTTACCTCACGTGGATATAGTTGACTCATCTCATGAGATCAGAAAAGATTTAGGAACATCTGAAGTACTGCAGGTCTTATAGGTCTGTTTTCTACAAGGTTAGAATCCCAAGCACATAACAGCAAATGACCAAAAAGAATGCGTAGTCACATCTGAATGACTCAAATAAAAAGGTTTTGGATTGACCATGGCTAAATTTAGGACTTAATTCCAAAGTATTAGATCATGTGGCAGTATCATAAACAGACTTCATACTGAAAAAAAACTGCAATAAAATTTAAATACAACAATTTTGAAAAGTAGACTTTGGAAAACTGTATTTTGCATTTATTCACGCTATCTTTGTTTAATATTAACATTTGTTGATGATTTGAAACACTAAAGTGTAACAAAGGAAAAGAACCAGAGCACTCACATGGCGCTTCAGGCTTGGCAGCCCATTAAATTGTTTGAAGCTCTGCTGTCCTCTAGAGGAGAACAAAGTACATCACAAAACACCAGCAGCATGAAATAGCATATATTTGACAACTTCTTGAACCCAACCCCCAAAACACTGATCTTTTAATCTAGTCAAACCAGTCTGTGCAGTACTTTGTTCATCTATAGATAAAAGGCACACTGAGTCTAATAACTGTTACAAACATATGTGATCACAGTTCTGCAATCAGAGCATGTATCCATTAAAGATCAGAGCTGCATGCCTTGTTAATTCATGTGGAATTATGTTTTTATTAGTTGAAACCTAGTATGAATAAAGGGATGGTATTCATTTTAAAAAAAGTAGCTGTAAGTTAATTCCTGCAAAAGAAAAAGAGCCACTGTGAGTTAATGTTAAAAGGACTAATTTCTCGTGTTGCTTAGCTTTTTAAAGCATTTAATACTGGTGTGTTAATTTAAAAAAACAATAAAAATTAGCTTTAACTATTGACTGGTGTGTGTAAACTTCCAGTGCTGAACTGTCTTCCTCACTTTTTCCTTCCACAGTGTATATTTTTTATCTTGGAGGAACGTCACATCTGTATCTTAGAAGTAGAAGCTCTGTAGTTCAGAGCTTTTATCTTTCTGCAAATTTGAAATATATTATAAGTTTACACAGTGGATGTCAAATTCTCTGAAACATAAATGGATAAGAAGTTGCAGAAGATGATGTACAGCAGCTGCCTCAAATTCAATCAAAGCTGTTGTATCTTAGCAACAGCCTGGGAAAAATGGGATCAGAGATGAAAGGGTGGAAAGGTAATTGGTAGAGGATGGGGGTGACTAGAGGTATTGGAGTAAGTTAATGACCACCGTGTAAAATCTTAAACTCTCATATGTAATCTCTTGTTAATGTAAACTTAGTTTGTCCCAGTTTAATTGTTTGTCATTTACTGATGAACACATCAGTGAATTAATAAGAAAATGCAAATCTGCCACCCCCCGATAGATCCAAACTAGTGACCAACTTTATGATGCAAAACACAGTTCCCTGTCAGAGCACACAACCAGACCACACAGTCCCCCCCATCTGCACAATTTAGCGGAAGAACATCAATTGGTCAGACACTGGCAGTCAGGTTAAATGGGAATTGCTGGAGATGTGGAGTTATCATTGCATGTAGGGTATGGGTGATTTTATTTGTGTTATGTGGTCTGATCATGGTAATATGGTTTGTGGGCGGATTGTTGATGGGGTTGGCCCCAAAGAGGATCCACTGGTGGGGGGCTTTGGTGCGTCGCTGTGCTGCGTATGTGGTGTGGTGGTTTGGGTGTATCTGGAGTGTTCACTGCACTTATTGTGGTTTGAGGTGGGAATGGATGTGCTGCAGGAATACTGGGAGCTTATTGCTTGTGGTGGATGTTTGGTGGCTCAGCGTGAGTTGGGTCCAGCATCTCTATTTGATCAACTGTTCTATGTATTTTGCGCTTGGTGGTGTTATTGGTGGGTTTGACTGATATTGGTTGGATGCTTGGTTTTGATGCGCTGCAGTGTGGGGGCCCTTGCTGATTGGTCTCTGGTTGGGTCGCTGATCTGGTTACATTTATTTCTGCATTTTAGCGGCTAGATGTTCCCCTTTCCTGTGCTCCTCTCTGGGGAGGTATGGTCAGCCCTACTTTGGCCCACCTAGGCCTTCTATGCTCTGCGAGTTCTTTGGATGTAATGGCTCCTATCTTCTTTGTATTTGTGTCAGTTGCTAGGTGATGGCTTGATTGCTCCTCACATCGACTATTGAACACATGTATGGAGAAATGCGGTATGGCCAACATGTTCATACACAAACACATACAGGTAATGCTAATGTGTGTTTTCTATTTATCAAGCTGCTTATGTGATCTTATTACAGCATTATGTGGTTAATTAATTGATCTGTAGCATCTCAGAATGTTCAATAAATGGGTGTAAACAACACCCACGGCTTTTGTATATATTGGGCTGGAAAGATTTGCTTGCTGGACTCATCTATGTGTGCGGCTCCATCTAAAGCCTGGAGATTCCATCCATCCATCCATCCATCTTCTTAATTGGATAAGCCTGGAGATTTAGTAACTTAAATATGTTTTATTGACCCCGTTTTTTACAAAAAAAATACAAATAAAACAAACGTTTGAGCCCTTAATATAACAGAGTTTATTGTGGTATTTCTTGCTTTTCAAATTCGCTGTCAGAAAACGGTTTGAGATAAAGCTCAGCACTGTTTTTCTAAGTCTGAGCTGCTGCCGGCTCTGCACAAGAGGAGGGAAGCGGGAGGGTGCAGGAGGCGGGATTATAGAGAAACCAGCTGTTTTACTTTGTGGTCCAACATTAACTACAGGATACAAGTTAAATTTTTAGGACAAATTAATACTGCATAACACCAACAGTAACATTTTATCACATATGTCTATCCCAGAAGTTGAAAGCTGCGAAATAGCATGATATAGTCCCTTTAAGTCCAAAATTTACTTTGAATGCTGTAAATATCGATACTAATTGTTTATGGGTTCCAGCAGTCCACTGTAGCTGACTGCACAAAAAAAAGGAATTTTTTTAAAGTACTAGCGCTACTTTATTTTATTACTTTTAGCATTTAGTGCAGGGTAACCGATGTGCAATTTAGGGAACCAGAGAACAAAGTAAAACTGGTAAAACATATTTAACTCATGTTTCATGATTGAAATGACTCTATTAGTCAACCACCTTTTTAAACACTGTTTATATCACAGGCCAAATGTCCTGTTTTTAACTGAGCAGTTGAAGAATGACATTTTGCAAAAGCAGAAAACAAAGTCAAATAAACAATCAAAACTATCTTTAAATTAGTTATCGTATGCTAACTAATTTCTGCCCAGACCCAACTTTTTGGGGGGGCGGTTTTTAAGAAGATCTCTGCAGAACAGCTGTAGTTATCTGATTGGTTAGCAGCATGCCACCTGTTTGTGCAGCTTAGAGTGCGGATCGAGCCGCATTTTTCTGTCCGAGCCCGGCCCGGGAAAATTAATCTCACCTACTATGACTGGATAATTCCAGTGAATTCTTATCTTTAATTTTAATCATCATAATATATTTATACATTATATAATATTTATTCAATAATATAATACATTATATTCTTATCTTAATTTTTTATGTCAACAATTCTTTTGTTTTTTAAGATTTTCTTTCAGATTTGAAAGGGTAAACGTATAAGACGCCTTGCAGCCAGCATAAAAAGACCTGTTGTTAATTTTATGAATTTAAAATATTAACATTTAAAGAATAGAACGTCCATCCATCCATCCATTTTCTTAACCGCTTATCCAATTCAGGGTCACGGGGGAGCTGGAGCCTATCCCAGCAATTATCAGGCGTTAGGCAGGGTACACTCTGAACAGGACGCCAGTCTGTTGCAGGAATAGAACGTCAATAAAATAAAATAAATGAATATCCCTCCCTCTGCTTTTTTCAAAAATTGCACACTGCTAATGCTCTGTAATGCACTGGATGGAGGTAGGGGCTTTCACCCTCCTCTGATGTGACCGAACCCAAGCATCCTTTCAAAATATCTGTCCGAACCTGGCCCGGCCCTTCGGGTACTGTCGGGTACCATCGGGCTCGGGTCGTGTATCTATGCCATAGTGCGGCTAGCCAACTGTAGCTTGTAATGTTTTAATGTCCATCTCTACAGCAAATGGGCAGCTTTAGGCTTAGCAGCTTTGATAAAGCCATCGATCTTCTCTCATCAGTGATGGCAACAGAAAGGCTTTCTCTGTTCAATGGAAAATGCAATTCAAAGATTCCTTCTGCAAAATTTAGAATCAGTAAGGTATCAAGGCTTATCTCTTTGTAATGTGTCCTTTGTTGTTTGTTATACTATCGGCTATTGTCTGTACCGTTGGAAGTGACACGCAGTGAATGTGGGGATGTGTTTGTTTTTGCAATATCTGTTGGAGGTTGCTGCAATTTAATTGCCCTCGGGGGATCAATAAAGTTTTTCTGAATCTGAATTACTCCTTTAGCCGGAATACAGTTATGTGATGCACAAACAGCAGACTGTACATCCTTTTTAGATCCCTGGAAGTTTGCTCTCCCACTTCTCAGCGAAGGATGGTGGCTTGGTTTCTCCACAGTGTAACCTGAACGACTACAGATGATGAGAGAGGATGAGTTAAGGGAAAAAAATTGGGTCATGTTATTACACAACTCCTTTGACTGTTAAAACTGAGGTGAGGTTAGTAAAGTGCATTTTGGAATAATTCTTACACTAAGCTATCTCTGTAGTATGTCATTCAATGTTGGTCCAAGAACCCAACAGCTGGAACAAGAATTGAAACAAGGCTCATTTTAAATTTGCCTAGACTTAAAAAAAATGTGGACTAACTAGTGGAACTTGGTGGAAGAAGTGTGTCCTATTGCATCTGGTGTAAAACTTACAGCTTTCTGTAAAGTAAAAAAAATTCCCACAGGGAAATTGGGTTATTGATAGATAAATTGTCTAGGGCTCCTCCGTTACTTCATAAGCTGGATGACTTACCCTAGCTGATCAAACCATGAATTTTGCTGTCTACAAAAAAATCCTAAAGTCATCAGGCTATGACCTTAAACTCAAACACAATGCAGTAGGAAAATGATACGAAGCACAAAAGCAAGTCAATTCATCTTTCCATCCATTACCTAAAGTTAAAGGGACAGTTTCTTCATAATAACAACATCAATAACAACAACAACATACTACTATTACTACTACTACTACTAATAATAATAATAATATTTATTTTATATATAATTTTTTTTAGTTATATTATTTAACTATCTGAAAGAGCATCAGCACAAGTCAAACAAGGTAACAAGTATTAACAGACATAAAACATCAAAGGTGAAATTGTTTAGGTTTAAAGGTGAAGAAGTAAAAACAAAATGGCAAATGTTTCTTAATAATAAAGGTCTTAGTTCTGTTTTTAGAACATCCCAGTGTCTTTGAGACTTTTGCCAGGGAGTGCATTCCACAGGAGTGAAACTGGATAATTATATAATGAAAAAAACTGAAAATGAAATTGACCATTAAAAAGCAGCTTTTGAGTATTGACTCTGGGTATCGTTATCTAGCTTTAAACTGTGTTTGATCATCTGAAACGTGTAACTGTGACAGAAAATCAGACAGTGGCAGAAAAAAAGAGGAATCTGTGAGCGGTAAAACACTTTTTCACAGCAATAAATCAGTTTACAGTATATAACTTTGTATAGGTGTTAAATAGGTGCGAACATTTTATCGCAGTAAAAATACTATGAAATACCAGAACAGAGATGTCTTGGTATTTCATAGTATTTTGTAATCAGTTTTTTAAGAAAATTTAAAAGCTATGAATGAAAGTTGAAAAATCACCACAGCACTGCATTGGTCTAATGATCAGCAATATCTTATTGATCTAAATCATTTTTAATTGGGCATTGCTGACTCATATCTCAAAATATATTTTATGTCTCCCAGGGCAGAATTAGAAAGATGTAGGAAATTTAATTAATACATGCCTTTTAGACCAGAAATAAAGCAATGATTTGTTGAACTGCATATTTCTGTTGGACTAATGAACAATAAACAATATCATAACATTTAAACAATATCCTCTTCACCTCATTTTAGAGGTCAACGTATTGTTCCTCCTCACACAAGCATTTATTTAAAAAAAGGATTGCTGTAGGTAGATGTACATGTAGATTACTCTAACCCCATGCCTTGAGGAGAACCTGTTATTGGAAAACAATGTATTCAAACAATGGTACATTTTACTCAGCTAAACTTTCGGTATGTACTGAAAATGTTTAAGTTGTAAAGACCAGTCCCAGCCTGGTCAGCAGCGAGCATGAACTGATGAAGCCTCTTGGATAAGAGGTGAAACGTCTTCCAAGACAAATTACCAAGTCCAGTTGCGTTTGATTGAAATTTCCTTGAGATAAGTTGTAAAGAGTTAATGACATTAGTATGTCCTTTGAAAAGGAATAAATGTTGGTGTTTTAAGGACTTTTTATTTTTTATGATTGCTAACTTCTCTTGAGCACAGACAGTCAGCACACACCACAATTTTTTTTTTACAGTTGTCTTGAAATAAAATATAATGTTATGCACAATAATAGTTTTTTAAAAAACATGCTTCAATGTTAGCTTTTTAAGAAGTAAATGATCAGATGACTAATGTCATGAGGTGTATTAAATTGTTCTGAAAGAACTACAGACAGTATATATCCTACAGTAATACTTCAAATTAGGTGTCATGATTGGGTGGTTAATAAATATTCTTTCAAGTTTTAAAGAAACTTATCAGAAACTAATCCTTGATTACATTAAGTCAATTTATAACAGCTACATTTCGATTTAATTTCAAAATGCTGAATTTCATTTCTAAAGTAGTAAATATTTATATTTTAGGCAAATTTACTTAATCTCACAGCATTCCGTGGATTCATTACAAATGGTCACTGAGCCAGAGCTAATCCTTGGATTCTGCTTGCTTATTTAAATGGAAAGTTGCAGTGCGCCCTCTATATCTCGGCTATGTGGAAAAGTACAAAGATCTAAGGAAGATTAACTGACAGGCAATAAAATGTGAAGTAGTGCAGCAACGAATCCAAAAGATTTAAAAGATTAGTTGAAAAAAAATCTTAAATCCTTTTCAATGTTGTCAACATGTGCATGGGGAAAAGAACAGAAAGCTTTTTATGTTTGGTTATTTTTAAAGCTGCTGCTTCTTTAAAACTGTTGTGTAACTCCAAAGCATGATGCTTGAGACCAGCAGCAGACCTTTTGAAAATAATGGAATATCCTTTTGTACCTGTACAGTAAAATCAAAAAGGACTCTTATTTTCTGTGTGCATCAAGTACAGCCAGTTACCTATGCTTTGTCTGAATCTCAAATGAAACTGGATACTTGTTTAAGTTTTCCTCTTTCACAGGATACATTTTTATTGGTTATTTTGTGCTTTTCATCCATAATTTTCTTTGAAGCTTGGAGCAGATGGTGTAGGGCAAAGACAGACAAGCATGAAAAAGGATGTGCTTTAGTGTTAGTCATGTCCCAGAGTCTAGGAACAACACCCCTTTAAACATATTACGGCTTTAGACATGCAGTGATGTTTAGGGACAGCATTCTCAGCACAAGTTGCTGTTTACCTTAGAAAAATGATCAAACAATCCCATTTCGTATATGTGTCTGAATTATATTGTATTTTGTGCAAAACCTGCATTTACTTTTTTGCTTTCCCAGGTGGGTTCATTAAAGAACAAAAAACAATGGGAGAAGCAACCTCATTTATTTACTCAGTTGCTAGATAAAAGACAATTTTTGCAGTAAGCCTAACTACCGTAAATGCCAGGCTGGATTTGTAGGAAATAGTTCCCTGAATTGTACTCTATACGTCACTGGTATACTATATCACTATGATGACAGTGGCTGATGAAACTGTCTAAAAGAGCAACATACATACCCTCAAATGGCCAAAGGCCTTGTTTGATAAACTGGAATAGAACTGAAAACAAATAGTGGAGAACACAACTAGTTTTGCCAGAGGCATCATAGGATTGCTTTCTCTAAACCATTAACATCCCTGCTATCCACCATGTTCAGTAGTGCGACATACGCATCTTGATCTATCAGAATAATTCCAAACCATCAGGCAGTGTGTGCTGAAGCCCTGGGGCTGGAATAAAGGGCATGTACTGTAGTTAGATATGCAGTGATTACAGTTTCTTTCCTGAGGTCAGTTCAAGATGGAAGGGACAAAAGCAGTCAGTTTTTTTTTCACAGAGTCACAAAGCTGTCAGCTAAAAAGATTTAAAATGTGATGAAAATGCTACTGTTTTTAATATTTCACTTGACTGAGATGGAGATAAGTCAGTAAATTAGTCAACTACATTAGGCAAAGTAAGGTGAGTTTATGTGTATAGTCCTATTCATACACGAGGCAATTTCTTTACAAGAAAATAAAGGAAATACATTTTACATAAACAGTTAATTGTTATAAGCAAATGATTTGTTTTACATTTTCATTCAATTTTTTTCTTTCTACAGTTATACATGGTGTTTGAGCTTTGTATTCAAAAACTGCATGAACCACATATAACAAGTTCCTATTGGAACATTATGTTAATTTGATAAATTGAAGCTCCTTTTAGATGTTTCATATTTGCCCAATATGATGAGGAAATGAAAATTACACCTGAAACTGTTCTTATCATAAGGCCTTAAAGAAAGTTGATAATTTCAACAATTTTAGAAGGTTCCACTGAGATTGAAATTCCAATGCTCTTCAATGTCCCATATTGGTGAGATGGTTATTAGTTGAATTAATCAAAGAAGTAGTACAAACTATTAGTTTCACATACGTATTCAAGCACTTTGCATAAGGAGGTAAGTACATCTTTATTAGCCCATAACAGCCCCTCAACAAGCGTCATATCCAACAAAAATCAGGAATAGGAAAAAAGAAAAACTGGCCATGATTAATCTCTCAAAATGGACAAAAGTAAGGGCACAAAGTGATCACATTCTAGGATTTAAGTGTTCAGCTGCACTCTGTAGATTGAACGTTACTGTAAGGTATGTATTCTGATCTGCTGTACATAAAACACATCTTAATTCATTTTCAAAGCAAGTTACAAAGAAATTGTAATATATTTCACATTACTAGTTACAATGTCAAAAATGTAATATGTTTGCATTACATATTACTGTCTTAAAAATATAACTGAGTTACACTACTTTAAGTTACTTTTGGCAAAATATTTTAAATATGTAACACGACTTCTAACCACCGTAACTTATCAATTTACATTTTACACAAGTGTCACACCACAAATACTGTATTTTTAACACTATTTTATCAAAATTAAGTCTCTAGTTCATTTGCATGCCTTCTATTTCATGGTAATGTTTGTTAAATCTAATCAAAAAAAGGTGCTGAAAGTGCTCATCACAAAGATGGTTGACAAAGATGAGACTCCGATGTCTGGTTAGGAAAACAGTGGAAGTAGATGGTGGATCTTGTTCTACCATATCCAACTTGATTTGGTCTGTTGCATTAGTCGGCCAGAAAAACAATTTAAAATACATTTGTAACTTGAGTTACTTAAGTTGTAACTAGTAATATATTGTTGTATATTTTGTAAGTAATGCATTACATTACTTAGTCACTGAAAAAAGTAATATATTCCTGTAAGTCATTACTATTGTAATGCATTACTCCCAACACTGTAAATTAGGTATTTATTTTACTTGCTTGCTGTTGAAATCAGATTGGGCTCAGCACCACAAACGATCATTGAATATGAATTACAAAAAAGAGTTGTCTTTTTTCTACTCTAAACTGTTTGAGGAACACAGTTTGAAGAAAAATATTATTGTTGTTTATATTTGGTATATAAATCAGTAAAGTTGTTTTATTATAGCATGCAATATGAATTAATATTTTGTAACATAAATATATGTTCTTATCAGAGGCTCCCAGGGTTTGTCTTGTCTGACTTAACTTTTGAAATGTTTCCGTTTTTAGGGCTAACATTCTTTATATCTAAGATGAATGAAAGTATTATCTTTGCAATAGTTATGTGGAGTTCTTTTTAGTATCTCCAGCTGTGAGCTTGATCCACAGCTTTATCTAAACCATCATTTTTGTCCAGAGGTAGAAGTCTTATTCCTTGAGCAGATTAAACCACCCATGAGAAGGCAAGCTAGAAGCCCGAAAGGTCAAGGGACCAACTCTGAGCATGCCTTTCTGCAATTATCAGAACGAGATCTCACTCTGCATAGATATGTGCTTGTCCTTCTCCCCTAATGTCCATTGGTGTTTTGTGACTAGAACTTTCAAAAGTAAAAGAATGGCTTTTTGTGTTTTGTTGGTTTGGCTTCCAAAAGAGAATAAGCTCTGATGTTCAAGAGGTCAAAATCAGAGTTACATGTTGCTACCCTTGTAATGCACTTGTTATAAGAAAACCAAAACATTGCAGTCAATTAGTTATACAGTCAGTGAGTTATAATCAGAAGGCTGGTAAATCTAGCCGTTTTCCTCTACAAATCTTAATGTCCATGCTGAAACTCCTTAACAGAGTACTGCAGTTATTGTCTTACATGTTTCATTCTTTACTGAGTTAAAATAAAATATCTTGTTGCTCATAGATTGTACCTAATACATTTTTTTCCTCACAATCAAATATAAGACATATACATAGAACATGCATGGGTTTAAATGTACCTTTAATTAATGGGATGTTTCAGCTTTATACATTGACATATTCCCCCACGAGGTGGCAGAAGAGTTCTATTGCTAGCAGAACCAGCAATCTGGGTTAGTGTTTTCCTCTGGAAAATAAAGGATTTCTACTCATTGGAATACAAAGATTCTGCTCAGATTTTCATTTGCACAATAGCATTTTTCTGGTGTCAAATAGGTTTTTTATTGTTAACGAAAACAACGTCTTCCAATGGGGACATTCTGACAGGATGTCCTGAAACTGCAGAAGCAAGCTACAGATATTGAACATTTTCCATGTAAATACCCCAGAAAGCACCCAGATCTGATTTATACAACTTGTCACTTCTTAAACTAAAGCTCAATTTATTCCTATCTGAGTGGGAATGGGGGATATTTTTAAGATAATGTTACAGTACATGAATACAGTCGTGGCCTTATAAAACCACACTTTGAGCCTGTATGAATATTAATTTAATTTTTTGGCAAAGTTTTCTCAGTATGTTTTGTTTTTCAATGAGCAATTTAAAAAATGTCTTGTATACCTAAATAGTGGAACAATAAGAGACTACGAGGAAATATTGTGCTTGGTGGCCCAAACGTGCTTTTCCATTGGCATGGAAACAAACAGCATGCCTAATAGAATGGCTCGAGCAAGCAGAAAATAAATTTCCTGCTCAATGCACACTAGTTTTCTCCAGTTCCATCCTTATTCATTTCACTGCTGCTGCTGTCATAGATAGTAAGGAAGGCAAGAACTGTTCATACACAAAGCATTTCTCTTCTTGGAAGAATTGATTTAGTGACAACGTCCTATAGCCGCAATCGATGGGGTAGAGGGAAAAGTGCATTATGAAGGAAGGAAGAGGGATAATGAAAGATCACAAAGCTATTCCCATCACTCTAACTAGGATCATCAACACTGCACTCTGTTTTATTCCCATTACCTAAAAGAACACACCGTCCGTGGGATTTTCTTCTTCAGGTCTATTGACTCTTTTTTTTTTTTTTTTTTTTTTTTACGTATTTATGTGATGTCTGGATCAGACTGCGTGCTGTGTCAGGCAATTTGATTCTCACCAATTCAAATGAAAAGGTCAAATTATTTTTGCTTTTACTAGATTTTGTCATTAATAACCCACAGTTCTTCAGCTGCTTTTTTAGGCTCTTCTACAAAATAGAAGTATGTACATCTTATATTTAGTCGTAGTCTTGCTCAGAGGAAGTTGAATTTTGGGGAAATATATTGAACAGTTTTACTTTATTAGAGTAGCACTCTATTTCACATTACATATAAACAGGCAGCTAAAGATCATTAGGTATCATTTGCACCAAAGTTTTAAGAATAAACTGTATGATTTTGGCTAGCCCTAATTATTAAATTAAAAGAAAATCTTACCAAAAGTGAGTCTTTGTGAATCTTCTGAGTCTGTTATTTGATCAGTGGGGGGGGGGGGGGGGGATTAGGGATAGCTGTAACATTTCTAAAATTTCTGTCTGTAACTTGGAGCACCATGGGACTGAAATTATTAACATCTGTCTGCTATTAAATGGTGCATCTATCTTCTCTACATACTAATTACATAGTAAGATCTGAACACAAAGAGCGAAATGTTACCGTTAACACCTTACTGACAAAATCTTATCATTGAAGCTTTTTACACTTAACTGCATTTTTACCAATGTGCGTGTTTCTGTCCAAGTGTAGTGTGTGAGCAGAAATATGGAGTTTAAACAAAAACTTATAGAACTATCACCAACTAAATATCCTTTAAATAATTTTGGTTGTTTTTCCTGTAGTTTAGGCCTGATGGGCTCAGTGGACCGATTTGTTTTGGCCAGGCATCCTCTTTTCTTACAAAATTTTTGTTTCACCTTGTCAGACCTCTGTTCTTCTATAATCATCTTGACAAGTCTAGCATTGACTGTTGTGATTGTTTCCTTTTTCTTCCCATTAAACAATGCTTTCGTGGTCTAAATGTTGGTCAGGATTGCACATCTTATGATATATAGTTCAGGTAGTCTGTAGCGTTTCAGCGTAGCTTGATGAGGGAGTACCTTATTGGTCAGCTGGAGGTGTTGTGAGCATTTGGAGGAGTGTCTGTATTGGTAGTTGGAGAAGGATGATATGCGGCGGAGCAAAGTTGCTACCTCAAATATGTCTGGATTCCACAACACTCTGTATATTGTCAATCCCCCCCCCCCCCACACACACACACAAATGTATTGACATCTTCTTTAATGCGTCATAAACACTGTTGTCAAGGGGTTGCAGTTCGTGAGTACAGTGAGGGGAAATGGGAGGATCACAATTCCATTGCTTTTTCAGAAGTCATTGGAAGCAGTTGACTACTGTGACTTGTAGTCATCCAAGATTGAAGTCCATACCAAGTAACATGGCCAATAGCAAACAATTTTCCCACTGATCTGTTGAACCTTCCCTGATTTTTTTGAACAGTTAATGCTCTCTCCCAAATATTAAAAGACACCACTTAGACTTTCTTTTCTAAGAGGCATAGGCGTACTGCAATTTATAGAACACATAAAAATGCAAATTTAACTTTTTGTGGTGTAAGTTAAAACATCTACACAGTTGTTGCAACTGGCCTAAACACCTATAGATGTTAAGTATGTTAGACTACAGCTAAAAGCTGAAATATCAGCACAATAAACACGAATATCTCCATAAACACACAAATAGCATGACTAAGGTTTATGAAATTAAAATTCATAGCAGGTAAGGCTACCAGAAAATCTAATTACGTAAAAAAAAAAAAAAAAAACTTAATTAAACCTACACATTTTTTATTTTCTATTCAAATTAGCTGTTTTTACCTATGGCCTACATTCTACTTTCTCACATGTGATAAAAGTAGGCCTACTATTATAAATTAGTCATTTGGAGAATAAATCAAACAATTTATAGTGTCATCCTGTTTTGAGAAATCAGAAGTGTTGCAACTGATATACATCAAAACTATTTATGTTCTCTAAAATTAAAATGACCAGGCACAAACATCAGTGTGTCTCATACAACAGAAGCTCCTCTTTTTCTGAGACATAGGTGACACTAAGATGCTTAAAGTTTAACAAAACAATGTCAATCTGAGAGAGAGTATGTTTGCAGAGCAGGCTATGGTTTGGACAAGACAAGGCAACTTTATTTGTATAGCACACTTTCAGGCAAGGCAATGCAATTTGCTTTGGGTGATTCGGTGAAAACAAACAGTAAAAGCATAAAATACATCAGACTTAAACGTATGACATCCCAGCTATTATTAATCCCAATCAAACTATTTAGCATAAGTTACTTTGATGTTAAAGTCAAGTAGGCAGTGAAGAAATTTTGAATAGCCCATAAATCCAGAGTTAAATTAGAAATTATATTTCTACATTAAACCTTTTTGTATTCCATCATGACATGACAACAGCCGACCAGTCATATTAAAGAAATTAAAACAATATTGATAAGAGACTTTCAAACATTACCCAAATTGTCCCTTTGACACAAAGAGTCCATTCTGTTTCTAAAGTAAAATTATTATTCACATCAGAAATTAGGTGCTGCCAAATATAATCAGAAACAGTCAACATTTTTTCTTTGAAATTTACATTAAGGTTACCTTTCACTTCAAGACAAATTAAATGTTCATCTGTTCTCATAATTTCTCATATCTCCCCTTTATTTAGTCATTCAGGTATAAGACAGTAAAAATTAGGAGTACATACGGGGAATTCTGGCTGCTGTTAATGTAATTGACATGATGAAGCAGAAAGCTAAAGTTTGAATTGTTAATTTGCTTGTTTGTGATTCCTCCAAACAGTACTATAATGGTGGAATGATCCACAGAAATCATAGTCTGAGATTCCACATTTTCTCATCCGAGAAGTGAAAGGCAGGTTGTCTCACACACTATTGCCACAGTCTCTGTGTAATGAGATAGCAAAGTCTGTTCCTTTCTTCTTGCTGAAAGTAAATGACTTTCAGGTAGCAATCACTGCATGAAATAGTCCTTTAGATGAGCCTTCAGACGTAACTCCCAGGCAACCTATGATAAATTGACAGTTGCCAATAGCAATAAGTTCTAGGGTAAGCGGACAGTCTCCCAACAAGTGCTAAGATACACATAACTAGTTCTCTAAATTTTTGTCGAACAAATCTAAAAAGTGAAGACTGAAGCACCAAAGTTGGATTTGTAAGGCATGTTGTTTGTCGGAATGCAGAAAATGTAGTGGCTGTATGTGCCTCAAGGAGTAATAAGCATAACAATAATATCTTGTATTTTGCATAATTTAGCAACTCTGCTGTAGCTGTGCTGTTTCACAGAGCTGAGCAACATTCCAAATTTTCCCACATCCACATGGCTTACCTAATGTTCCTGCTGTGGTGGTGTTTTTGTACCCTTAATTCCCAGAGTACCAAAGAGTCCAGGTGTTAGTGCAGAGCAGCTTGCAAGGCAGCAAAGCAATATTCTGAGCTGTGATGACAGTCAGCTCTCACTGCAGTTCTGCAGCATCGCGCCCCGTCGTTCCTGGGGGAAAGTCAGATCCTTGGGTCTGCGCAGCTGGCACCTCTTCCTGCCAACAGCCACAGCTCCCAGTCACAGATGTTCACTCAGTACTCTCAGCTTCCAGGTTTTTGTGTTGACAGGCCATTGATTTACATGCAGTATAAGAATGCTGGAGTTCTAAAGGAATTTCACAAAAACTATCATGAGTTAATTAATATCTTGGGTATTTACATGGATATGTATTAAACTTAAGTACAATCTGAATCATCCCAGATATATCTTTGTGAGAGACAAACATCTTAATGTTGGAAGACTATGGATCATTAACACATTAAATAGAATGATTTATAAGGCTGTTTTCATCTTCACTGATTCAGACTAAAGGATCGCCATAATCAGTTTAAATATTATTTCAAGTTCAAACGAAACTATTTTTTCAGCAGCAGTAGCGTCAGTGTTCATTTAATATTGCCTCTCATTCTTCATTTCATGCACATTGTAAATAAGTTGTGTTTTTATTCATGCAAAGGTTGAATTGCTTAACTTAGACATACAAGGCATTTAATGTAAACAGCTATTGCTTCAGTTGAAAGCTTGCTCTTTGCTTTAAAAACATAATGAAATAGAGGAATATATCTGTCCTCTTACTGCCCTCACAAGAAGCAGCAAGCAGCCCACCATCAACCTCAATCTAACAGGCCTCATATGCTCAGAGTCATATTGAAATATTGTCATTAGCACTGTGGAAAAGCTTTCACATGTCATCTTCTCTCTCTTTCCTTCCGTTTTAGTGATTCCCTTCATCAATTAATCCTGCTCTCAAGATTGTCTTCAGCTATTTCATTACAGTCAATTAGCCTGGAAAGAGACAGTGTGAGACAGAGGAGAGCCTTTCAGCCAGCGAACAACATGTGTAGCAGGGTCTGCATACCAAACACTGACAGCAGTAGGTGCCTAGCCAAGCTGCTCTCAGACTAGCTGAGGGCATACACCCCTCTGAAGACCAATAATGGTTCTAGGGTCCTCTGTGGAGACCAGTAAGATAAACTCCAACCTTATGCCAAAGGCCTTAGCCGAACGGAAAATGTTAATAATTTTATACTATAACAGCATGCAGGGTAGTTTTACAATTAACTAAATTAATGCTACATATTTATATGTATGCTTTATTGATCCAAAAGAAGAACTTGATGATGTAAAAAGAGTAGAAAAATGCTTCAAAAGTGAAAAATTAAATAAAATATCCACATATATTGGTTTCTTTTTCGTGTTATGTGATTGTTTTTAGCTTTTTCACACTGCTGTACACACTAATTTCCTACTAAATTGTGAAAAGTTTAGATTTTTCAACTGTTTGAGCTTAACCATTTTAAATAAATAAGCATGCCATGTATTGCAATTGTTTCCTTTAAGTGTAAACATTTAGCAGAAACAAATTTAAACTGTAGGAACAATACATTATAAATTATTATTTCTGGCCATCTATACATGGCAGGTTAAACTTAAAAAAGAACCATTTAAATCCCTAAAGCTGCTCAGTTACACTTATTTGTAGAGGAACATAAAAGATTATCTCTTTCTGCTTTTTCCTGTCTCCATATTTCCATCCATCCACCAGGAGACAGGACCACACAGGAGATTCATCTGTCCATCAAGCAAAAATGTTACTTTTGTATTTAATCTGTTAACATACTTTACATACTTTTATTTTTTTATATCATTATTACTCATAATCATAATGATTTTTTACCAGCCTCATGTGTTGATGCCCTATCTGCAGAGCACTGCGACTGCCTGGATTTGTAGCAAGCTTAAACAGTGGATTTAATAAGCAATTCTTCCACTTCCATCATTGATCAGGCTCTCATAAGTATCTGTTCGGGAAAGACGTCATCTTAGATTGCACACCTGGCAGCCTTGTCATACACAGCTGTGGAGGGTTATATAAAAATTCACCTCAGCACAAAACAGACTCAAGACAGGCCTAGTTATGCCTTCTCTGTTTGATGTTATATGTTAGAGAGAAATTGTTATACATTTATTTAATCCTTATTAGTAACCTATTGTTCATGGAACATATTTACCATGTTTTAATTAGGGTTGTGATGAAAGTTATTTGCTGGTTCTGTTCCATCTGTGTCAGGTATACTGTATATTGTGGATGGTCCAGTTTGTGGCTATTAAACATATGGTTGACAAACAGCTGCCCAATTCCCTTGAAGCGCAAAAGCTTACCAGAACTCCTGGGAATCCAAATGGGTTCTTGAGGGAAATGACCATATGCCTTGAGTATGCAGTTTACTCCAACAATTTAAGTGTTGTGCTTATGTTTTTCCTTTCTCTACGGTGTTGTTGATCTGCTTCTGTCATTGTGCTTAAATAATCTGTGCTTTTTTCTTTGTGCTTATAATAGGATTTTTTAAATTTACAGTGGCTGGATTTGATTTATGGTTATCATATTTACTGTAGATGTTTTAATCTAATTAAAAAGAACATGATACAACTAATGTCATGGACATAAACTATTATAGGCTGATTTCAGGAATATTTTACCTAAACAAAGCTTTTGCTAAGTTTTGAAGTTCAGTTAGTCAATGTGACTGTTTTGTTCAGAAGGACAAACTGAACAGAGCAATATATACAATCTGCTACTGGATAGATGCTACAAGGTTTTGTTAAGTAAAGTAAACTTTCTGAGCTGCTTTAAGCTTTGGCATTCAGATAAAACAGATGAGATGAAACATTTTGACATTTGTTGGTCACCATCACAAATGTGAATGAGCAAATAGAGAACAATGATCTGGTTCACATAAACAAAGGAAGATGTATGTGATTCAGCAGAAACCCATATTCATGTCTATTCATATTTCATATCAGACTAGGCTATGTTATGGGGGGGTTATTGTTTTGGACATTACCACACTTGGCTTTTTGACTAGTCCCAGGTCTAGGCCTTTTTGTATAATACATTTATCACAAGGTAATTCAAAGTACTTTACAAGGTTAGGTGGTAAGGAAAGCATATGATAAAAGCATAGAAAGTTAAAAACAGCAAAAACATTTTATAAAATGATATGACGAGTAGCACGACCAAAAAACAGTGCAAAGTTTGAAAATTAAAAACAGCAATGAAGTATAACACATGAAAATCAATCAAATAAAACAATTTAAGGTGCTTTACATGCACTGTTGCTTTACAGCAAGAAGGTTCTGGGTTCGTATCCCGGCCCAGTGCCTTTCTGCATGGAGTTTGCATGTCCTCCCTGTGCATGCGTGGGTTCCCTCCGGGTACTCTGGCTTCCTCCCACAGTCCAAAAACATGACTGTTAGGTTAATTGATCACTCTAAATTGTCCTTAGGTGTGTGTGTGTGCATGGTTGTTTGTCTGACTCCATGTGGCCCTGTGATGGACTGGCGACCTGTCCAGAGCGTACCCTGCCTCTCGCACGTTGACAGCTGGAGATAGGCACCAGCCCCCCCACGACCCCTGGAGGACTGAGCGGTTCAGAAAATGGATGGCATTACTCAAAGGCAGTTCTAAACAGTAAAGGTTTAAACAAGCTTAATGATACAGCAGCTTTGCAGTTGTCTGGAAGTTTCTACCAGACTGGTGGGACATATAAACTGAAAGCTGCTTCTCCATGTTTGGTTCTAATTTGATGGATGTTTAGTAACCTGAGTTGTAGGACCTGCTGGGTTGGTATAGTGACAACAGGTCTTCAACATAACTTGGAGCTAAACCATTTAGAGATTTATAAACCAGTAAGAGTATTTCAAAGTCTATTCTCTGGAACCAGTGTAAGGACTTTAGAACTGGGTGCAGAGGGTGCGCTAGACATTTTTCTTGTCCGTCATTTTGACCGTCAGGGTCAAAATAATCCAGTAACAATCTATTTTTATTAGGGCCGGGATTCAATTAACATTTTTAATCTAGTTAATTACAGGCTTTGTAATTAATTAATTGAAATTAATTCCATTTTAATCGCACCTAAATATTTGACATGAGAAAAGAGAGCATTTTCTTCACATGGATTTTTAGTATGAATAATGACTGAATACGTACGTTTAAGTTATCAGAAAAAATAAATAACATCATTCTGTCAGAACACCGATAAGAGAATCATGGAGAAAGCGGAAATGTCTCTCAGATAGAAATAGATAAATTAACACGGTGATGACCAGGAATCTGCAGCGCACCACCTTCATCCCTCCTTGCAGAGCTGTGGAGGATGAAATCCCTCTGTTGAATGAGTTCTGAGATTCTCTGGAGGATGGAGTCCAGAGGAAATAGCTGGAAGCAGCACCAGTGCAGCCGTGCGCGCCACATAACACGAGAGCGCACGCAGTGCCAGAGTAGATGAGACGCTCCGTCACCAAAACCTTCATGACAGGAAGAAATAACTGCAGCATAAGTTTTAAATGTAGTGAAAGCTAAATTTCTGTCCATCAGCTGCTGGAGGAATGACAGCACCTGGCTTAGAAACGGGATCTGCGCCTTTCTTTCGTTATTTTTGTGTAATTAATTAATCTTAATTAACGCGTAGCACAGCTACAGCAGAGTTGCTTAAGTCCCGGCCCTAATTTTTAGCCATTAAAACTTTTATGTTATTGTGGAAGGGGGGTTGCCTATCACCAGCAATCATTTAACAAGTTAATACCTATTCAGTAGTAACTGTTACGTAGTATTCAGTCAAAACAACCTGAACAGAGAACTACACATAAAATTAAATTCAATTCACATTTATTTATATAGCGCCCATTAACAACAAATGTCATCTCAAGGCACTTTACAACAAAAGTCATTTCAATACAATCATACGAGCATTCCAATCAGTTAAAAGTTTCCTATGTGAAGAATCCCGGCAGATTCCTTACATAAATAGAAAAGATAAATAGTAAAATTAAACACTTGTGCAATTAATTGAATATCTGATGTGGTTCCTGCACTGCATGGAACAAAAATGCTTACTTGTCTTTTTTCTTTGTCGTAATCTAATAGTCGGATTGTTGCAGAAGTTATTGTCATGCGGTTTTGGATATTTTTCTGTGGACAGAATAGATTACCCCCATAGGTAATCATAGCTGTTGATCTGCAGATAGACTCCGCGCTTCGCTCCACTGGAGACTGCAATTACGTTATTCACTTTAGACATAAATTCTAACATGAGGAAACATTTCTCCCACTGTAGCGTCCATAAATTGAAGACTCTCAGAACGAGCCGTTTCCTGACCTGTAAAGAACCGGAGAAAAACCTGCAAGCAGCAGCAGGCGCCGCACACCTTTGTTTGGTGCACAATCGGACTCTATGGAATGCATCTAACCAGGTGCACTGGGATGGATGAACTGGTGACCTGTCCAAGGTGCACCGCGCCTCTCCACGATAACTGCTGGAGAAATGCACTAGACCCCCATGACCCTTCAAGGAGAAGGGGAATAAATAATGGATGGACTTTATTTACCTGGACTCAGTGCATAGAGTTGAAAAAAAATTCTGTGCATCACATAAAGTGGTCAGTGGAGTTGTGAAAACTAATCTGTTAAAATGACGGACAGCCTTTTCCGTCGCTGCTCTAAAAAGCTGAAGAATATTCCGTTAACGCGACCCTGGTTCCTGGTTATAGTAATGTACAGCTGAGTATCATCTGCACAGTTATGGTAATTTATTTTATTGGTTGTTATAATCTGGGCTAGCGAGAGCATGTAGATATTAAATAGAAAACTCATATCAGCAGTCAATTTTATTGTTTTAGGCAAGACAGCTACATGCTAAATGTAGACTAACTGCAATGTAGCTCACAGAATAGAGGAGTTCAGTTGAGTTCAGAGCTGGGTAATGACTGTGGCTAGCTGTCTTGTAATTGGAGGGTTTTTAAGTTCGATTCCAGCCTCTGCCTGTCACATGTCAATGTTCCCCTGGGCAAGGCACCTAACCCCAAATTGCCCACCAACCTCTGTATCAGTGTATGAATGTATATATGCTGTGAGTACGAATGGGTGAATGTAACTCCTGTGTAAAGTGCTTTTGGTCGTATAGCTAGAAATGCTCTATATAAGCTCAGTCCATTTACCCCTGAATATTGAAATAAAGAAGAACAATTGCAGTCACGTTTTAAAGTCTAAAGCATGACAGAGAGCATATAGTTAAAGAAAAAGTTCAAACAATGGAGTTGTCTAGGAGAGAGTGGGTTTAAAATGTATACACTATCAAATCACTTTATGAAACAAAGACATAAACTGTGGCTCAAACTAAGTAATAAGTGTAATAAGAATACTTCATTATTAATATAAAAAAATAATTACAGTGAAATCTGTGAATGGAATTTAGCATCAGTGTTTATCAATAGTACAGCCAACTCTAAACACAGATAGTAACACTAACAAATGTATGAACAAGTTATACTGTATACCATTTGTTACAATTAAAAAACAAAAAAGGACACGTGCTGTTGAATTTTGTAAAAGTTGTAGACCTGAAATCCTCTTTTTGGGAAGACCGGAAAGCAGGGCATTACAATAATCAATTCTTCTGGTGATAAAAGCTGCATCAGCGTCTCCGTATTGGCCCGAGAGAGAATGGGGCAGACTCTGGCGATGTTCTCTAGATGATAAAAAACTATTTTGGTTATGTTTTTAATGTGAGGGATAAAAGTCAGCTCAGAGTCAAAAATCACACCCAGGTTCTTCACTTGTAAAGAAGGATTAAAAGACAATGATTGTAGTTTTGGTAAAAGTTTCTCTATCTGAGCCTCAGGACCGATAACTAAAACTTCAGTTTTGTCCTGGTTGAGTTGGAAAAAGTTTTCGGCCATCCAGGATTTAATGTCTAAAATGAATATTAAAAACAAGCAAGCAAAAAGCAATACTGGATCAGTTAGTCATGAGCGAGTCTTAATAGGTAAGTTTTAATTTTTGACTAAAAAGAGTTCAATGTCTCTTTAGCTTTGCATTATCCCGGTAGTTTGTTCCAGATGTGAGGAGCATAGAAACTAAAAGCTGCCTTTCCATGTTTGGTTCTGGTTCTAGGGACAATCAGTAAACTAGAGCTAGAGGACCTGAGTCATATGGATGGTTTGTTCTGTGATAGAAGATCATTAACCCATTCAATGATTTATGAACTAATAAAAGCAATTTGAAGTCTATTTTCTGAGCTACAGGGAGCCAGTGTAGTGACATTAGAACTGTGGTGATGTGTTCTATCTTCTTGGTTCTAGTGAGAACACGAGCAGCAACATTCTGGATCAGCTGCAGCTGTCTGATTGATTTTTTAGATAGACCTGTGAATATAATGTTACAGTAAGCAAGCTGACTAAAGATATATGCATGGATGAGTTTTTCTAGGTCTCCTAGTGTCATCATTCCTTAAATCCTAGAAATGTTCCTCAGGTGATAGAAAGCTGACCTTGCTATTGCCTTTATGTGACCATGGAGGTTCAGGTCTGAGTCAATTATTACACCTAGATTTCTGGCCTGGTTGGTAGTTGGGCCTGTTTAAGCTGATTACTGATATGTAGTCATCTTGTTTGGGTCCAAAAATAAGTACTTCGGTTTTGTTTTTGTTCAGTTCAAGGAAATTATGGGACATCCAGTTGTTAAATTGCTCAATGTATTTATTAAGGGTTTGGATGGGTTCAACATCAACTGGCAACATTGATGGATGGAGCCCTGGTGGACTCCGCACATGATTTCTGTGTTTTGTGATGAGAATTGGCTAATTGACACAAATAAATTCCTGTTCTTGAGATAAGATTTCAACCAGTCAAGTACTGTACCAAAGTGTCCGACCCAGCTCTCTAGACGTTCCAGTAATATATCATGGTCAACAGTGTCAAACACTGCAATGAGGTCTAATAGCACCAGTACTGTGGTTTTACCATGGTCAGTATTTGAACGGATGTCATTAAAAACTTTGAGAAGGGCAGTCTCATTGCTGTGGTACCTAAAAAACCAGAGTGATAAATATCAAAGCGGTTGTTCATTGTTAGGATGCTGTTTAACGGCTGTACCGCTATACCAGTATATAGCTCAGACAACTTCCGGAATGTTTAATGTGGGGAAGTGTTTTCAGCGGTGACCGATTTCACTGCTACACGCTCTTCACCAGAGAGTGAAAAGGAAAGTTTTTAACTAAGTACAGCAGTTGACATGAGCTACCAGAGCGAAGCACACAATGTTGATGATGTAATTTCAGAAAGAGGAGTCACATTTGTAGATTAGAAGTTTATCAGCTTTAAAAGGTATTTTACAAGCTTTATTGTGAGTAACCAGTAGGGGGGAGTGTAGAGCGCTATTTGACCATCTGTAGGTACACGCGGTCAACGGCCGTAAAACCAGTTGGAAAGAAATTTTAAAAAATAGCGGTAAATGTGTTTCACTTACCAACTATAATTGGTAAGTGAAACCTACGATACTTCTGCCATCTTTTTTTTTCTGTTATCTGAATATTAACCAGCTAATAATCTCCTATGGTCAGCATGTTTTATTTTACCTCTTCTTTGGAAATATCTGGTTTGAGTCTGTACTCTGCTTCCTATTGGGATTATTCAGTACTACATGCAAAGCCAGTACAAGATGGAATTTTCAGCTTGCGTCAACGTGAGGTTAAAATGCAAGTATACTTTCAGCTTTATTGCATCAATAATATCTTCAAGAATCATAATAATTTTAATAATTTTATATCATTCACCTGTGTCTGGAAAAAAAACAACGTGATGGAGTCCATATGACAATAAATGGCCTATTTAAAGCATATTTTTATTCATTTTATAAGATGGATTTGAACGGTCTTGTAAGGAAAAAACACAGTTTAATACTGTAATATCGATATGTTTAAAAAAAATACTGTGATATGAAAATTTTGCCATACAGCCCAGCCTTAATTTACAACAACAAAAACATCATTCCAGCTGTTGGGTTGCCTGGTTCACTGCTAATATGCCCAGTGAACAACCTGAACTGTGTCCAGTGAGGGATGTATTTAACAGAGTTCAACTGACAGCTAACGTTAGCCAAGTTAGCAAGTGAGCTAGCTTAGTGATCCAGGAGGAATGTTGTCATTTCCACATGTGTATGATGCCGTGGAAATGGTTTATTATGGTCAATCTAGTTTAGGCTTCACTTAAAGCTACTCTAGTTTCTGTTCTTTTGCGGTCACTCCTCTCCTTAGCTGGATAACAATATCTCCAGGGCTCTGAAGCATCTGCTCGACTTGCTGACTCCACCATTCCTCCTAGCACCAGCCGAGATGTGACGACCATACAGTTGGATCATACAGACTATATCTGTCAACCTGCAACTGGTGGCCACTACGGGCTGGTAGATGTAAACATAACGTCATCGTTGTGCCCGTATTAAAAGTACATTTCATTATATTATAATTGAAATATTTTTTAAGACCTAGGGCTGGACAGTAATTTGATAGCAATATCTATCAATTGATAGACGTGTGGTGCGATTGAACAAAAAGGCATTGATAAAAAAGTTTGATTAAAAAATAAAACGTTATTTTTTCATTAGGCCTATAGCCTATCAAGTAGCGCAATACAACATAACAGTCTCTACCTACTCTGAATGAATCAATAACAAAGAGCCAGGCAGCTCTTTCAGACATCCCTCTCTCTTTCAAACCACAAAAAGGAACAAATGACTTGAGCTGCAAAATAATTTGTTGATGGTCCCTAAGTGAACCATCGCAATAAATGTAACTTCACCTGGGTCAAATGTCACAGCAAGGGGGAAGATGTCCAGGAAAAATGTTTTAGTAGATAAGGTAAGTGCTGTGTCCCGTTTTGAACCGATCCTTGACGCACTAAAACACTAAACGTGGTAATGATAAACCAAATAGTGTCACTGTTACAGAGAGACACATGAAACTTACCCAGGTTGTGCCTCTAACAACAACACCTGCAGCTTTTAGAATTTCTCCCCAGTTCTCCAAAAGTGTCATAATATGTTTCAAAGACTAAAAAGCATAAAGATAAGCCTTTAATTAAAATTTCTGACAATTAAAAAAAATTATAATGTAAGGATTAATAACATTACTTTTCTTTGTATTTGATTATGTTACTCGGGTCTCTTGATTTGTTTCTGTGTCTTACAGACTTAGTTATGATATTAAAATGTGTTTGAAAGATAATTTAATTCTTAGTTAAATTAGTTCAATGAAGAACAACAAAATGACCAGGGAGACACCTAAAATACATTTTCTATGTTTTGTGATAGTTATTGATAATTATCGATGTCGATCAATATGACTATTCCCTTCATCGATATGCTCTTTTTCTATATCGTTTGGCCCTAATACAACCTTTAAAAAGAAAAATTATTGTAATTTTTAACAAATGGGGCAGCTGAACAACCATACATATCAGGTAGGTATCAAATATATCGCAGAATAACCTTTTAAAATTCTGCACAGCACCTAAATTAGAAAGCCCAAAAATAAATGCAGGTGCTACAGTTCTAAAGAACAACCCTGAATCTGACTGCCAACACTACAAAAAAACAGTTTATATTGCGCATAATGTGGTAGTAAGTAATCCCAAATTTGACTCCTGCGATTTCTCCAAAATTTGCTGCCATGATGCTAGGCGGACCGTGGCAACACAGACGACTTGACTGACATATCTACCAGGTTGGCATAATACACTACAGTGAGTAAAAACCAACAACCAGAAACTAGAGAGGGATTATTAGTTTATCAACACAGTGGAGCCCCGCACAGCCTACACCGAAGCTTTACATTGCCCTGGTTCTTATTATTATTCGCATTATCTTGCATTTACAATGTGATTAGCAATGTTGGCTTGTTTGTTAGCCACAGTTTACCTGTTGCATGTTTCATCATCTTCCAATTGTTTCCTCTGACAGCTTCAACTAAAGATTTATTTTGTTTGTGTTGAAAGGGGCAAGTCGATGGACTTCCATAAACCCTTCCCATTTTGTTGTTTTTTATTTAAAGCTGTCAGTGCAACCAACAGTACAATACTCTCTATGGACTGTCACTCAGTAAAGCTGGGAGTGACGTGATTAACTGTTATTTTTTTTATTTTTTATTTTTTTTGAAAAAAAAAAAATATATATATATATATATATATATCTGTTAACAATTTTTTTTTTACTTATCATTTACGTTTTTACATTAGTTTTCGTTAACAATAACAACCTTGCCAAGTACCTTGCGTGGCACCAGTGGTACCACAGTTTGAGAATCATGTTCAGGCCATGTATACATGTAGCCAGGTTTAAAAAAAAAAAATCCTCACCGCATTTACAAAAAAGTCCCACAAACTCGGTCAGTTGCTGCTGGATTCATGCTTTTGAGCATCTAGGTTTTTTCCCCTGATCGCCTGCAATCTGTTTTTGTTAAAAAATTTTTTTTTATAAAACCCTTTTTTTCAGGCACCGAATGAGCCTTACAGTCGACCACCCAGCAGGACTGGAATCATCTGTTCTGCTAAATACTCCAAACATGCAAAACAATCGAACTGTAGGTAAAATATGCTTTTTCCTGCCACCCACTATAATAAAGCCTTACGAGAAAACATAAATATTGACGTCACAAAAGATCCTCATATTAATCTCCTCCACCCTTCTCTCTCCCTTCACACTGCCGTCATCCTTGTCCACAGTCTCGTCACTTCCCATCTTAACTACTGCAGCTCACTTCTTTTTAGTGTCCCGAACAAACTCCTCCATAAACTTGAACTGGTCCACATTATCACCAAAACCCCCTCCTTTTACTACATCACTCCTGTTCTCCAGCAGCTCATTTGGCTTCTGGTTAAACTTAGATCCACTTTCAAGATACTCCATACTTTCAAAGCCATCAACAATCCCCCCCCCCCATATTTCAGCTGTCATTCATATCGCCACATCTTCCCCATCTTCCCCATCTCTCAGGTCCTCTCCTTCCCTCCATGTCACTGTTCCTCCTGCCTGCCTCAGTATCATGGGGAGCAGAGCTTTCAGTCGCTATGCTCCTTGTCTCTGAAACTTACTTGCCTTAGACATCAGAAACACTGACAGCTGCATCCTTTTCAAATCCAGACTCAAGACTAATCTGTTTAAAACTGCCAACAACTTGTGATTTGTAATTGCTATTTTTGTCTTCCATTGTGTTTTTATTTGTCTCATTTATTCAACTGAACTTTATTGTGTTTTTATCTTGTGAAGCGACCTTGGGTGTTCTGAGAGGCGCAATTGAATAAAATGTATTATTATTATTATTATTATTATTATTATTATTATTATTATTATTATTATTATTATTATTATCAACTCCACTGGCTTCTAGTCAATTTCAGAGTAGAATTTAGAATTATTTTATTGACATGGGAAGCTCTTAATGGTAAGCACTCTAATATAATAGAGGACGTCAAATCTATACATCCCTAGCAGGTTCTCGAGGTCCATTGATCAGGGTCTGGTACCAGTTCTTCACACAAAAATGTAAACAAAGGGACAGAGAGGTTTTTGCTCAATGGCCTAAAGACTTTGGATTTCTCTACCTGTGGACTTAAGGTCGGTGGACCCAATGGTCTCTATTTAAAATGACCTTTTTTACGATTGTGTGTTTTAAAGTATTTCTGTTTTTCGTGAAGCACTTTGTGATTACTATATATTAAAATGTGCTCTATAAAGCAGAAAAGCATTCTGAGAGCACAGACTTTCACAAAGGCAGCCCAGTCACTCTTACCAACCGTACCCAGATGGTGAATTGGCTCGCTGTCAACTTTTTGAACTAACTAACTTACCTACTTACTTACTTACTTACTTACTTACTTACTTACTTACTTACTTACTTACCTACTAACTAACTAACTAACTAATACTCTTGACAACATTACTCATTTGGCGGAGGTGATATCATTTTTATTATACTTCCTAAACTGGTAGAGTCCAACAGATACAAAAAGATCCACATGAACTTAACAATTCATAATTCAATGCTTTGTAGAAAGGTTCCTGGGTCCTTTTTAGGTCCACAACACAGTACACAGATCCTTCAACATAGTTAAATGTTTCTACATTTTGAATTAAATTGTTGTAGAGTTGTAGATATTGATGGCTATGGACAGGGTGTACCCCACCTGTAGCAGTCTGTGTTGAAGCAAAACCGAAGAAGCCTCTGACTGAGGAAACTCCTGTTCAGACATTTTTTTCTAACCAGAAACACCTGGAAGTTTTGTTGATTAAAAAGTTAAATCTTAGTCTCATCTTATCAAAGGACATAGTTTTATTTACAGTCTTGTGGTTGTTTGTGCCAAAAAGACTTAAAATACTTTTTTGGGGCATAAATTGCATACAACAGCTTGGCATCTTGTGGTGTTTCATGCACACTTTGTGACTTATATAACTTTGGAGGTTGTTAGGATTTTTAAAATCTCCTTTACCCTTCTACTTACTGTGAGTGGTGCCACATCATATTTAAACCCAGTGGAATAAGAATGCTTTATTTTATTTTATAGAGATTATGGGTTGTCACTTCTGGCGACCTGTCCAGGGTGTACCCCACCTCTCGCCTGTTGACAGCTGGAGATAGGCACCAGCCCCCCTGCGACCCTTTAAGGATTAAGCAGGTCAGAAAATGGATGGATGGATGGGTTGCCACGTTCCACTCTTGATTTTAAAAAAAAACAACATATTCTTAACATGGGATATGTTCCCACACAATTTGATTTTTTTATTTTTATTTTTCAGTTCGAGATTATGCTACAGTAACACTTCCTACACATTCTACACATTGACTAAAGATATATAGTATTGTAGTTTTGACAAAGTAAAAGAAATTGATAAGTAAATAAGTCAATAGATTTTCGAAGGTTTTTATAAATTCTGTTCACAAAGTCTGCAGATAAATCAGAAAATGTTTATATTCTACAAAAGCAATTTAGTCAGCGTTCTTTGGAGGCTGTCCATTTAAGACTTTTTCACACAAGGTTTATGCATGCCTCCTTAACCCTCTATGTACAAGGGGGGCTGCCTGTATGAAACAATTATAAAGCAAGATATTTTACAAGCTTTCAACCCACTTCCTCCTACCATCATTACTATCACCACCTACGACATTCAAATTCTCTTCATGAATGTCTCCAGTGTTTCTTGTTTATGCACAGACAGATTATGTATTATGTTTTTAATTGATCCCTTTGGGGTGGTTTCTCATAGTGAGGGTAGACTCAGTGACATGCTGGTATGAACCTTAGTCCTATGATTACCATGCAAACACAGCATTTTCGATACCTAGCTAGAGGCAGCTATAAATGGTCATGCAGAGACATAGACACTTAAGAGACACTGGCAGACTGCATGTTTTCATTGCCATGTCTTTAAGAAGTTGGGTCCATGGAAGCATTTCGCTCCTGGTTCATCGACAGTTGTTTGAGATTTGTTTTTTTTCCTTTGACTGTAGTTGGGATTCAGGATTTTCAGAGGCTATGTTTTTCTTTTGTTTGCTCACTTTGCATTTTTTAAATAAAAGTAAGCAATCATTATCACATTCTGAACTTGAAGAGAGTAGTGCTAATGATTAATAACAAAACATTGCTTAAGTTAAGGAGTTTTTGGGCAGATCCTGCCTTTTCATGGGCAGCTGATCTCCTGGCCCCATCTCTCCCACTATATGGATATATGCTATCGCGACTGGATATAAACTTCTTCCAAAGACTCAAAGTGGCTCCAAACTTGTCTGGGTAAATAAATTAAAATAATGAATGCTAAAAGAAAGGTATAGGTTGAAAAAAACAAACTTTTCATTTAACAATAGAGGAATTATTTCTTTAACACTGCGAGGTGTGTCCAAATGATGTGACGCCGAATGTATGTGTATTGTCCTTTACAGTTATATTTTAACTGCAGTATTGGTTAGCTATGCTTGCTATCTTGCTTGTTAGCAAAGCCTCACCTGATCTAAAGTGATTACCGCAGGTTGTTGCTTTTTTTTATGCTATTATTCTTTTTTTATCTTGTGCTCCTTCCAATAAGTTTTTCCTCTTTTAAATCCTTAAAAAGCCAAAACCCCATCTCTTTTTTGTTTTGAAAGATGTCAGTAAGATAGAAATAGCAGATTTTGTCATTTTATCGAAGTGGTTTGTGCAATCAACAGCCTAAGAAATATTGCATCTTTATGTGCCATGAAGAGACGTTCCTATGCACCTGAAAATAGAGCTTGCATTAAATTATAGGATAAAAAGTTTGAGTCAGTCTGTGTATGTTATAACTCCATTAAATGCGTTAATTCTACAAAAAATGATTGATCTACTTTATCACATTGGTTTGACAGCCTTAATTCAGGGTTTGTATGAAATCCTTGAAAATCCTTGGAAAGGGCTTGAATTTTACAGTAGGACATCTACATAAACTCTATTAATTATTACTTAAAGCTAATTCCCCTAACCACTTAAAAATTCCTTCCAATGGATTTAGGTTAATTTAAGCTTTTTAGTTTCTACCATTTTAGTTCTTTATGCTACTGGATGGTGAGTTTATGCGACTTATGAACATAGCATTAAGTCCCCCCCCCACATGCTACCCTTTAATTTATGCAATTGCAATTCTCCTGTGGTTCTGTGATCTCCCGGGACCAGTACACTTTTGCAAGTGATATTCGTCTAAAACGCTCTCGGTTGGAAGGGATTGCACTTCTGATTTCGCGAGTAAAACACATCTATTACATTACACGCCACTTAATGCGTCCAGCAGGGGTTAGATTGGTTTACCTATCCCTTTGTAGACCAATCTGTGTTATTTTCTCTCATGTTATTCCTCCTTTAGTCACCTTTCATCTCTGTTTATGATTTTCACTTGTGCTGCCAAATCATCTCTATGTATTACACCTGATCTGTGTCCAACATAAGCTCATTGTTTTTTGGTGTATTGTGCTGGATTCTCTTAAATCTGGAATTTCTGTGGACATTTCCCGTATTCAACACAACAGTGAGAGTGAGTACACAAATCATGGAGGGATTTGTGTCACCTTTCATGGAATCGTGACTTAACTTGAGCAACACCTTAAGTCGGTCTACAAGATGAGAAATCTGCTGTTGGAATTAGCAGTGCAAACATTAGCTTGAGATATTAGGAAGAATTAAGTCACATTACTGGATCAATTTAATAACTTACCAAAACCTCTTTAAGTTTTATAGATGTCATTATGATTTTTTTTAAATGCATTTTTTTTTCCTTTTAAACATATTATATTGTTTTGCACACACTACTGTAACATTTTGGTGAAAGCATCAAGTATTGTGTACAATTCCTGTATTTGTAATTAATTTGTTTATTAGAGTGTATACATTTTCGATTACAAGGCCTTAAGTCCTTTATTGTTCTGTGAGAAATAAACTCCCTCCTTTCTGCTTTAAACTAAATTGATTAATCATCTATTTTATTCCATCCCTCTTATCCTTACGTGGGCTTGAGCCCCAGAGGTTTTCTGAGAAGCCCTGTATCTCAATTTTTATTTTGAAAGGGGAAAAAAAGCCTCTCTAAAATAAGTTGCTGTAATGCAGTTCACCAGAGAGGCAGCAGAGACAAAAACAATGCTTCGGCAGCCTTAGCAGTCTGCCTGCTGGGGATACTGCTAAAGGAGTGTTGCTGAAATGGATATAGCATACTTGCCAACGCTCCCAATTTTCCCGGGAGACTCCCGAATTTCAGTGCCCCTCCCAAAAGTCTCCCGGGGCCACCATTCTCCCGAATTTCTCCCGATATTTGACAGTGTCACATATCATGTACACTCCCTGTTTCTAATGTGAAAGGGATCGAGAATAAAATGTGTTACATTTTAAATACATGAACAGTTTCTTCATTCCGGACATGAAAATTCATCACACGTTTGTCGAAAGTTGCCGTTTTGAATTTAAAAAAAAGATTCTTATGATTATCATTATTCTTATGTCTATGAGGAAAACAATCAGTGACGCACGGCGCAGCAGCGAGCTGCAAGTTTTCACAAGTCTTTGCATTTGGTCTGGCAAAAACCAACATTAGTGTCAAAATCAACAGACTCATTGCTTTCTTAGTTTGTGCTGCGACCAACCTAAGAAAAAATACTTTCTCACTCTCTCCTGACACAGAGACTCCTACGTTTTTGGACTGATTAATAGTGACTATTAGTGAGTATTCCTAACCTCCTAAACTTCTCAGCGCTGCTGAGCAGGGGTGTATCCAGGAGGTGAATAAAGACGGGCTAACCCAGGCTTTCCACGGGACGTGTCAGCAGCATGTTACATGAGCAGCATGTTTTACTCGCGTATTCTGCTGCTTGGCCCTTTCCACCGGTGGCATCAGCAGCACGTAACAGCAGGGAAGCAGCTGTCACCGAGAGAGCCCAAAATCATGCGAGATCAGCAAAATCAACGCATGGTTTTGTCAGTAAACGCAACAACAAGCAGGAAAACGACTACAACATGGCTCCAAAAGGTCTGTGTTTTATGTTCTGTCTATTTTACATTCGCCAAAAAGTTTATGTTATGTCAGGGAATATTCAAAATCCCTCGAAGTGCAAAAGCATAATGTTAGTGGCGATCCAAGGTAATGTAGACCCTACTGACTTCTCACGGGGCCGCACAGGTAATAAAGTAAAGCTACCGGAAAGAGGCACCATTGTTTTATATTGAAAATTTCCGGATGCCGAACCGTCTGATTTCCTGTCTTCCCCTATCCAAAATGTCTAAATGTACATGTTTCACAGGCGTAGCGCGTAGAAAATAGGACTGCCGCGTAGTTTTAGAAAAGTGCTGCGACATGACGCTCCTGTGACGGGGCAAACTCGTGCTGCTTTCGCCTCCGGTGGAAAGGATTATATTGATTATAGCGTATGACATGTATGCGGTAACATGCTTCTGACGCGTCCAGTGGAAAGGCGGGGTAAGAGGGTCCAGGATGGGACTGTAGCACCAAAATAAAAGCAGAGGTTTTCTTATAGTGGGGACTCAATCTGAGCAGTCGTCATGTTAAAATTACAATTTAAGGTCATTTTATTTTGCTAAGGTTTATGTGACAATTTGATATGAAAGCATATAAAAAAAACATTGCAACCTTTTTACACACAAGGTTTTTCACCAAAAAGTGGAGGGACAGTCTCTTAACTTACATTATTGCTGTGCACTGTTATTTTGTCAAATAAATAAATACTCTAAGATTCAAGTATTCCTAATAATTATAATTATACTTATATATAAATATTATTTTCTACTTTTTAAGGCTGGCAAGTATGGGATATAGGGAACCTTTTTAGACAAAAACTACAGCAGACAGCAGCTATGATAAAATGGAACATGACTGAGGTCTGTGAATCTTACTTTAAAAGTGCTGGCTTGCTAAATGTCAGTTTGCTATTAGTTTTGTTATAGAAAATGAATGGTAAGACACTTACCTATATGGTGACATGGGAATAATGTAGAAATACTTGGATAAAGAATTAAATATCACAGAGGAAGATGACTGAGAAACAACTAAAGAATTGTAAAGTTGTGTTACAGTAACTAAGTATACAGGTAGTTAAATTGAGACTATAACATGTAACAGCCTATATTTTGTATTTTTCATCAGTATGGCCTAAGTGGTTAGAAAATCATAACCAGTTTTTACCTTGGGCGACTGTGGCTCAGTGGTAGAGTAGTTGTCTTGCAATCGGAGGGTCGTAGGTTTGATTCCAGCTTCCTCCAGTCACATGTTGATGTGCCCCTGGGCAAGGCACTTAACCCCCAAATTCTACATTGTCCTGCCGAGCCATGTTGGGTGTTGGTGTATGAATGGCTGAATGTGGCTTCAATGTGAAGTGCTTTGAGTGGTCAGTAAGACTAGAAAAGCGCTATATAAGTTCAGTCTATTTACCTTCCACAAATTTTTACCCATACTAGCTATTCATTTTTTATTAATTTTGAGTCTGAATGAGCTGAATAATCCAAATTGTGCCATCACACATCTAGCAGAAAAATATATGTCACTTTTTTTTGTCCACAATGACAAAATCCACTGATTCTGGCCCTAATGGCTCCTTGGAGTGTATCACATCAGCTGCAGAGGCCACAGATGTGCCTCAAAGCCTCAGTAACTCTTCAACCTACCGTGAGCTCTCAGATTGACAGATGAATTGAGTATGATGTTCATATCTGAGATGGGTTAGGGTTAGCTCAGATGTTGTCATGAAAATGTTGAAGATGTTTGTGTGTAAATGTAATTAATTAAAGCTGTTGTTGGGAGAATTGGTAATAGGTCATGAAACTTCAGCAGAAAGCAAAAGAACAACAGGATTAAATCAGTGTAAAATTAAGAACAGAGCAGGAAACACAACAGGTTCATGTCCAAGAAGACAGTAAGATTTGAGTAGCCCTGTTGCACTATGTGGTCTTAATGGATCCATCCATCCATCCATCCATTTTCTTAACCGCTTAATCCTTAATGGGTCGTGGGGGGGCTGGTGCCTATCTCCAGCTGTCAACGGGCGGGAGGTGGAGTACACCCTGGACAGGTCGCCAGTTCATCACAGGACCACATAGAGACAGACAGGACAAACAACCATGCACACACTCACACCTAAGGACAATTTGAAGAGATCAATTAACCTGACAGTCATGTTTTTGGACTGTGGGAGGAAGCCGGAGGGAACCCACCGAGCACGGGGGAGAACCTGCAAACTCCATGCAGAAAGACCCTGGAACCCACAACCTTCTTGCTGCAAGGCAACAGTGCTAACCACTGCTCCACCGTGCAGCCCCGGTCTTAGCGGATGTAATTTGTAAATCAGTGATGTGAGGTGACTTCAGTCAGCAGCTGACAACTGTTGATAGCTAATATGGTTTGAGTCTTGTTTTGCTTGATTCAAGTATATTAAGTTTATTCCAGTGTCTTTTATCTGCTTAAATGTGATCTAAATGCATCACTTAAAGCAAAATATATATAGGTGCTGGCCAGTAAATTAGAATATCATCAAAAAGTTGAATTATTTCAGTAATTCCATTCAAAACGTGAAACTTGTTTACTGTATACTTTCCTTCCACACATAGTGATATATTTCAAGTGTTTATTAATTTTTATTTTTATTATTACAACTGACAGCTAATGAAAACACCAAATTCAGTATCTCAGAAAATTAGAATATTCTGAAAAGGCTCAATATAGAAGACACCTGGTGCCACTCTAATCAGCTGATTAACTCAAAACACAATCAGTCATCTGGGCTAAGCCCCTGATCATCTTCAATCCTGAATCCGCCCCTGGTGTTTGTATTATAGAAATTCAAGTATTTATTGTTTAGTTCTGTGTAATGTCTACTCTTTTAATAAAGTCCTTTGGTCACCTTCCAGGATTGTGAAAAGTGTTTTATAAATAAACTTTCAATTACTGGTTGATTTAAGTACTGTACAAATAATCATTGATTGATTGATTGGTTGATTGATTGATTGAGTCATAAATCTGTAAAAATGTAATAATTTTAAAGATACCATATCTGGTAAACAAAATAAATACCACAAATTGTACATAAAGACCCCCCAGTGGGAGCTTGGTTCTGACAACAAATTATATTTCAAGTCCTCTGGATTTCATGCCAGTATTATTAACAGTATATCTGATTATCAACTGATTATTTTGAAAGTTGTCTTTTTCTGTCTGCTCCCTTCGCACCCATTAGAAATTGTATCAACATCTTGAAATATTTATTTGTTTTGAGCATTATGCTGAGGAAAGAAAGGGAAGGGAATGTTACAGAAAATATTTCAAGATATGTAAATTTCTTTAATTACATGCATCTAGGGAATATGGGGTAATAGTTTATGGATTAGAGGCCACTAAGGTGGCCTCTCACCTCATTCTACAGTAAGAAGGATTTTGATTACCTTGTGAGGAAGATGTAACTTTTAGGGGATAGAGGAAGAAACTGCTTAGGAGGGGACAGACATGAGAGAACAGAGGAGACGGGTGCAGGAGGTTTGAGTTTCTGTACAAGACTAGCCGCAGTGAAATGCTGATCCAGACTTAAGCCTCATAATTGTTTAGACGTTGTTTTCCATAACAAAGTAAAGTTAAAAAAGTGTTAGTGACCTCACCACACAGGTATTCATACAACAATAAGTAAAACTGAAAATTATTTGTACAGAGCTTCTGATAATCAGGAGTTGGCTTACCCCGTTGTTGCACAAAAAAACTGCATTGTTAGCATGATACAGGAGTCATGTTAGCCTTTCCTTTCCACCTTTTATTTTCCAGGCAAATTATTTTCTGGATATTCCAAATAAATTATCACAGAAAAGGATATTTCCCTAGTCTTAAGCTGTCTGTTTCCTTCCTGAAGAATTTTACACAGTCTTTATATATTGTTCGCAGATAGAAGCTGTTCTCAAGTTGGGCATTGTCCAAATGGCTTCATCTTATTGATTGTGAACTCACACCCACCTGATATTATTGATGAACAAGCTCTTGCTGAGTTTTTGACTCACTTAAACATCCTAGGACCATCCTCACTGCAACTAAAACGTTCAACTTGAAGATCATCTCAAAAGCAGTTCTTTCAACTATAATATTCTCACCAGCTATGATGCAATTTAATGCATCCATACACAGGCGTGGATGAAGGCTTTTTCCTAACTGTTGCTAACAGAGGAAAGAAACTATATCTAAGGAAAACTTGCCCCCTTTTTATAGAACTTATTTAATGCAGATTGATAGATTTATTTTAATTGTACTTTGTTACAACTTAAACTGGGGGCTTGATAAAGCCATTCTAATATTCGATTTAAGGAGTCCCAGCAGATTGTGTCAAGCCATTGACGGGAGGTTTGGCTCCCTTGATGCAGACTTCCAACCACAGCAATTATCTCAGCAATCTCTCATACTGAGCAAAGATATAGCATCAGTGGAGATAAAAAAAGTCCTCTTTAACAGGTAGAAGAGACAGACACAGAAAGAACAAAGACAATGGATGTAAAAGGACCTTCCATAATAAGTTTGTAATTTTATAGTGCAGAACATTTCTGGAAAATTTGCTTTTGTTTTAAAGTAATTTTTCTAAGCAAATGAAGCTCAACGCTTTCAGTCAGTAAAATTATCTGCACATGTATGACTTTCCACAGCAGAAGCTGAAAATTTCAAATCATACAAAAATGTATGTACGTATAAAGCACTGTAATCCAAAACAACTTCTAGCCTGTTTGTCACTGAAGAGCAACACATAGATAAATTGACATGGACAGTACAACACTAGACCACAGAATGCAGTAGAACAGAAGAACAAAGAGGAAAATTACAATTATAAAGTGTCACAATCTAAAAGCCAAGGGATAACAATATGTTTTTAAAATTGGTTTAAAATTGTTAAATCCAGGACAGTTCTAACAAAAAACAGCAGACTGTCAATTTAAAAACAAATGAAAAACAAAGCAAAAAATCAATAGTTTAAAATCAATCCAAAAAGGCACTGGAAAACCAAATATTTTAGTAACTATCAAAAGTTTTGTTTATTTGCATAGTTGTAAAATGGATATCTCAGGGGGAAATGGTTATTCACATCTATATATGACACGTACTAAAGAGTTGTGGGTGTGAGTCAGCCTTTTTTCCCCTCTAACCTGACAATTACTTCTCTCCAGCCCTTAAGGTTGCCTTATCCCTCTGAGGTATTACATGTCCTCAACCCTGTCTCTGGACACTTTAAGAGCTAAGATGATCCTCATTAAAGCTTGTGGACAGAGGGCATGTGTCTTTGCAGTTTTCCTTGTCCACACACTGAGAAACTCAATCTGACAAATCCTCTTATAAAGATATCCCTCTCCCTCCATCCTGTCCAAGCCTCTGTTCCCATTAAACATTGCTGCCTGATTTGTCCTTTCTTATATGCACCCAGCTCCGATCAGAAGCAAGTGGCAGTGAAACTAGGACAGGCAAAGTGGATGGTTGTAATAAATGATGAATATCCTTGGCTGAATTTTTTTTCAGGGATTTGACAGATGAGGTATGGCGATCACCATCAATACAGTCTCTGTGGCATGAAGATGAAGGGTCAGGTTGCCATCCCATCAACTACAATAATTGAACTGTCGAATAAACTGCATACCCCTCTTCTGGTATCCCTCTACCTCTTTTATGAAATTTTCATCAGCAAAGGCAGGGAGTTATTTCTTGTCTTCATTTACTCAGCTGACTGAAATACTGTTGAGGACTCAGCTGACAGCTAAGCTGATCTACAGACATTTTTTTTATTAAATTGAAGCTGCGATCTTAAAGAACAGTTCAGAAGAGATCAAGGTGTCTGACCTTTAAATGTGAAGCAACATCATCATGCTTCATTTTCAAGTACTATCCTGCCATTTATGCTCAACTCAGTCTTTATTACAGATCTCAGATCTGCAATATTCTGGAGTTAGTAAATGGATTGCAGGTAACAGAAACAACAAATTATCACTAAAAAAGGTCTGTTTTGTTTAAAAGTGAATCAAAAAGGATACTGATTTCTAACATAAGAAAACTTTATGCAGATATAATATTACAGTGGTCTCTAACTTTTTCATGGACATGGACGATTTGATATTAGACATAAATGCAACAAAATAGTAAAAAAAGGACAGAAAAAGGGTTATTTATCAGTATAAGGCATTTACTTCGTGCCAACAGCATAACATGAGTGACATAAATTCTGCCCCCTGTTGCTCTCTGGTCATTATAGTAATGTCTAGACATGCTTTTAAAATAAGATTTACCACAAAAAGAAAAATAAAGTGAATGAAAAAAATTGGTCGATGATTGTTTTTAATTTCTGTTTTTCTGGTCTTAAAATAATAATAATAATAATAATAATAATAATAATTATTATTATTATTATTATTATTATTATTATTATTATTATTATTATATGATATTTGAAGCAACTTCAAAACAATTAAAAACACATCCAGTGTTATTCATATTATATTATAAGTGTAGGCCAACTTTTATTTTTATCAACATCTAGGCAAGGCAATTTTATTCGTATAGCACACTTTCAACGCAAGGCAATCCAAGTGGCTTTACATGATTAAAATTGGAACACAGCATAAATCAATTTAATGATCAAAATACAAGAAAGCAATTACAATAAGACAATAGTCAGACAATACAACGATGTAAGGGCAAGCAGGTAAAAACACAGTTTGTATTCACTAACTGATCTTGTTGAAAAGCTCACATTCCTTCCTTCCAGTAACTGATCTTGCTGAAAAAGCTCACAGTTTTTATTCACTAACTGATCCCGCTGAAAAGCCCAAAATTCTTCCTTCCACTAACTGATCTTGCTGAAAAAGCTCACAGTTTTTATTCCATATGTGAGTGTCATCAGCATAGTTGTGATAGTTAACATTATTGGTGGTTATAATCTGTCTTAGTGGGAGCATTTAGATGCTAAATAGGAGGGGCCCTAGGATGGAGCCCTGGTGGACCCCGCATGTGACTTCTGTGTTTTGTGATGAGAATTGGCTAATCGTAAGAAAGAAATTCCTGTTCTTGAGGTAAGATTTGAACTAGTCGAGTACTGTACCAGAGAGTCCGACCCAGCTCTCTAGACGTTCCAGTAATATATCATGGTCAACTGTGTCAAATGCTGCACTGAGGTCTTATAGTACCAGTACTGTGGTTTTACCACAGTCAGTATTTGTATGGATGTCATTGAAAACTTTGACGAGGGCAGTCTCTGTACTGTGGTACCTACGAAAACCAGACTGATAAATATTAAAGCGGTTGTTCATTGCTAGGAAGCTATTTAATTGTTAGAACACAGCTTTTTCAAAAATTTTACAGATAAATGGGGGATTAGAGATTGCTCTGTAGTTTTGCATCAACCTGCTGTCTAGGTTCTTATTCTTTAGTATTGGTTCGATAACTGCTATTTTTAAGGCTTTGGGGAAAACACCTGATAGGAGGGATCCGTTCAGATCCGCTCTGATGGCTGGCAGGACCTTTTTTTAAAAACTTGTTGGTTAGATATCCAAGTAGCAGGTAGCAAAGCTTAGTTTGTGATAAATTTCATCACAGCTCGATTGATTTATTGTTTGGAAATTTGTCATTTTCTCTGCATGGGTGTTAATTGGGCTTATAGCTGGTATTGAGGTTGGAGCTGATGTACTGATTGACCTTATGATGTTCAAGATCTTTTCAGTAAAGAAGCTGGCAAATTCATTACAGGCCCTGGTGTATGGAACGCCAAAGTGTTCAAAATTAAATAAATAAATACAACATTATGAAATAAATATCAGCATGAATAAATATTAAAGAAAAATATAATGTGACAATGAAATTATTAAAATCTGAATTCATTTCAAATGCAACGCCCATTTTTTAAAATATTTTTCTTTTTTTTTATATTTGATTATACATTTGTATAATATATATTTAATTAAATATGTATTTCACTGCAATTTACTTCATAATAATATAAATTATTTCAAGACATTTTCATTTAATTCCATCAGTTTTTATTCCAATCTCTCTTTTTCCCAAAGTCAGGTTTTATTTCATAATAAGGTTTTTCCATAGACTGTAAAAAAGAAATTTTGAAATAAATACACCATTATGAATGTTATTTTGTTTTCATTTTTTTTGGTTAAATCTCTATTATAAGAAGCAACATCAGCACCTTTGAGACGGTTCTTAAATTTGCTTATTCTTATTCTTTTCATTATTTATCTCCCCCTGGGAGATATTCCACAAAGTGAACTCAAGAAATCGAGGCTTGGACATATCCTCACTTGAATTATCATAACAGTTCACTCGAGGTGATTTCAATCCCTGCTGTTTCAAGCAAGGTTTAACAAGTGAGGCTCATGCTACATTAAAGGCAGCCCCTGTCAATCAATGCTAAATAACTGAGAGTGGAAGGAAAGGAAAAAGCTGCGTTGTTCTCCCAGTGTGAGAAAGACCTATTAATGCAGCCTATGAAAATCATAATTTCATTATAACACATAAGGGAACACCAGCTGCATATAAAAGCTTGTCAGGTTACATTGTGTTATAATGTCAATTAGGTGATGTAGGTTATGGACGGTGTGACACAGGAGCCCTGAGAAGCTCTTCTGACTAAACTTCTGAATTCATGTTAATAAATGAAATTACCTCAATTGGAAGGGCAAGATAATATGGAGTCTGTTGTGAATCATTAAAACCGGAACATAACACATGATACAAAAAAGCTGACAGGTTAAATGTGTTTGAACATGATTTAAGAAAGGACGGTGGTTGGAAAAAACATTTTAAATAAAGAGATGAGAAAGATTATTTAATTTTCTTGGAGGTTTATTTTTACTTCAGTTTGATCAAACACAAGGAGGTACATAGTTACACAGTAATGGTAGGAATCGTGTGAAGCTGACCCGCCGTCCCCCAACTGCTAAAGCATTTTAAAAAATTTAGCAACTTTGTTCTAATCTCTTTTAATCTGTAAATAAGTCTCCCTGGTGAAGTTTCCAGACTCCGAGGCGTCTGGGTCAGATAGGAAAGGTCCTAATCTAAGTAGAGTCCGCATAATCCAGGGCTCCAAGGGTCGTTTCCATAAAATAGCGGCTACAGATGTAAGCGTTTTTTCAACAGTCTATCAATTCTTGCATAGTCAGAACCGATGGAATTTGACAAATTAATTAGAGAAAGAATGACCACAAGAAAAAGGAGAGCTCATGTTTTAAGAATGGCCTTGTTTGGAGCAGTGGATACGTAGACGCCTCATTCAGCGTTGCGCCTGGTCAGCAAGCTTGCCTGGAGCAAGGATCACAGTGCAGTTTCAACTATGTATAAGGTCAAATTTCATATCTCGTTTAAAAATATATCGATATATTTTCAATATCGAAATATCGCCCAGCCCTGCTTCAGACTACAGCGTCATTCATTGAGACTAAACATAAATAATACAGGCTCCAGCACGCAGTAAGTATGATCACGAATACACAGAAAAGATCATTCTTAATAAATTTCTCAATATAAATTTTCCTTAACAGGGCATTCAAATATTTAACAACTAAGTAAAAAAAACAGTTTCAAGTCTTCAAAATGTAGTTATATTAATACAGTATTTTAATTTACATGTGTATTTTTTACCAGTTGCAAGATACTATGAGACTATGAAAAATGTAGATAGGACAGTATGATGATTTTATAGCTTCATCTTCATCTTAAAGGGATTTATTTGTAGGCTTATTATTAATTATACCTGGTGTCAAGAGTGACATGAGTGGAATAAAATATTTCTGCTAGAAAGTAAGCATTGGATACACTAATGTTCATTGCATTGTGTAATTTAGCCACCATAAACAAAAAATGCAGTTGCTGCAACCGCTTTAATAACTTTATCCTGGAGGGTGTGTGTGGTGATGGAGGGAAAACCAACCCCCGAAGTATGACATCACATGGATCGCCTAATCATTTTATCAAGCTAAAAAATGCCTCACAGTTAGCCTGCCAAAGGGCAGACTTGTTCAACAGCATATGTTGCCATAGTGAATGAGCGGATGAGCAGGGCTTCAGGTTAGCCTCGTTTATGGAAAAATCGGACGAAATTGAGCCAGAATTCTCAAACTAAGCATGTGTGTGTGTTTGTGTGTGTGTGCCGTGTATGCATAAATGACATGTGACTATAACATTATTGATGTGTTGGCTTTGAGTTAATATGATAGATTCATTAGTTGTCTGTGGGAATTTTCCTTATTTGAGTCCATCCACTTCAGGTGTCTGATCGGCCAGTCTTGCAAATAGCCCCCCTGTCACACTGCATACTGCATAGAGTATAAAAGTAGCGTATTTATGTTTATTTATGCATGTTAGTTTCCTGTATAGTGCATTTTGTATGTTAAAATGTGGGTTTTTCAGGTAAAGAGATGTTTTCTAACTTAAATTAGTGCAAACTCATTCCAGGAAGTACCTGTGTAGGCCTTCACAATAAGAGCATTAAGAGTGTTAATTCATAATGTCTACATTGATGGTAATTTGATGAACCGGAGAGTTTTATCTCTTGAGTGTTTACTAATTGGAAAATGGTACATTTGTGACATTTGAATACTAAGTCTATATTACATTTGATTTATATGATGTTTAAACAACAGTTCCATGGAAGTCTCCTGTATTTTCAATTAAAAAAGCAAAATTCCCAAGTTTTGTCCTTATTTTACCAACAATTGTAGTGTTTTAGCCATATATGGGAGATAATTGTGATTAATTCAAGATACCCTGTGATTAATTGGATTTAGAAGAAAATATTGTTTCACAGCCCTAGTTATTAATAATAATAATAATAATAATAATAATAATAATAATAATAATAATAATAATAATAATAATAATATATTTGGTAAAATAAAATGTTTGGACTTGATTTGGTTAGAAACACTTGAAACTTAAAATAAAATATTGAAAAGGAGTTTCAGTTTCTATAGCTGTCTCTCCAGTACGATTCGACTCGACTTGGATCAACTCAACTTCAGTACCTTTTACTCTCCACTGGCAAAAGTCTGGTTGAGCCGCGCCGCGCCGATACTATTTTTTGTACCACCTCAGCTGCGGTTCCATCCGTGCTGAACTGGTACTAAAAAGCGACGTCAGACGGCTGTCGGTCACTCATTGGCTAGTGGGCAGAGTCACTGGAGAGTAACTTGACATAGTCTTTTAACAACAAACCAACTGCCATTTTCAAACCTCGCTACAGTGAGTAGATGTGTTTAGTGTTTGTTGAAGAAAAACGACAAAGTTAAAAACCTGTGCTGTGATCCAAACGGACTTTCAGCATTTCTGAGCTTGTTGGCTGAAAAGAAGATTCAATGTGAGCTGGACGGAGCTGCTCGCTGTGAGAGGGTTATCAAGGAGGACCCGGAGCTGACCGCTTTTCTGAGCCGACGCCTCTCACCAGTAGGCCGAAGCAGAGAAATGGAGAACGTTGAAGCCCTGAACTCACTGTCTCGTACTCTTGGTAAGAAGCAAATTTCATACCACTTGTATATTTTATTCACAATAATAACCTATTCAGCTGCATATTATCTTCAGTATGAAAGTTCTTTTTGTTATCAGTTTTCCAAATTAGTTCTGATGCTGTTTTTGTTTTTTAAAATATGAATGACCTACTTATGTTTTCTGCAGCACAGTGAGACATATCTGTTTTCTATTCCTCAATTTGAATTCTTAGTGTATGTTTTAAATGCACTGTAAGCATAGCACATTAAAAATAATATATGCGATCCGTTGCAGCGGGATCAATACCTTCTTCTGATGGAGCAGAAGCAGGAAACCGGTTTACGGAGGTTGGAGATGACATGGTGCCTTCAATCTGCCTTCAATCAAGCCTTCCTGGGATGCTGCAGACTAAACCATGACTCACAGACATGTGCAGCTGGACTTTTGTTTCTGAACTTTTTCTATACCTGTCCAATAAAAATGTCCAAGTTATACATTTGTATTTTCATTTGCAGTTTCATTACACGCTGGTTGGTGGAATCATTTTACCTTATGTCTGACATCAGGGTTCAGCAACATTTTTAAAATCTGATAGCAACATTTGCTCTGGCTGTTAAAAGTAGAAACATTTTGCGCTGCTAAATAATTAAATTGCATACATTTGAAAGCTGATGAAAAGCCTAAGCCTACTCAAAGATGGGATATCTGTAAAATACATTGTAGTGGTGCCGATTTAAAAAATAATCTGAAAACATTTTCAAAGCACACAGCTTTATTACAAAACATACAGTTGTGGTTTGAAATTAATATGATTCGTAGCATGTATTGGGCAACTCCTTTCTTTAAGGGGACAGAGGCGAAAAGCCGTGGCGCTCCAGCGCTGGACGTAGTTTGCTGCACATGTAGATGCATGTTTGTTCTGACATCCTGAAGTTCTATAGCCACTGAGCTTCGGTGAAACCCAGAAGAACGTCTCATCACTGCGAGACCTAGTTAAATAAACAAACAGACGGCCAGCTGTGACGACTTCACAGAGCAGTCATCTGAAACACGCACACACAGAATACTTATTACTAAAGCAAACTTGTTAACATAGGTTTTTACGCTGGGCTTTAGCGAATAAATAAATACCCAGAGTATATTTATAGCCCACCACATCGGGGTAGTTAGCATTACCCACACAAGCCGCCAGAGTTCTGTCTGTAGTGTCATTCTCCTGAAGAGCTTCTCACACCTTTGTACTACTTCACCATGTTTTTCCTTGCAGTGCGCAGCTTTTCCGGGTTCTTTATTCTTCGATGAGAGAGGCTTTCCCTTCGACGTGAGACTACTGAAAGCCACAAACTGAGCAAAAAGCTCACAATCGCTAGTGAGCTTGCCATTGTTCTTTCTCCGTGAGCCACTGCAAACCTGCTAACACTGAGTTCCTTTAGATCAAAGCTTCACGCTACGTACTCTGGGGCCGCCCACCATATGATGCACCCACTCACTTTAGACGCTCTGGATTGTTACAACTGTGAAGCAACACTTGACAAGTCGAGCTGTGTCGAGTGGCGTTACCGATAGTAACGGTACAGTACGGTACGGCAAAAGGTACTAGTGGAGAGACGCCTTAAGTGCCACTTATCTGAAAGAAACTCCTAGACCACTGCAAACCTGCTAACACTGAGTTCCTTTAGATCAAAGCTAAAAACCCATCTCTTCAGAACTACCTTTGATTAATTGATTGATAATACCTGGGATGTCATAAGTGTGATGTTTTAATGGAATTTATTTCGTCAATGTTGTGTTTTTTTATATTTATTGTTTTTATTATTGCTTTTATTTCTTCCCTAATAACCCAAAGCACTTTGAATTGCCTTGATGCTGAAAGTGTCATATACAAGTGAATTTGCGTTGCCTTGCATAGACAACAGTTATCCTGGTTATATCCTCAATTCATAAGTCACCATGTTGATCTTTGCTTTATGTACTCAAATTTTGAGATGAACACTTTGCTAGGACTGTTTTGTTTTGGGTGGACAATGGGTTAAAAGCCAATGTAACTTCATGCTTCTTCTACAATTTTGGGCTTTGTTTTCACGGACATATTTTCTGCTTTTTTCTTTTCTGTTTTCCTTTCTGTCTAGGTTTCAGTAAAACAAATAACTGCAACTATAGTTGAAGAGGAAGAGTTGTAAACATACTGATATTTGACAATTATTTAATTACACATTAATTTTGCAATAGAAAAGGGTAGCTAAACACCATTAGCTGCTGATTATGAATCTAGGCTCAGGTCGTATTTTTTCCATGCTTTAATACAACTCAAAAAAAGCAAAAGTGTTTTGTGTGTGGTAGAAATTGTGAAAGGACAGCAAAACAATAATGTTGGTCACAGCAGCGTATCCCTGGGGTTGTCTGAGGGAGCAGTGATGGCTCCAGGTATTGCATTCACTGATACAGTTTATAATCTCTTGGAGTCCAAAACAAGGTACTAGCTGGCTGGCTGGCAGTGTAGCCAAGGCTGATAGACTAATGGAATTCGAATGGCTGGCCTCATCTTGCTGTTATGATGGCTGGGTGACAGGCCCTGATGGATAGCTGGAGCTAAAGGTTCGCCTGACAGTCAAGCTCGGTTGATGAATTGTGAGATGAGACAGACATACAAAAGCTGTGGGCAGCCTAGACTTAAAAAGATCCCCCACTCATACCCCCACCATTCTAGTCGGTCATCCGACACACTGGATGACAGTAGGAGCTGAAACATTTTCATTCATCTTATCTCAGGACTTTCGGCTGTGGTGCTGATACCTTGTGCACAGTGACCCAGCAACCAAATGTGAAAATTTGTGATTTCTTTTTTTTTCCTGACTTTGTAAAAGTCAAAAAATATATTTTAAGTTTTTTGTCTGAATCCCCTTCTGATAAGATCATAACATCTACAAAAGGAGATAAACTTTTTGTGAGTATAAAATGTAGAAAACTGTCTGTATAAAATTTATTACATTTAAACAGGCATGTATATTTTACAGATGTTCATGTGGAAAAACGTAAATAAACAAGCATAAAGATGAATAAAGATGTTTTTTTAGCATTGTAGTTTAATCAAATAATTACAACATTGAATCATTTGGTGGAAGACAGCAAGTATTTCAAGTCAAAGGGGGGAAGTTAAAATTAAATCACGAGTTATTTGTCTGAAAGACAAATGACTACAATCTTATATGATACAACCTAGTCGTGTCTAAAGTCATTAAATGTTTAATTCTAGTCTGACTTGATTCTAAGTCACATGACTCAAACCCACAACACTAATTTTTAAACTAATCATAATGAGTAGTGCTTTTCTATTTTAGTGGAATAAAAATACTGATTTTGTTATAGAAAAGGGGGCTTTGAAATTATTTGTCAGTTTGAAGGCAGATTTTTATTTAATTCTGTTTTCTAATTTTAAAATTTATAGGTTCACTGGTACTACAATATGACAATCTATCCACCTAAGAACAATATACAATTGGAAATACCAACCCAAAAATAACATGTCCGTAAAAAAGAAACATTGAAAACCCCCATTTTTAATAAATATCAATAAATAAAGTGAAATAACTTACATTTAGTTATGAAAATAAAATAATAGATTTTTTGAAAATTGTTCTTTAAAAGATTTTGGTCAAAAAATGTTTTCATGTTTTGGCTGACTTCTTTTACTATAATTTATAATGCTGACAAGAAAAAAGAATGCTTTCATTTACTGATTGGCCTTGTGATTGCAAGGTGAGAAAATAAATAACAATTAAAGAAAAACAATCATGTATTTGCTGTCAGAGAATTCAACTTTGAAAATACATCTTTGCTGTTCTTTGTAAAAAAAACAACTCAATAAGCCACCTCATTTCAACAGCATTACTCACACTGACGGGTGTGTTATTCTCTCTGGATCTGAGCAACTGTATTTCATCTACCCTTGTTTTTTTTTAAGAGGTAGAGAAGAAGAGGCATGTTGTCTCATCTTCAGCATTGGCACACATACTTTCCCGTAATCCTTCAGGCACTCAATTTGCAGGCAGCGAAGTGTGAAGCTCTGTAATGATGGGTTATTGACCCATTCACTGTTTGGCAACAAGTGTAGAGGTAAAGCCAATTGATGGTTCATGTTTTTCCATGTGATATTCAGAAGGTTCTAATCTGCTGCTAAGGATAATGTAGATTAAATGGATCATTTAGTTTTCTAATAATGAGCACACAAATAATGACTCTTGCTTTATTGGTTAAGGCCAGCTAATAAAAAAATAAGTGGTTCAAAGTCAACAGACAATTATAGCAAGGGAGGTCTAAATCTCACGCAAAGGTGTAGATTGTCTAATATAAATGTGTTGCCTTGTCAACCATGATGAGACCTTGTATTTAAGCGACAAAGAAACAACTTAAAAATTCTGTCTTGTTTTGTATGAAATTTATGTCATGTATGATCCGGAAGTGGGTAGGTTTTAACCTGGAAGTGGGCGTGGCTTTTACTGGTATGGGTTTTTAAGCTTGCAATTGATATGGGTTGATCAGAAATTGTTATATTTATTGCTGATTAGAAAACTATTTACATAACATCAACATTGATCTTCAGATCAATAACAAACAATATACAGAGCAAGTTTTTCAACTATAAAAATACAACACTTGTGGTTGCAATTATGAAGTAAAATTTAATGAACAAGGGTTTTCATCATAACATAACTTTCATTCATTTTAACTTCATTTTTTGTATGGTCTGTGTTATTTTCTTTTTCATTTTTTTGCTTCTTTATTTTTCTATATCCCCAGCAGGTATGTGTGTGTAACTAATTGATTTCCTTTTTGATAAAGCTTATAGTTAGTGGCTTAGGTTATCCTTAGCAAATTTTGTAGTTATGCTGCAATAGGCTTAGACTGTTGGAGGACAGACTGACCACTTTTCTTCTTTCTTCTACCACTCTCCAGATATATTTTTTTCTGCTGGTATTGTGATTGTGAATCCAGTTTTCTCTGAGAATTTTTCTCCCCATAGAAGCTCTACATGGTCTTTTACCCTGTTCAACTACAATGCCCCCTGCTGGATGGGGAACATCGATCCAGATGACGCTCAAAGTCACCGAGCATCCTCCATGCTGTCTCTTCTCTGTCTTCTCAGACCCCAGATGGTCGTAGCAGATGACCGCTTGTACATAGCCAGGTTCTGTCGGAGGTTTCTTCCTGTTAAAGGGGAGTATTTCCTCACATCGATGACTTATCGCAATCTACTGGGATTCCCTTACATAGAAAACTTTTAACTGATTGGAATGTTTGTGTCATTGTATTGAAACGACTTTTATTATAATGTGCCTTGAGATGACATTTGTTGTGAATTGGCGCTATATAAATAAAAGTTAATTTAATTTAATTTAATTTGTAATATAGTTTTATACCATAACTATATTTATTTATTTTATAAAATAAATAACATTTGATGTTACAGTCCCAGACCCACCCTGGGCCCTTTTAGCCCCTCTTTATTAACCTCCTGGATATGCACCTGCTCAGCGGCACTCAACATTATAAAAACTCGTAGGAGTCTCTGTGTCAGAAGAGAGTGAGAAAGTATTTTTTTCACACTTTGGTCACAGCAGCATTAAGTCTGTAACTTTGTTTTCTGCTGGATCAACGCGTTGGATGCGCTCTTGGGCCAAAAGAGCTTCGTTGCCAGAGTAACCATTCCGCAGTCGAAATAAAATAAAACTAGATGAGAGGTTGATTTAAACATCTTTTAATCCTGAATAAGTAGGAGGATGTCAAAAGTAATCAAAGCTGCAGCTTCTGTCAGTCACATAAAAAGTGTTCTGAAAACTTGCGGCAGGCTTGTGAATCACATATTTGACCTATTTTGGATTCAAAACGGCGATTGGAGCCTTGTTCCATGGCTCCATTGTCGAGGAAGCTAACCTTAGCTCTGGCCGCAAGGTGTTCGGTGCCCTTTTGCAGGGGAAAGCCTCGAACCTGCTGGTGGACACTGGCGGCGAGGGATGCTGTCAAGCTGAAGAAGGAGTCTTATTGGGATTCTCTGGCCTGTGGGACCCTGGAAACAGCTGATAGTGTGTCCCAGCTACAGGGGAATCACACTTCTGAGCATCCCTGATAAGGTCTATTCAAGGGTATCTGGAGAGGAGGTCCAATGGAGAGTCGAACCTCGGATTAAGGAGGAACAATGTGGTTTTCGTCCTGTCCATGGAACACTGGACCAGCTCTACACACTCAGCAGGGTCCTGAAGGGTGTGTGGGAGTTTGTTTTGTGGACTTGAAGAAGGCGTTCGACCGTGTCCCTCAGCGAGTCCAGTGGGGGATAATCCATGAGTATGGGGTATCAGGCCCTTTCATATAGGTCGTTTGTCATATTTGCCTCTGATTCTGTTAATAACTTTAATGTACAGGATTGCTAGGCAAAGCCAAGGTGTTGAGGGGATGAATTTTGGTGGCCTCAAGATCTGGTCCCTGCTTTTCGCAGTTGATGTGGTCCTCTTGGCTTCATCAGAATGCGATCTACAACTTTCGCTGGAGCAGTTTACAGCCTGAAGCGTCTGGGATTAGAATCAGCACCTCCAAATCCGAGACCTTGGTCTTGAGCCGGAAGAGGGTAGGGTGTCTTCTCCGAGTCGGGGATGAGGTCCTTCCTAAAGTGGAGCAGTTCAAGTACCTGGGGTCTTTTTCATGAATGAGGGATAAATGGAGTGGGAAATCAATAGGCGGATTGGTAAGGCGTTTGCAGTTATGCAGGTGCTGAAGCAGACCGTTGTGGTGAAGAGAGAGCTTAGTTGAAAGGCACAGTTCACAGTAAAGCCGCTGATCCTTCAAATCAAAAGGAGCTAGTTAAGGTGGCTTGGGCATCTGGTTAGGATGCCTCCTGGATGCCTCCCTGGTGAGGTGGGGAAGACCCAGGACACACTGGAGGGACTATGTCTCTCAGCTGGCCTGGAAACCCATTGGGTTTCCTCCTGAGGAGCTTGCCCAAGTAGCTGGGAAGAGGGAGGTCTGGGTCTCTCTGCTCAAGCTTCTGCCCCCGCGATCCAACCCCAGATAAGTGAAAGATAATTGATGGATAGATGTTAGGAGTTTTAACTATTAATTTATTGAGGTTTTAGGGTCCAGCAGCATTTTTCCAAAGAGATATTCATCCTCAAAAAAGTTTTTTTCAATCGAACAAAACAAAAAAGCTTTTACTATGTGCCATGTTCACTTATATTTCATCAGTAACACATACACTGTAAACTGATATTTACGAATCCTAATGCATTTTACAAGGGCTCTCTTTATTATTTGACCAAAGTAATCAAACATACCGTGTGGTCAAAGTTCTCCTTCACTGATGGTTTTATTAATTTTTCTGTGGTCCCTGATATGAAAGAAGGCCATCTGAGTTGGTTTCTGTAAAAAAACAAAAAAAAAACAAAAATCCAGTCTATTTCAGTTTATGTCAGTTCAGTGTGGGAGTGGGCATTTATATTTGACAAGATGTTACTGAGTGCTCATGGTGGCTCCTTAGACTGGGAAATTTAACCAGGGATGGATTCAGCTGCTGAAATTATAATTCGCTGTTTGAAGCATAGGTTACGTTTGAGGATAGTTAAAATAACTACATCTCTGGTTGGATGTGGTCACAGGTATTAGCTGTTAGTCAAGGTAGCACCATGGTCTGCGTCCCCCGCCTACTTGCTCAGGGAAGGCTTTCACAGCCTGGGACTAACGTGAAGACTTTGGCCATTTCATGTTTCTGAACTCCATTATCAGTTGCCTCTGCACTTTTTATTCGGTTTTGGATGTTAATCCCCACTTATTGGACAATGATGGCTTGCTGTGGTATTGATTACATTAACAGACCGTCCAAGATCTCTGTGCTTTGGGGGAGGCTTTATATAGGCTGAAGCTTCACCAGCAGTGGTGAAGAATTTCTGTCAGGCCGCCAAGAGCAATCAAGCTCTGATTGGACCTCTTATCTCTTTCTACACACGAGTTGGAGCAGGTGACCGGTCAGGTAGCGGCAGAGCAGCAAAGTTGCAGGACTGAGAAGCCTGCGTTGTCACAGAGCGGAAGTCTGCTGGATCAGGCTGGAAGACTACAGAGTCTGACTCTAGACAGACTGGATGATCCCTGGTTAGATCAGTACCGGCGTGAGGAACACTGTTCAGGAGCTGGAGGCATGAACTAATGGATGTCTGAGAGATGTGAGGTGAGTCGAAAGTCTTTAACTTTTGAGAGGATCAGTGTTGTCATGATGACTTTGTGACTGCTTTTTGCTGGAGTTTGTTAAGCTAAGCCCTCTACTGTGCTTCTGAGATGGTAATGGAAACACAACCATTTGAGGCCGCACTGACCCGAACCATTCAGATCTTGTTATGTCGATATGTGTTCCCCCCCTCGAGATGTTTCTGAGTCTAAAGCGGAAGTGGAAAGGGGGCAAGTGTCTCTCAACCGCGGTCTTCTGGCTGAAACCAGCTGCAGCCTACGTTAGCTTTAGATAGCTCCAATTTGCTTCCGACTAGCTTCTGACTAGCTTGTAGCTATGTCGGCTCGGAGCGTCAACCCTGGGCCCCTACCCTCACAGCACTACTCTCAGCTCCACCTCTTTGCCCATTTTTGGATTTTCTGACAGTGACGAGGCAAGTGACGCGGACTTAATTTTCTGCTCTTCAGAAACCTATGGGTGACATCACCCGAGGGTTAGTCCATTGTATATACAGGCTATGGTATGCACACACTGTGACAACAAAATTTAGAACCTTGGAGCACTTTTTTTCTCTGATTTATTTAGCTGCAAATTTCTGGTCCTCGTGTCTGATAGTCTGTATTCAATGAGACCAATCCTTCTTAAACTCTAACAAAGGCGTTGTCCACACATAGCTGGATGTCTTGCAAAATATTTTATTATTAATTATAGAAAATATTTTCTATAATTTGTCCAGTCATCTACTCAAAAATGCAGATTTACAGCATCAAAAATGGTTTTCTCATAAACTTCCAACCAAAGTAAACATTTGTGAATTCTCAGTTGTAAGCATTTGCTTGTGGACATAACTGGACATTTACATTTCGCAACGTCACTGATCGTGACAAAAACCTTTGTTTACACTCATAAACAGCACGAATGCCCTCAGAGCTGTGTTTGCAGAATAGATTGTGCTTTTTGCTTGGTTTTACGAGCTCAATTACTGTTCTATGTAGATGACTACAGGCAAAGGATGACATGAAGGACGGTTATTGCCTGCCACCTAGCTATTATTTGTCTTAGAATAGAACGTTATTGTGATTGGGCAGGATTTGGGGAACTACTTTCCCCTACAGGTTTGGCATGCCAATGAATGTGCTCAACCATGCACTTACGCAGTTAGTTGTGAAAGGATTTTTTCTTTCTAACAGGGAGTGCAGACCCAAGTTTTAAAAAGGGGGAGGATATTTAGTTTTGTAAAAACCCTGCTACATGTGGACATGGCATAAATATTTAATATGTTTTTGTCAATAAGTGTACTGTATTATAAGAACAATTGCCATCTTATTTGGATATATCCACTGTGAGTCTTTTTTCCTGGAAAGGTCACTGTTGTTAAGAGATGCTCTACAGTTTTTAGAAATCTATTAAAATCTTGAAGGAAGTACAGGTTAATTCATTTTGTTATTCACCCTTTTGCATCTGAAATACCTATATTTAATTTGACTGCATAGAGCAGTCAATATAAATATAGGGTAAAACTTTACTCTGGATTCACCTCAAAATCGCTCCCAATAATTAATACATTTTACCAAAAAACAGAAAAAATGAATTTCCATCAGATTAAGTTTTTCTATTATTTTTATGAAAGCATCCGTCTTTTGCACCTTTCTCTCTCAGCTCTACCTCCCCTGGGGTGATTCTGGTTATCTATCCTGACACAAGGAAGAGAAACCTCAGGGTAACACTTGACAGGGAGTCCTCTCTATGATTCCCTGCTGCTTTTTCAATTCTCTTGTTGTCACTGTACCAAACTGTAAGGGACTTACATGTCATATTGTTGTTGCAGACACTATGTGAAACTGAGATGGCCATGACCAGAGCAAAACATTCTGTGTCTCTGTATATTCTGGTATGAGTAAACAGAAACTGTACTCCTGTAGCCCAGATATCTACACAAAGTGTAACAGTAGCAAAAGTTTTAATCTGCAAATTGGTCAAGCCATGCTCCCTTGTATCTTCAGCAGGTCTACCATTGGCTTGGCTAAGTATAAGCCAGGGCAATGGTAGAGCTCCATGGGTGTAGAGAGACATTGGGCGGGCTAAGAATCATTATGATAGAGCTTTGTTTTTAAGATGAGGCAGAGCTGCAACAGAGCACAATAAAAAAGATGGTGGTGGCTCAGGAAAGGTCTCTTGTCAGGACACCAGATATTCTCATCTTCTTCTTACAAAAAAAATGGAAGTCATTGATGTCATTGTTGGATGCCATGACTCCTCCATTCATCTTCTTCTTCTTCAATATCGTATGGCAGTAGAATAATTTCCATTGCAACAAATACCTCACGTTCATTGCTATTATTGGTCCTAGTGCTGTTCAAAGCATTTTGAAATATAACCTTAGATTTTGCACCCAGGAATTAATTTGTCTACGGGTCATGGCCATATTATGTATACAGGGCTGCAACTAACAATTATTTTCATAATTGATTCATCTATAAATTATTTTTAAGATTAACTGCTTATTCACTTATAATAATACATATATTTGGCTATTACTTTCACCTATATAAGTTATTAAGAAAAAAAAATTCATTAAGAACAAGGAAAACACAAGAGAATTATGCAGTTCACTGCAATCTATTTTATTGGACCTGAGCACAGTCAACAGTGTAAAATGAGAATAACTGCAAAATGATTTTCCAGAATCATTTTTAGGCATCAAAATACAAAATGAGGTTGAATTCCATACAAATTAGTGTACAGCATATAAACAAAAATATCTCAGCCCATGAAGTGAAAATCACATTCTCATTTCATGTATGAATGAGGCTAACTTAGTTGGCCAGTATTTTGGGGGCAACATTGGGGCTCTCAGAATTAATTAATCTACCTTCACTAATTACAATATTTTAATGGTCTGTGGGGTGTTGGAGTAAATGTGTTTATTTTAAATTAGGATCTTCTGCTTTCTTTAACTAGTATATTTAAAGGAGAGATGGCATGTGAAATCCACTTTTTAAAGCTTTTCATTACATTCTTGTGTCATTCCCTCCTAAAAAACATGCTGAGAGTGTTTCTTAGATTACTTTATGCATGCTTGAGTAATCGTTTAAAACTCTCACGGCCGCCATGTTGTGCTTTGAACGCCATAGTTCTCCCAGCTACGCCCTCACCTCCCAGCAATGCCCCTAGATTTTTATTGCTGCCCCTTTCTCTCCAGAGCCCTCCCTCCCCCATCTATCCACAGCCCTCCCTCCCCCACTTCCCGAGCACAAAAGCAGAACATCGTCAAGAGTAATCAGCTATCAGACTAGAGCCCACCTGTAGCTGCGCTCCACATGCTGGGCTCGCTGGGCATTCAGGTAGGACATGTTATGAGTGCTATATTTTAAATAGGTAGTATATATAATTTATTCAAATTACAGATCGATTTAGGGTAATATTATAATTGTACTGTACCACAGAATGGATCTGTATGTCTGAGATGAACATGCCACCTCTCCTTTAATAATAATGGTTGTGCGGTTCACTTTAATTAAAATAACCCGCAACAGGAGAAATCTGTAAAGAAGCCATCTTTATTTTTTACAATGAAATATTTTAAGGTTATAAAACACCTAGCAACACACCTTAAACATGTTTCTTAGGCAAACTTCAACGTTTCTAATTTTTCTCTCTAGTTTAAATACTCTCAAAGTTAAAACCTTCATAGATTTCTAAGCATAAAAGTAATATTAAGCAGCATTCTTTTTTTCGTCAGCACCCCACTCGCCTACATCTTCTTACACGCAGTTGTGTTTTTTTTGAGTGAGTAACATAGTTATGGGTTTGTGCTGTTTTTCTCTGGATGAGAAAATTCTTATAAACAGATGCATAGACATTATATACGTAGAAGCCTCATGGACTGACGCTGCCTTTTGGAGCTGACGTATCAGCGCGGCCGCCATAGATTTCTAATGAGGAAGGTGTAAAGCCAAGAATAAAAACATATTTTACTATGCTTTTTAACAAAATCAGACATATGTAATGGCATATTAATACCAATATAAATGATTAAATTTTATGTTTTGATAAAAAAAGCAGTTTAATTGTTAATTTGAATTTATTTCACTCTTCCTCACTGGACTTACGGAACCAAAACCAAAGCTGCATAAAAACACGGGCATAATAAGTTACCCCTTAATTTTAGTCATACAAATTAATTTCATTTGTACGTTAAATCTCTCAAGAGATTTTTCCCCCTGGACTGTGCAAACTAATTAATTCATCATCTGTTGTTTCTTTCCTTGAAGATAAATAATCGTTTTTGGGTCATTATTTTAACTTAAGATTTATTTATCCTGCACATGTCGAATATCTATCTTCTCTATACAGTATGTGTTCTTTGAATAATTCAATAAAAATCATCAGATAGCTGCCCATTCTGCATAGACTCTAGTTGGGTTTGTAGTGAGGAAACCCATCCAATTTGGCCGCCATGCTGTATCTTTTTTTTTTTTTTTTTTTTTTTTTTAGAACTTTATTGGAAAATGCTTCTAAGGTATATCCAAAACAGAATATGGCATTTAACAATACCAGAACATACGAATGGAGGAACAAGATGCCAGGGGGTGTAGTTACATTACAAAGAAATTACAAGAAATAGTTATTTAGATAACAAGTATAAGAAAGACAATATCATTTTAGTTCAAAGACATTGGTTGATATACAATTTTCAAATGTGTAAATTGCCTTCCTATTTGAGATTTTGGCAATAAATGATAGGTACAGTTCAATTTGATGAATTACTACAGGAAAATATATAGAGAGGAAGATGAATATTTGCATTTGTGGATATAAAATTTACTGGAAATAATCATCAGATTAATTACAATGCCAACGTTTCTGTGTATTTTTTTTATTATGAACGACAAAAACTTATATGTTCAAATTTTAAGATAAATGTAGGTTCAGTTTGATTTGTTATGAAATTTAAACTGTTTTTTCCAAAAGGTTTGTGTGACAGAGCATTTCCAAAAAAGGTGACTAAGTGTTTCTGGGTGTTCCTTACAGAAAGTAGCATGCATCGGGGACAAAGTTTCTCCAGTAAAAAATTGCATTGGGCACAGAGATCATTTCTTTTTTTTTAAAGCGGGCTCGTATTTTTTTGTTATTTTTATATGATGCAGCAAAGCAGGTTTTACCAACAGGAGAGTCAGTTACTGTTAATGAGAGGCTTTCATCAGAGACAGAACCTTTAAATAGTTCACATATTTCCGTCGTAACAGCATCAAAGACAATCGCATACTCCTTTGGTGTTACTGCGAGGTTATATTTCAGGTTAAATTCATCATATTTTGTAGATGTCCATTTCTGTCAAATAGTTGACCAACCAGTTGGATATTTTGGTTAAACCAATGAGGATAAAATAATGATTTGTTCTTGTAAAGTAGATATTTGTTGTTCCAGATAAAAAAGTTATGGGGAGAGAAGTTATGCTTGTATATGAGTGCCCATGCTAGAAGTGTTTGTTTGTGAAAAGCCGAGAGTTTTACTGGTATTTTTTCTATATTTTTTTATTAGTTACAAAGCCACCAAGACAAGAAAATGTGGGAAGATACTCCAGATGGATGTAGGGTTTTTAAGATAAGATTTGATCCAGTTTATTTTGAAGGTATTATTTAAAGTTGTGAAATCAAGGAAATTTAGTCCTCCATTTTCATATGGGTTCATTATAACAGATTTTCTTAGATGCTGTATCATTCTGCAGCAAAGAATGAGGCGTGTACGTATATAATGTCTATGAACAGATGTGCCAAGTTTGGCAAGCTCAGGATACACGACACAGAGGAGATGGGGAGCCTAAGTCACGCCCTTCTACTTCCGGTCCATGGGTCCCCTACTGCCAAAAAAAGTGAATGAGAGTCAATGGAGCGATAAAAGTTATTTTCTGATCCAGTTTGAAATGCGCCGTGAATCGAACATATGATGTCCGTGAATTTTAAAAAACAATTTTGAAGCAGAGAAAAAGCTGATTTTCGACCAGAGGCAAAGTTACTTTAGGTTTTTTTGTCAAAACATTTAGCGGACTACAACTGCAGAAGAAGAAGGAGAGTGAGGGTCGTAGCCTCCAGGCTGTAGAAAGGAGCATTAAACACGGAGAAAACCACTATAAATCTGACCATGTGGAAAATAGCAGCTATGTCGGGGGAAAAGCAGTCGGTGGAGTGAGAGCCAGCATGGAGGAGAAGCTCTACAAGCTCTTGGTGATTGTTTTACGTGATATAGCTAGTGATAGCTCACGTTAACCAAATGGCGTCATAAATGCAACTCCCGACTTCTGATTGTAGGCATTTTAAATGCGATTTTTTACAATCAAATAAATCCCAAATTACTGGACAAACACAGTCGAAATGTACATAATTAGCTATCATTTAAATCGAAGTACAACATATGTGGTGTTGCCAACTTTCATAAATTAACATAAGGGACAATCAGGCTACAGGGCGTTTTTCAACAGAGGCCGCGCCGTCCGACCCCATGCGTCCGACTCACGGGGAGGTGTGGAGCTTTTAGTGAGGGGATCATCCAGATAATGCTTTATTCGCAATAAACACATTAATGCATTAGTGCTGTAAGTTAGGCTACATGAAACTGCAATGAAATGCATCCACATAAAAAGGGGGAAAAGTACATACAACTGGCCTTAGCAAGATGCAGTATTATCTAACACATGACGATACTAGGAACAAGATAAGGTCGTTTGTTGAGCTTCCAGAAATGTATTTTCAATATTGAACACCAAACCCCATAAAACTTGTTTATCTGCTCATTTAAATACAGGAAGTAGGAGTGGGATTGCAAATAGTTAATTAAATTAACCTGAATGGTTTGTCTTAATAACAATCAAAACACATTAACACCGAGGGTCCCCCAATTGGGGGACTCTGGGAATTATTTTTTAACAGGCTTGAGACAACACATCATCTGACAGAAAAAATAGTAATAATGCCCATCAAATTAAACAGAAGACCACACGCTACAAGGCTATCTAACCTATTTTTACCAACCACAAACACAACTCAGATGCCACGTAAATACATATTTGTAAACATACTCGCATTATCATAGTTTCGTCAACCCAGCCGCTACATTCCGGCCTCTACCGCAGCAAGCCTTTGTGCTAAACGCACAATCAACCACTCAAATGAAAGCAGTGACTCTACCGATTCCAAAGATACATCTCCCAAAACGCTACACCAAAGCACCGTAGCCATATAAGCCAAAGTATAACACAACAAAAAATCTCTTTTCAGAATCACAGTTGAAAATATAGCCTTACGTTTGCTGTTTTGCTGTGTAAAAAATATTTATTTGGAAAATAAACACTATTTTCTGACAATTCCATCACTTGTTCACCATTTAAAACCTTCCAGGTGTTTCCTGCATAATGTATGCAGTGAATTCACGGATGAGACTGGCTTTTCCCCTAGGCTCTGTTCTCAGCTCTCTGGTTGGCTGACTGTATTGTCAATATTGTTTTGCAAGTTTTAGCGTTATTCTATAGGCTTCTACGATTCCAACGAGGTGTCACTCATGCAAATTGACCAATCAGCTCCGGGGGAAAGTCTTACTGTACGTACACACCAAAAGCGAATTAAGTAAGCGGCGAGTCAGGTGTACATGTTATGTCAATTGAGGAGCGCGATGACGCGCGGCAGGTGGTGCCGCTTCAAATCAGAAGCAGATTTGCGTGGCGAAAACGCTTTTCTGCCTGATCTGCGCGGAGGATTTGTGCGAATGAGGCGTTTGCGGCGCGTGACAAATTCTGCTCAAGTTGAAAAAGTCTGAACTCCAGCTTCAATTTGCGCCGTGTCAACCAATCAGGGGACAGAGTTTCAGTGATTCTGTGACTGTCATGTAGTCCAGCCTCAGCCCGACATGGAGGAAATACTGATAAACACCCCGAGCTACATGACACAAGCTGTTTTCAATACAGAGAAAGGAAAACAATATATATTATAAATAGGTGAAATTACTTAGACAGGAATAAGAAAGAGGTTTGTGGGTGCCTCTTAAAAGAGCCGTTGTTGCTGTAAAAGCATCTCTCGGCCTAGAAGTCAGCCTTCAAACAGCCTCCTCACCTGGTTTCCTGGTAACAGCTCCTGCACCACGTCCCACGCTGCTCAAATATTATAAACTTTTACGAACCGCAGACAGATGGACAGCTGCTCAGAAATGTAGTTGGTGTTTCGGCAGGCGAAGCTTGGACCTTCACGGCACAAACTGGACGAGCAGGTCACGTTTTCCAGGCGGCGAGGAGCCGGTGTTTATGAGAGGCTCGCTGCTGTTTATGGATCCCTCCGCCGTAGCTAGACTGTATCTGTAGCTCAGCAAACCCCAAGTCCAGCGGTCCCAGCTCTACCGGAGGCTAGGCCGAACACGTAATCCACTCAGTCCTCTGTCAGATCGGAGACTGCACTGTAGGCCCAGCTCCGCTGAAGCCCGGGCCGAACACGCTGTCGTCCGTCAGCTTGGTCCATAATCCACCGGCAACTGCACTCTAGCCCAGCTCCGCTGAAGCCCGGGCCGAACACGCTGTCCTCCGTCAGGTCGGTCCATAATCCACCAGCAGATGCACTCTGGCCCCAGCTCTGCTGATGGCCAGTTCGCGCGTGAAAATACCATATTTGAAGCGCGTCCAGTTCAGTTTGTACACGCTTCAAGGTGCGAATGTTCTAGCATCCAGCTGGGGGGAATGTGGCGCGTTTTAACGCTTTTGGTGTGGACACAGAGTTATGCGTGAAATAAGATTGTTAGTCGGCAAGACCATCTTATGACACAAGATGGCGCAAGACGAACGGACATAACTTAGTTTTGCTGCTTTCACTGTTTTATATCTGATAAATGTCACCAGAAAGATGCACAAAAGTGTTAATTTTAGGTCTACTGAACACTATGTGATATTAAAATGAAAAATATAACTTTTACACAACAGAAATAGAAATGGCACTGTTTGTGCCAAACTGTGCCAAACAGGACACCTTGCCTGATATGCCTGTATTAAAACCTCCCTGATTTTGTCCTTTTTCACATAATCAGTTTCAACTTTTGCAAAGATAATGTCCACATGTTGTATTTATATTTTATTGAGTAATCGCTGCTATTCAAGCAATATCCATGGAGTTTTTTAATATAGAACTATGTTTTTTTTTAGGCGGAGCAAAAAAGAAATACATTTCTGCTGTGTTACATCTTCAATTTCTCCTAACCAGTAACAGATAACATGCATAATTACACATCTACAGTGATGTTGATAGGTTTGGTGAGTCCTCGGGATTTGAGTGGGTCCCTGGAAAATTCATTGGGTCCCCCATCCATCCATTATCTATACCGCTTTATCCAATTCAGGGTCACGGGGGGCTGGAGCCTATCCCAGCTATTAGCAGGTGAGAGGCAGGGTACACATTGGACAGGTCACCCGTCTGTCACAATGGGTCCCCATTTAAAATAATGTGTTTCTTTCTGTTTCTTTGATGGTAGTATGATACAAAATGGTTATAATTAATGGCCATTGCCATGTTTTTATATGAAAATAAACAAATTATATTACAAATCTGAAAAGTTTATTACAAAAACAACTGTCAAAGTGGCATGACATACAAAATTAAAATAAAACACTGTTTTAGCAACATAAACAGCAGGTAATTCCTACAATACAAATAAAAACAAAATGGTGTCTGTGGTACCAAAATAAATCATCAATAAATCTGCAGATTTTAAAACATTAACAAAAAACCTCCTTATCACCATGACAGAGTCAACAAAGAAATTGTCTCCAAAAGAACACAAACATCAACTTGCCTGAACAGCGACTGAATCAAATGAACTGACTCAATCACTGTGAAACTTTCGGCACAAAACATAACACAGTGGAAAGTCTGGAGACAAAAATAAATTATGCAAATATGTTTGTTGTGTATTGTAAGCAGCTTTATGGTCATTACCTGTACTTAATGGTGTACAGCTTTCTCTGCTTGACATCTTTCCATCTGGCCAGTGCCTCTTCAAATGGGAACTCTGACCTTTTGGACCCAAATCTGACCTTGACAAGCTGCTCTTGATGTGCTGATGACAGCCTGTTCCTGTGTGGGGTGAGGAAGAGGTTCTGAGCAGAGAACCCACATTCACAGCCAGCTGTATGGACAGCAAGAGTTGTGGCCAGTTGAGCAAGGATGGTGAGGTTGGGGAAATCTTTCAGGTGATATTTTGTCACCAATGCCCAAAGTTTCCACATGCTGTCTCTTGGGTAGTGCTGTGCTTTAATGACGTTCTTTACCAAGGCCCACTCCTCTCGAGTTTGTTCAGCATCGATGAGGGGCTGGGTTCACCTGGTGTTCCTCTGAACCCTCCACCAATTTGTTGGTTTGCTCGTGCCCATAGTGGGCAATAAGCAGTTCCATCTCCTCCTCTCCATAGTACTTCAACTCTTCTTCACTCATGAAGTAGATGGGACGTAGACTCATCACACCAAATGCACACAATAGTGAGGTGTTTGGAAACCTGGAGAGCATGTTACTTATCAAGCTATCAATAAATCTGATGCACAACTGGGTCAGATTAAACGTGGCTTTTGTGAGCTGATGCTCACCCCTGTATATGTTGCCCTGGATGTCGCTGGCTAATGCTGTCAGGTTGGGAGATGTAATTTCCTTGATCTTTTCCAGATCCTTGATGGCAAAGTCCAGCTTCACTTTTACCAATGCTATGTCAACATTTTATGTTTGCAGGAACTAGGATAGCACTGTAACAGGGGACATGGCATCCATCATCAGAGCAGTGATGCTGATGAACTTATCTGTGACAATTTTTTTTTAAGGCCGTTTGCCTTTGGGTCTTTGCTGACATCCTGGGACAATTCAGTGAAGTATGTCAGAAGGCTGTCAATTGTCAATTGTGCACAGTTTGAAGAGCATTGTAGTAGGACAGCCATCAAATGGAATGCAGCTCCTTGTATGTGAGCACTGGGTCTTCCAGCAACTTTTGTAATTCCTTAATTTTGGCTACTCGTTTGGGACTAGCACAAAAGTAATAGAACAGATCTGTCAGTATCTGCTGATGCTCTTTAAGATCTGAAATTGCCTCTGCTACTTGTGATGTACACAAGACCAGGGAGTGAGCAACACAGTGCACATTCACCATATGGGGGCTGGACGGAAGCAGTATGCCTGTGCAGCCTTTGTTTCTTCCCGTCATGACTGCAGCTCCATCTGATCCCATGCTCATCACTTTGATTAATGGGACATCCAGGTCTGACATCATTTCCTGGATGCATTTTGCAATGCCTGCACCTGTTGTATCCATACACTCTTTATTTGCAACAAAATAAGTAATTGGTTGAAATGATAAAGGATCAGTAATTTGGACATATACGACAAGGCGTTTGTGGTTGGTGTTGTCTGTAGACTTATCTGTGAGCATAGTCACAAATGGAGATTCAGACACTTTCTTTTTTAGAGCTGCCTGCACAGTGTCTGCCACACTGGACAGCAGTTCTGTGGCTGTATATCGCAAACTGTAAGAAACACCTTTTTGTTGCAGAGGTCCGAGATCTGGGACAACAAGCTCTTTCAGAAGGTTCTGTAATGACTCAAACTTGGACAGGGGGACCCCCTCCTGGACCATCCAGTGGGTGGTTTTTAACAGCACCATTGCTGCTTTATCCTGCTGACTATCCACCTTCACTTGACTTCGTTCCAAGTCTTTTTGTAGTGCTGGAATACTAAGGCAGGACTGATGCTCTTTACTTGAAACATGGCGAGTGATGGAGTGCTGATAGTTTGTGCATTTGTTTAATTTGTTCATTGATGTGCCTGTTTTGTTATAATTAGTACATATCTCACAGTACATGAAAATGTCATCTGAAAAGCGCAGCCATTTGTATGTGTTGAGCCACTGCTAGAGAAAAGTTCGCTTTTTTTGGGAGGAAAATGCAGAGGATTGAGGCACTTCATCTGCAGTGGGTTCAGCAGGCTTGGAGGAGGCGGCAGAAGTCGGTACCGGCAAAGTTGCGGTATTCTCGGCGGGCTGATCAGAGTCAGGGAGGTATACAGAGGTAGTGGAAGCAGAAAATACATCTGCAATAGTCTGCTGGCCAGCAATCATTTTTATCTTTTTCTTTGGTGGCATTTTTATGTTCTCTTTTTCCTGCTTGAGAAAAACAGGATCTCATCGGAAGCGGGGTCTCATCGGAAGCGGCGTCTGCATATAACAAAATAACGGCAGTCTTTCAAAATATTTTTCATCACTGCCATTATAATACGTTTTATTTCATTAAAACACATCCCTAAAAGTTATAACATCAAAACGAATGACCTCGACGTGTTGAAAAGCGAGTTTACTTACAGTGAAGTTCGTATTTTTAATTGTTGAGATGAAATCCACCGTGACTGGCGTTTTTATGCTAGCGGCTAAACTAGCATGTTGCTTTATTGTGGTAGGGGGATCACGTCAGGGGATCACGTCTGCTTCCAGTACATGTGCAGTGGCTTGACACGATGCTTGTCTGCTTGTCTGCTCTGCTGAACGTGAAGCCTATTTCTGGAGGGATTACTTTTACCCAGGGACTACATTGCAATTATTTATCTTTTTTTTTTTAGATTATTTATAATAATTGCAGAGATTGTCTGTGATGTTAATCCTGTTTTCAAGTCCGTTTTTTATAAGCGACGTTGGGCTTGTTTATCTGTGAAGTCGCATGCATATATCATGAGTCACGGGTTTTCGGACTTGTTTTCTTAAGTTGCTTATTTGGACTTTCCCTGCTCTTGTTTTGAAACCCTCTTGAATCTTTCTCTATCAAAAATAAACTAATAACCCCTGGATGCAGAACGGGAAACGTAAACTCAACAGTTTCCTTGGTTACCATAGCTGCCGGAATCGGCACTCCTCCACCCACACACGGGCGCACCAACTTGACTCAACAGAGTGAGAAGACCCGCAAATAGATGAGGAAATATGTCAAATATATATTTGATAAAGAGTAGAAGGAGGAGTGTATAAGAGCTCACCATGCTGCCTGAAAAATGAGCTGCGTCCCCCGGACGCATTGATGGTGAGTTTACTGCGTCCTTTCAGATTTTAATGCGTCAGGGACGTACCTATCAACATCACTGCATCTATCGATTCTACTCAATGTTACCTTTACAATGACACCAAAATTGTTCAAATACTCCTTTTGGTTGCTGAAATATACACATTTTTCATTGGCAAGCATTATTCGAGAAATAATCCTCAAAATAAGCCTAGGGTTTAAGGGGTTAAGAAATTTAATACGTTCACTCACCCTTGGCTATTTCTCTAAAATATAAAATTTCAACAGCCAGAAACCTATCAAAACATTTATTACTTTTCATTTTAATATGTTTAACAGCAATACAATTAATCAGTTAGTATGATTTGTTCTTTAAGTTGTCATTTATATTGATTGCATAATAAACTATGACTAAGCCTACTGGCTTTAAAACAAAACAAAAACACCAACCCCAAATCCTCCACATTTAATCCAGCAAAAATAAAATTGCACATGCACGAAACATCTTGGAAAATGCACAGTAAGTGCAATCTATCATGAATATTCTAGCCTACATGCCACATAAGCCTCACAGACACGTGTGTTTCTGTATTCTTGTGCCTTCTTTGCTGTGCATTGTTCTCAGTGTGCGACTATAAACACTCACCAACATAGGTTACAATTTGCCTTTTGTTCGTCTTTGCTGACCCTGTCCAGCCAATGATGGGCTTCTTCTCACTCATCTATATCTCTGTTTTTGGGACATTTTTAAACGTGCTGCCTGGGAAGCGTCAGGGTGTTGTGTGTGTCTACCTGATCAATCCTAAGCGAGCAACCCTCGTGAGTCGCAAACACAAACAATTTGCTGTCCCTTTAGATCCTGCCGCTAGCACAGTTTTGCTGACCGTAGCTGGGTGATATGTATTTTCTTTTTGGATAGGCTACGTAGTTAGAATTGGGCTTTTGGAGCTGTGTCTAAAAGACATATTGGACATTCATGAAAATATAGAATAAATGGCATCCCTTATTAGGTCAAAACGGGACGGCACATTTAATTATCAAATAAGGGACGATTCCGTATTTTAAGGGACGGTTGGCAACCCTAAACATATGTGTGATTCAGGACGTAAGACAAAGCGGACCAGAAAATAACTTTTATTACTTCATTGACTTCCATCCCTTATTTATTCGGTTTGGGGACCCACGGGTCGACCGGAAGGGGAGGAGACTTAGGCTTCCCATTCACAATTGCCTCTAATCAGTCAGCAGCAGAACACTATGAACGTTAGTATGATGTAAAGAAACCATGTAAAATTTTACTATAAAAATCTCAGTGAAACAGTGACTTCACAAAAGATGAACCTTTTTATAGTGGGGGAACACTGTATTTAGCGTGTTTATAGTCTTATTAGGTGTAAGTTACTTACCAGGCTGGCTCTTCCTCTGCCGGATCAACTCAGGCATGATTCCATGCCATGCTAGATAGTCTTTTCACAGCATTAAGAGTGAAGCGCTTCCATACTTTTGATGTCTTTTTTTTGTTTTTTTTCCTTCAGTTTTATCGTTTCTCTTTTTCTCTTGTTCCTTTTCTTGCTCTGCCATCTTGCTTAGTGGGAGCATGCGCGTCAGCCATGTATGTGTTACGTCATGAAAAACAAGGTTACCTATTGGTTGATCTCTTCTTCTACTGCTCCACACGTAGATCGGTAGCTCATTACTTTCACACATTGGCCACAAATAACAGATTGTAACAAATGTAACAGATTGTGTTAAAAATAGACCACTTAAGGTAAAACTAAAAACTAAAAAAATTTTTTTTACACTTCTAATTTACATTATATATGGTTATCTATTATAATAATTATGAATATGCAATATGTATTGATATTTTTTTAAATCCAGCAATGAACATGTAACAGGTCATGTCCTCTGAAATATCAGTGTTGATCTGAAGTGTTTTTTAATCTAAATTTAGTGCCATTTGGCTTGGATGCATTCCTTAGATCTTTGGTCATTCTTGAAAACCAATTAATTTCTCATACAGCTGTACTATCTCAGAAAATCATGTATTACAGTTTCCCTATAAGATAAAGCCACTAATATAGCTGCGGTTGATGTTTGACAATGTACTCTCTTTTTTTCTTTGCCATAAAGGACAACCATTGACCCATATATGCACGTTTAGTTTTCTGTGTATAAATTCTGTCCTCTGAAGTCACAGTGGGTGTTCAACCATCTCATAATGCAATTTTCTCATAAAAAACACCACCAGAGTGGTTTTTGTCTTAATTCACACATGTCTGAGTAATCCTCCTGAATACTGCCCAATAAGCAACTGCCCATCCCTCTACTAGAAATCAATTGAGTGTTCAACTAGTGACATCACTGGTTGAAAGTGGATTGGTGTTGCAGGAGGCGGGTTTATAGAGAAACGAGCCGTTTCACTTTTTAGTCTAACATTAACTACAGGATAGAAGTTAAATTTCAGGACAAATTAATACTATATAACACCAACTGTACCATTTTTTCATATATATGTCTATCCCCGAAGTTGAAAGCGGCAAAATAGCATGAAACAGCCCCCTTAAAAAATGGGATATAACTAAAACTAGCTTCCATTTTGTTTGGTTTTGTTTACCATGAGGCCTAAAACACCAGTATACCTGCAGTCTAAGAGCACAGTCGGATGTAGAAAATATTTAGTAAAAAAATAACTTCAAAACAAGATAACAATGAGCATGTAACAAGCCGTTCTTCTTCTTCGACGTTTGTAGAATTAAATTTTTGTAAAAAAGATAATTCAGTGCATGTTCAAGCAGAGACAAGGAGCCAATTCCCAGTTCTCAGTTTTATTTTAAACAGATTAACAAATTGCAGTTTACAGAGAAACATGCCCATTTTCTCTGGGCCAGATAAAGACATCTGACCACGAATGGTTTTCATGGCATAACTTTTATAGACATCCAAACTTCCCATGTTCTGGGCGTCTCTTCTCCCTCGGAATCTGCTCCAATCAGAACGTTTTTAAAAAGTGTCTTGACCCTGACTGGTCCGTCATTCATAAGATGGAAGTGTCCTCCTCCTTGGTCAAAAGTTCATTCTGAGTTTTATGGTTTTATGGTCCTGGGTCCTCCCTACTTCCAGCCTAATCTACAGACATCCTGGTTTTACAGCCTGCAATAAAACTCTTTGTCTCAGAGGTCCTCAAAGGTCACACATACTCCCAACATACACAAAGGCTCTGATGTTCCTCAAAAGGTGCCCAATTAAAATACTGGTCAAGGATATGTTTTACAACCATGCATAATATAAACAGAATTTTACCTTCTGAATGCTTACTAAAGATATTTTAAAACATATGTACTACGAGACTGTATATAAAATAGCCCCAAAAAAGTAGAATACAACAAATCCCTCTTTCAATCTATTTTCAAATATATTGATCACTCCTCTGTACTCTCCTTCAGGGTTAGTGTTTAAAACCTAAGATCTAAAACTTGTAAAGCATTTGAGAATGCAAAAAAAATGTCAAACCCAAGAAATTTTATCAGTTTAAAACATGAAGTCTTTCATATGATACCACAACAAGACTTCCAGATTAAAATTCAAAACTCAACCTGTTAAAATACCTTTTTAACCTTAACTCCCATTACTCAAAAAATGTAAATCTGTTAATTATAAATTCACCCTCTTTTGGCATTATACAAAAAAATATTATTTTAACAATTCCCAAAAACTACTAAATTCAAAACCCAAAAATGTAATAGTAGGTATAAGAATGTCTTAAATGTGAGGAGATAATTAAATCTGACTTGACACATGTTAATACTGTGGAAGAAGCTTAGAAAACCCATGAACATAGACATTATTACTATGTTATATTCTGAAATAAATCAAACTTAAAGTGGGAAGAACCCTGTGAAACACAAAAAAATAGTTAGAAGTAACATTTTTGTTCTTTTAAAAGTTCATATCTTCTCTTCCGCACCGCTGGCATTCCGTCCAAGGCTGCTGGGAGCTGCATTCAGTAAATGTCTATAAAGGAACTGTCTTTTCCAAATGAAATCATAATCAGATGATTACAATAATAATCCCTCTTTAATGGTAAATTACTCCCGTAATTGACCATTTCCCAAACACAGCCAATTCATTCAGGTGCAGGAAGATGCGATCTGATGCCATTAAGAAAACCTGGTATGGAATCAAATGATTAATTTAACATTTACGCATTGTTTCTGAATTCTTCCTTACAGCTTAAAAAACCCATAACATGTGTCATAATAGCCAGAAATATATCCCATAAAATACGCAAAAACTAACCTAGTTAGCCTGAGTTTTTCCCACTTTAGCTGTCAGACCCTGTAAATTTTCCAAGTATAAATCAAAACTAAACCTATAAATTTAAAGTATCCAATTATCTTCAAATTCACCAAACCTGGGCACGGGAACAGAACCATGTTTTCCCATCCAGCACTCGAGACAGGCCTGGTCCTAATGGGGCAGCAGCTTTGTGCCTCTCCCCACTTCCTCAGGTGCTTGCTGTGGATAAAGCCAAGAACGTTTGTTAATCCCAGCAAATTGTCTCCTGCATTATTGTTGAAAGGCAGTTATGACAAGAAAAATCCTTGAGGTGAGTAAACTATCTGAAAATTAATCAGTAAGATCAGTAGGCTCTATGTTGATGTCCTACATAATGGTGTCTGAGAGCAAACATAACAATTCATAACATAATGTCTATTCCTCAGATATAAACTGCATCAATACCATTCACTAATTCTTTTCTTCAAAGTTTAGTGGTCTGTTCACAAAGTAAATAGATAAATAAAATAAAATAAAATAAAAATAATTAAAAAAAAGGCTGGATTTTTCTGTTAGATATTGCTAAAGCACCACTAAAACATTGCAATAACAAAAATAAAGGCAATAACCATCTGCAAAGGTTCTATCCCCTTTTTTCTGTCCCTCTTGTAAACAGTCTCTATGGAAAAGTGGCTCTCCTGGTTTCGCTTCACTGAGGTTGAGACGAATAGCTCATATTGAACTAAACCCCTTTGAAATTCAGACTTCACACCACTTTTCCCAGACTCTGTCCCTTTAATCAATTAATAATTTCTGCTAATATAAGTATGCTACTTACAGTGAGATAAAGATGTCCAACTAGGTTCCCCTCCAATTATAACTGTTGTTGGTGTTGTCAAGGTTACCTGTGAAGCTCCTCCCATCTGAGCAATTACCAATAACGATCCAGTCTCCAACTCCCCCTCTGTTCAAATTTATCCAAAGTAATATAGCATCATTTGTCACATCAGTACACTGGATCGCTATCAAGCTGGCTCAGACAGAAAAAATATCAAAATTAAAAAACATCAAATGTTTAAAACAAAATCAGAGAATAGTACTGACTGATAAACACAACATAGTTTACAAAAATAGTCTTCAGTTTGCTATACTTCAAATTCTATCCATATTTCTAAAGAAAAATCCAAGATTTAAATCACTGACAAAACAGCTTCCCTATAAATATTTCTGTGGGACTTTAAGACCGTAGTGCAAAACAGGCACGTCTCATTCCCTGATCAAATTGATGTGAAAGTAACCAGGTGGTTGCTTATTGTTAGAAATTGCCAAACCTAAAGTACTTGTTTTTTTTTCTAAAAGTCTAATCTAAATTCAAAGTAACTTTTGCTTATATGATTCCTCTTTAAACAAACCCAAAAAGCCAACTGGGCAAGATATTCTGGTTGTAAATAACGAAACAGTTCATACTTCAAGAACATTTGTCAGATTCTGTGAAGTGAATCAAACATAGTCAAACTGATTTTTGCAACTAAAACTCCTCTTAAATTTTTGTAGGATACATAGTAGTCTACTTCCCCTTAGCAGTAGAACAAAAAACAAAAAAATTCAATAAAGGAGGTTCAAGAGATAAGATTTCTCTAAACAAAAACTAGTAGCATTAAAATAAAAAACAAAAAAACCATCATTTTACAGTCAATCCCAATTATCCTCTCAGGCTTCTTTTTGTTGCTCCAATGATAAACACCAAATTGAATTGAAGCTTCTAGAAATGTCAAATAAATTACCACTGAATCATGTTTTCTTTAATCCAGCTTCTCAAATTAACATTTTCCAAAGTTCTCATTAATAAGCAGACCGCAATTCAGAAATCTGGGTCAGAATCCAAGTCGAACCAAATACATAAAGGTTGAGAGAGAAAGAGAAAAAAAATAAAAAATAAAAAAAAATCTAAATAAATTGTCAGTTACAGAGTCCCCACTAATCAAATGGTATATTATGCCATTATTCTATGATCAGAACTGTTCTAAAATGTTTTAGGACATGTAAATTTACTCTCAGCATCAAGTAGACTAGCTAACAATTAATGAATAACATCTGAAAGATTAATCTTAAACTTTTAAAACTAAAACCAATTCTTATTTGTCAAAACAAAATGTGCATTCAAATATATGGTAAAAAATTATTTCAATGTAGCTCCAATCACATTTTTTCTTCTACACGATCAGAATAAATTAATTAGATTTTACTTCTTACTTCTAAATTAAACCATCATTCCGATCACCGCCGATATTCATTACTTGTTCTTCAACAAATCTACCAAAGAATTTAGTTGTTACTTTCAATCCTTAGACCAATTCCAAATTTATCCCCAGCCTGTTTAACAACAAACTGATGCCTTAAAGATGACTCTGTGTTTTAATGTTTTCTTTTTCAAACTCAAACATTCAAATCCCACTAGTTTAGAAAATATCACTATGATAAGTATTGTTTTGCATGGTAAAAACATTCAATTTGTAACGGAATTGAAATATGCTGGGTTACTCCTTGAACCCCAGTTGAAATTTGATAAATCCAATAAGCATTTAGTGTCCACAAAATCCTTAAGAATGTTCAATTGTGTAAATAATTTAACACCAGTCTCCTTTAGGTCATTCATTCAGAGACTAAGCTATATTTCTAAAGTCTATAGAGCCATCAGAAATAGGCCAAACATAATTTTAGCATAAATGATACTTATTTAAATCACAGACTCATTCTCTGTACCATTCAACACGGTGCTTATTAAAATAATTTAAACCAGTTTGTTGCTTTCCAATTAACACCGTTTGCTTTTCGTTCTATTCTTATAATTACTGCTTATAGCTTTATCTTTATTTAGGCCAACTTAATCAAATCCTGCTTAGATCAATCAAAAAGCAACAAATCCACCTAATTAAAGATTCAAAAAATGCAACTTTTATTTTGACTATAAACTCCCCTCTTTTTAATTTTAAAGATGAAATCAAAAATTAAAACTTCACCAAGTCAGAATCGACTCATGAGTAACTGTTCTTAGTCATTTGCGTTAAATTGTAACATGCATCATTATCCCAATAAATGTACATGCTCTCCTCATGTGATAAATTGAGCCTTCTCTGGCAAAACCAGTTAACTAAATTCAGCATGTACTTCTTAATCTTTAATCTCCGTATTGTAACAGTTCAGTTAAATGTGAAACACCTTAAATTGCCCTTCGTAGAAAATGTGCTAAACCCTCTTTGTACAACGAAACCTAAAACAGTACAAAACGTACGGCGAAAACACTCAAGAAAATCGCAACACACACTTTAGAAAATTACATACCGCCATCCCAGGTCTTAATCCGCACAATTTATACCACTTTACCAAACTTTAATTCGGCACAAACAAAACAATCTCCTGTTCTTCCAACACGGACTGAAACACATGTTTCCAAACAGCCGTCCCGCACAGAAAACACCAAATCTACAACGTCAGTTACAGCCCAAAACCATTAACAAAAAACACAACATTATAAGCGGTGACTTTTAGACCTTCCAAAATCATTTTATCGCGGAGGTTTACACCAATTATTAAATTATTTTATCGCGGAGGTTTACACCAATCTGTCACAACTTTCGTAGTCTGTTTTGAGAAATTTCCCGGCGCCGGCCTCCAGAAAACCACTCAAAAGACTCGAACAGATGGCAGAAAACCGCCTATTACCACTAATTTATTTATCAAAACATATAGTCAAAGCTGTCGTATGTTAGCCATGCTATTAAGCAGAAAATCACGCAGAATTCGCTCCGCCATCTCACCACCTAGCTTGGGCGTCCGCTCTAATGGCCTGTTGTAAATGTTCACAGCTAATTCTTATAGATTTTTTAATTTCAGTTATCCATCATATTTAGTTATATATTTATTTATCTATTTTAATGATTTTATTATACCCGAGTCCATTATTTATACTATAACATTTTAACACAAACGCAACATCTCCAGCACGTCTCGCAAAGCCCCTGCGTAAAAAACCATCTCACACACACACATACGCACATGCGCATCACACACCAGCTCGTCACCTCAAAACATCAAATACAGTACTTTTACAATATTTTAACACTAACCTCAATCGGACACACCAAAAGCCGGACCATTAAACACAATTACAATTCACGTGGCTCAATCGTGCGTTTGGAAGATACGCCGGCCGTTCAAGGTAATCCGTACAGATTAACAGAGGGCTCCCCGGCTCTACCGCAATCTTTTTTCGTTTGCCAGCCTTGAAGAATCTCCGACAGCGTCCTGTCGAAGTTGAGATGCCAATTCTCAAGCCCCAATCCGCACTTTGGTCGGCCCCGATTTTGAGTCGTTGAAGGGACCGCTCCATCCGGTCCATCTGCTCCATTGTCCTGCAGAGTAACAAACTCCATCTCCCAGCAGGCACCGGTGTTTCTCTGCGGAGCGCAAAGAAGGTCGCAATCATGCGCAGAACAGAGAGACAGACAAAAACAGCAGCTTCAACTACGGGGCCCGCAACAGTTAATCTGCTTAAAACAAAAAAACATATTTAACTTGCATGACAACATTTACCCAATGTTAGATTAACCAATCAACAGAATTAAAAACTACGCAACTCTGCGCAAATTGTCAATAGAGCAAATACACGTCCATTAATTAATTTAAAAAATAACTGGATCTTGGTCCAAACTCTGCACACGTTCGGGGTCACCATTTGTAGAATTAATTTTTTGTAAAAAAGATAATTCAGTGCATGTTCAAGCAGAGACAAGGAGCCAATTCCCAGTTCTCAGTTTTATTTTAAACAGATTAATAAAATTGCAGTTTACAGAGAAACATGCCCATTTTCTCTGGGCCAGATAAAGACATCTGACCACGAATGGTTTTCATGGCATAACTTTTATAGACATCCAAACTTCCCATGTTCTGGGCGTCTCTTCTCCCTTGGAATCTGCTCCAATCAGAACGTTTTTAAAAAGTGTCATGACCCTGACTGGTCCGTCATTCATAAGATGGAAGTGTCCTCCTCCTTGGTCAAAAGTTCATTCTGAGTTTTATGGTTTTATGGTCCTGGGTCCTCCCTACTTCCAGCCTAATCTACAGACATCCTGGTTTTACAGCCTGCAATAAAACTCTTTGTCTCAGAGGTCCTCAAAGGTCACACATACTCCCAATTAAAATACTGGTCAAGTATTTTAAAGGTGCCCAATTAAAATACTGGTCAAGGATATGTTTTACAACCATGCATAATAATAAACAGACTTTTACCTTCTGAATGCTTACTAAAGATATTTTAAAACATATGTACTACGAGACTGTATATAAAATAGCCCCAAAAAAGTAGAATACAACACGTTGTATGGCAGTGGAATGATTGCCGTTGGAATAAATACCTCACGTTCGTCGCTCTTTTTGGTCTTAGTGCTGTCAGTGGTCATTGGAAAAAAACATAAAGAGCAAATATTTTAAGGTTACCTAAAACAGCAGGAGTGATGAAAAAATATACTGCAACTTTCACAGAGCCAATAAACTGAAACTAAAATGAAAAAAGAAAAAAAAGTCTTATTATCCTATCTCATCTGGGCCGCATGGTGGCAGAGTTGTAAGCCATAATAATGCCATATTGTCTACAGTTTCCATCTGCAATATGTCTACAATATGGCTACCTTTTTATTTGAATCTGGCCTGGGCTTTTGGCATATAGTTACCATGTTTTCTTCATGAATCTGTTTGGATCTGTACCACTTCTGAGTCTTATTCCCACATGTGTATTTTGTGATGGAATGGCGATCTGCCCAGACTGTGATCTACTTCTCTCCCGTTGACTCCTGGAGTTCCCCCATGACCCTTAAATGAACAAGTGAGTATAAAAAACGAATAGAAAGATAATCCTTCTTCAAAATGTAAGAAAAAAAATTGTCATTCTGTCATTCAACCATTCATCCATGGATTGATGAATGGTTAAATGACAGAAAATCTAAAATCATACAGTAATACATGTAACTAGCAGTTGACACAGTTTGTTTCAGTAACAGGATACAATAACTTCATGGGCATAGTTATTGATGATAAGGAGCTGTGTTTGGGAGGCTATTAGCAGACAAATGTACCATCATGTTTCACATTTCAAAGGTAAAATTTGATTTGAAATCAAAACTCACATTTATTGAACTACAATTTACTAAGGATTGATTTATTCCAATGTGACTGTGTTCTTTGTAGACACAAGGAGTTTATAATTACCAGATGGACAATGTAATGCTGTTGTGTAAATGTTGAACAAAGGCATTGTGCCTTGGGCTTTTTCTTTCATCGAATGGAATGGTTGTGAAAAGAGAGAACTCACTTTTTTTGGGGGGGGGTGGAGACCAAAAAAAAAAAGACTGTTCTTATTAAGTAAAATAAAAGTAATATGGATGTGTGCTTGATATTACCAAAACATTTCATATGCATCACATGATTTATCTTACTCTGATTGTAACTTATGCTGACAGGACTGAACTCTTTCACTTCTCTCGATTTAGTGGCATTAATTACACCCAATGGTTGTGCAGAACAATCTTCTCTGCTACAACAACCAACAATTATCTGGGATTAAGGGAGCTGTTATATCATTACATATATGTATGGATATATGTTTCTCTCAAGTTTGCCCTTTGCTTCAAACATCATTTTTAGGGCTAAACCACATTTTCTTTAGGAAAAAGTATACCTTAGATCATGTCTACTCTGCGAAAAGTTCCATCATATTCTTTTTTTATCCACAGTGGCGGCAAGTTTGATAGTATATATCATAGTATCGTCATTTGAAATATAATCAGGCCCGCGCAGCTAAACGCTGCGAAGGCCTACTGTTCCTGTAATGTTTCTTATTTTTCTTCTCCTAATTGAATTGGCTTTTTGGAGGCCTAAACATATACGAAAACTCACCATATTTGGTGGTTGCCTCCGGTGTGTGTGAAATGTACATATTCTAATGGAATTTAAAAGGGTCATGGCCAAATTACCCATGTCGAACTTTGGCGAACTCCTCCTTGGAATTTTCAGTGATCGCCTTGTGCATCTGTCAGAATGGTCTTTAGGCATGGGGGATCAAAAGTTATCAAAGGTTTGAATTTTCAAGCATGGTGAAGGGGCGTGGCCAGGCCTCAAAGGTGGACTATACGCCAAAAATATTAAAACAAATAACTCCTCTTCAGAAAGTCACAGATGGATCAAACCTTCTGTGTTCGATGTTCATCAGGTCCATGAGGATCCTAAATGGTCAAATGCTGACATCACTTAAGAACCGTTCCCTGAGAACAGGAAGTGCAATGTTTTGTCGTGAAAGCTCCAGAATTTAAACACTTGAGCAAACTAGCATAATAATGCTGCAAAGCGGCTGGAAACACGTTGGAGGTAACTCTGTGTCCAGTACTGAGAAAGGGTGTGGCTACGGTGGCGTGGCGAAGTGCGGCATCACGCCATGGCCTTACGTTTGGTTCTAATTTCCAGAAAACTCATCCAATCCAAACCAGATTCAACATGATGGATATTAGTCCATCCTCTGACAGCTGTGTATGCTAATTGCTGGTGTGCATGGCCTAATTACATGACAGCGCCCCCTACAACCCTTAAAAACACCAGCCCCAAGCCATACTTTATCTGAGCACAATGTCATTCAACACACATATGTATGCCTTTTAAGCTACAAAAAGTCTCTTGGAGCCATGGTCCTAATCCAACAGGAAGTCTGCTATTTTCAAACACCCCATTTTGTGCCATTTATATGCATCATATTTTATCAAACTCCTCCTAGAGCTTTTGACTTACAGACTTTTAAACTTACAGACTTTTAGGCTCTAATTTCCTGAAAAATGATTCAATCTCAGCCACATTTAATGTGATGGATACTAGTCCATCGCCGGATGGTTGTGTGTGCTAATATTTGGTGGGCGTGGTCAAATTACTGCACAGCGCCCCCTAGAAGCCTTACAAAACAACAGCCTCAAGCCATACGTTATCTAAGCACAATGTCATTCAAGACACACATGTAGTACCTCACGACCTACAGAGTTGGTTCAAACCCAACAGGAAGTCGCCAATTTTAAATCAAACACCATTTTGTGCCATGTATAGACGTGGTATTTAATCCAATTCCTCCTACAGCTTTTGACTTACAGACTTCAAAACCTTGGAGGAGGGACTTAAAGCATGGGGGATGAAAAGATATAAAAGGAATTTTGCTGCGTCAAACCAGGTGGGTGTAGCTAGGCCTACATTACAGGTCACAGCTACGTCAAAATGCATGCCTGTGATCACATACCTCCTCTTAAGACATTCACTGGCTCATTGGGTAATGTCACATGAGCTCCGCCCCTTTAAAACAAGAAGTGCAATGTTTTGAAGTGAAAGGTCTATCTATGGGTCTCTTTAATTAATCATCATTTTGCTGTGTTCAGTGACTGAAAACAAATTGTGGTAGGTTCTAATACAATGATGCCAGTTTTGGAAAAAGGGTGTATCTCTGGTGGCATGGTGAAGCTTGGCGTCATGCCATGGGAATACGAGGTGATACATGTGTGGCTCTAATTTCCATATCCATTGTCTGATCTGAACCAAAATCAGGAACATGGATATTGATTCAACAACTAACAAATTAACATGCAAATATTTGGTGTGTAGGGCCGAATTCCTGCACCGCGCCCCTTAGAATTAATAAAACAATCCTCCCGTTGCCATAACCCCCGTTACCTTGGAGATACGTCATCAGGGACTGCCAAGGCGTGTTCCAGTGTTCATGTTCTACCGAGGAATCTGTCCTCAGTTTGTCTGACGTCTTGCTAACTGACCAAAGATACATCAGAGGTGCTTGATGCCTTCCCTCGATCAAAACTTTCCCAGATTACAGCGAGAATAGAATCTACTTTGGGGGCAAATTTCCAAAGCGGTTATATATGGTTGGTTAGTTGCTTAGTAGTTGCAGCTTCGGTGGCTACCAGGTACTAATTTGCTTACACTTTTGATTTAACCGACATATACACAATTGAAAAAAGTAAAATGCTGGTTATACTTTTCCAGTTCCATGTCTGAGTGTGATTGTCGTGGTTGCGGCACAGTCCAGAGCTGTGAGGGCCGCTCGAGGCTGCTTGCAGCTTTAATTCAAATTGTATTCTTAAGAAAAGTAATATGATTACATTGTTGAATTCTATTCTTAAGAAAAGTAATATGATTACATTGTAGGTTGTTGAATGGCTTTTAATACTTTTGTTGTAATTTCTAGGCATTCATTCTCTTTCACAGGCTGTTGAAGCATGAGCAGTCTCTCTTGATCTATCCTGATCTCTCTCCCTCAACTTATTTCCCTTTTTGAGCTCTATTGCTTTTTTCTTAGTTACTGTATACAGGAGAATCTTTTGTGACGTCAATGTTTATGTTTTCTTGCATTGCTTCATGGTATTGGGTGGGAAAAAACTGTATTTGACCTACAATTCCATGGTTTTCCATGTTTTGAGAAGGACTTAGCTAAGCACATGGTTCACTCCTGTGCAGTTGACTGTACGGCATGTTAGGGGACTGATATGAGTTTTTTTGGGGTTTTTTTTCAATTCTCTTTTGAAAAAGAATGCAAAAAAACATGAGAGATTAAGTGAAAACAACAAATTAAACCCCAATTCTTTGATGAAAGCCTAGATTCCTGCCTCAACTGACAGTTTGTGAGGCCCATTTTGTTTATGGTAAGTCCTTGCGACTATGGATTTGTTATTCAGATATGTTTTTAAAAACATTCAAGTTTGCATATTTTAAAATTGTCAGCGTTATATTATTTTCATCAGGTGTCCCAAACACCACTCTGCTGTACATGCAGCAGCTGTAAATCCTATCCTCACAGCTACTTCTACCTTAAACATTAAAGCTGCTGCATGACTACACGTCTCCAAAGCTAGAGTTCAAAAAGAAGAATTGTGTAAGGTGTGATATTCTGCTTTTCACCAGACACCTAAAACCAATTTTTCAAGTCACAGGACAACCAAAATTGTACAACTGTGACGTCATTCCCATAAATAAATCAATAAGGACGCTGATTAATGAGGACATACCCAGCTTTATAGTCATTGAGAATTTCGCCGTTCTCTTTGGCTATCCCTCACAGATCTCGCAAATCACGCTGTGACTCTGCTTAGCTAGGTATGACCTCTGCTTTTAGTATATCCACAGCTTTCTTTTCCTTAGAGATTGGCCCAACTCTCATTGTCACAAAATAAACGTAGACCTCCAAAACTTTTGAAACTTAAACGTTTTTATCAGTGAAGCACCCAAGGCTTTCTAATAAATAGGAAAAAATGTTTCCCCTGCAAATTGATTTGTTTTTTTACAGATCTCATATTGGCTTTGAATAACTTTGGTTTTGCCACCAATAGAGATTTTAGGTACTCTCTAAAACTCTTAATTTCTTCAGGCATTAAAATGCTTATATATCGGGGATTTTTGTAGATAATTCGTATTTATATCCATTCATTCTGTTTGTTTCCTTGCCACCCGACCGCTAATGCATTCACACAAAGACCGACAAAGATGTCAACAAACATCTTACTATATTCAGCTTCTGCAGTTACTGTATCAGACCAGATTTCTATTAGGATTAATATTTAAAGGGCCATGGGATATCATAATGCCATTTTACTCACCTGAGAACTTTGACAAGCTGCTCCAGAGAATGGATACTATGGATATGAAGATTTGTAATCTCAAGTAGAATGGGCAATGGTCTTTAGAATTTAGATAATGGTACTACACTGCTCCCTCAGCCAAAACAAGGTCATTAGCAGGAAAGACACCGCATTTGCAGTATGATTAAGAATGTCCCGCTCTATAGTGCAACAACACCTCTGCCGCTTTCCAAGGTAGACCATTAAAAAATTCCAACCCAAAACAATAGAAAGTACTGGAACTACTGGAATCCCCCTCAAAAACAGATTGGTAACACTCTGTTCCCCAAAGGACATCCCATTCCCAAATACCAGTCTTCTGCAACAACACTAATGTTATCAATTGCCCCCAAAATACAGTGATAGACATTTTAGAAAACATCCTGACAATCATAAATCAACATCTGAAATTGGAAAAGCGCGTTATTGACAAAGGGTCTACTGATGTATTCAGTCAGAGATTTAAAAAAAGAAGAAAAAAAAAGATATATCTGATCAACTGCAAAGACTTGAGGGCCTATATCATGCTATTTTACAGCTTTCAGCTTCTGGGACAGACCTGTATATGATAAAATGTTACCATATGTGTTAAACAGTATTAATTTGTCCTAAAATTTAACTATTATCCTGTAGTTAATGTTGAAACACGAAGTAAAACAGCTCGTTTCTCTATAATCCCACCTCCTACACACACACAAACGCTCCTCTCCCTTGCAGAGCCGGCAGCAGCTCAGACTGAGAAAACCAGTGCTGAGCTTTTAGGGCTAAGATGTTTGGTCTATTTTTTATTTTTTGTAAAAAAAAAAAAAACTGAGTCAATAAAGCTTATTTCAGTTGCTAAATCTCCAGGATTTAGACAGAGCCAAAAACAACACAGCTGAGTCCAGTAAGCAATCTTTCCATCCCTGTATATAACAAAGCAGTGGGTGTTGTTTTCATCCGTTTACTGAACATTCTGAGATGCTACAGATCAGTTCATGGCTAACACACATAAGCATCTAGCTACTTATTTCTCTGGCTATCAGGCGTCTTTGTTCTTTGATTCAGCTGCTGTTCTTTATGAATGTAGAATAAAACCCTGTAATCCATGCAGCCAAACAGGTGTTTTCACAGGGAAAGTAACAAATCTAATAAAACAAAAAATTTTAAGATGCCAAAAACCAAAGCAGCAATGAGCTTTGAGAAGGAGGATGGTGTGTTTGCAACTCTCGCAGAGGTAAGCCGCTCTGCCTGCAGGGGTGGCGCAGACACCTCTAGCACTCTCTTGTTTTCACTTAGTGATGTCACTAGTTGAACAGTTTGAACCCTCAGTCGTTTTCTAATAAAGATAGGCGCAGCAGCTCAGAGAGCAGAATTCAGGAGGATTACTCAGACATGCGTGAATTAAGCCAAAAACCACTCTGGTCTGGTTTTGTATCAGAACATTGCATTACCAGATGGTTGAAAACTACAAAAACTTGATTTTGAATGATTATAGGCCTAGGCCTTTTAAAGGTTCTAAATGGAATATTTTCATACATATATTATATATATATATATATATATATATATATATATATATATATATATATATATACACATCCCTAGTTTCCCTCAAAACTACATAAGTTTGGATTTCTAATTCATCATTCCTCTTAAGATGCACACCCAATATGTTGTCGGTTTTGAGCTCCTGGATCTGTAATGTTACTCACACGAATTCCCCCTGCATGGTTCAGCAATCAATTACGGCAGCATTAGCTCTTGATGAGTTTGTAATGTGCACAAAGTTCTTCATCTGCAAAATAACTGTCTTGCTATGCACCTAGAAGATGAAACCCTGTCTTCGTCACTCAGCCTCTGCAAGTCTACTAATGAACATGCACAGCTGGAGCTATTTATGTTAATAGGCTTCTCAACACTGGTGGTACTCTATCTGGCAGTGGAAGAGCCTTATTTGTAGGGCTGCACGATTCTGGATAAAATGAGAATCCCGATTTTTTTCCTTAGAATTGAGATCACAATTCTCTCACGATTTTTTTTCAATATAAATTTTTATTGCACTTATAACCTGCAAATAAACTTTTGTAACAGTTTTAAATGAAAATGAAAATACATATATCTCTTTTTTTCTTAAATACACAATCTTTGTAATTTTAACAATAATAAAATATAAGCAATATACTTTCTATGTTTAAAGTGATGAGAGAGGTAGGTAATAGGTCTGTTTCTTAAAATGTAAACCACAATAAAAAATTAAGAAAAACATTTAACATGACAACATGATAGTTGTACATGGCAGGACCACAACAGAGAAAATAGTCTTTTTTTTATGCAGCCAGCTGCTTAAAAGTTTTTGCCAAGAACACAAGCTTCGTCATACTGCACTTTATGGTGACGTTTAAGGTGGTTGTACTAGTTCGTGGCGTTACCTTGAGGTGCTTCTACTATGGCAACACACTGCTTGCAAGTTGCATCTTTTTAATTTTCGTTGTCTTCTTTGAAACCAAAAAATGTCCAAATCACACACCGTCAGGAAGGTTTTCCTCTGCTGCTCGCATTTTCGGCTTTTCTCCTTCAGTCAGCTTATCTCTAATGCTCTCGTTTATTTCCTGCCGGCTGCGTTCTGCGTCACGTGGTATGAGGCTCCGCAGTTCTCATTTGTTGAGGGAGAGAGAGAGCGCTTGATTTCCTTCATATTATGTCCCGGTTTGAAATGTGGTACAATGGTCGTCTTCTTGTTTCTCTTTTTCTTTAATGTTATCGTTGTCATTTCAGAACGAGATTGCATACAAGCATGAATCGAGATCGCAATTTTTTAATGATTAATTGTGCAGCCCTACTCATTTGTATCTTACCACAGTAGGGAACCTTTTCTCAAGGAAGGGACGTGCATTTCAGCAGCTTTCCATTGTAGAACTCAGTTGTTGGTACATGTATGAAAGGGACAAATGTGTTCCCGGTTCTTGTGATCCATCAAACAAACTGGTGTTGCATGCTCAACTACTCTCTTTAATCCCAGATTCCCAGTAAATTTCTTGCAGTAAAAGATTTTTAAAAAATCTATTTTTATTACTGCAGCGCATGTAGTGAAAGGGCAGTACTGGAGAACAAAACAAAAAAAATCCCCCTCTAATGGAATAAGTGCGGTGTAAGTGCGGGTTTAAAAAAAGGATTAAAAATTAGGGCTGGACGATAATTTGATAGCAATATATGTCGATCGATAGACGTGTGGTGCGATAGGAAAAAAAGGGGTCGATAAAAAAGTTTGATACAAAAAAAAAGTTTCCCCTCATTTTTTCCTTATAGCCTATCAGGCAGCTTAATACAAAAATCCTTACTTACTCCAAACCAATCATTAACGCTGACCCAGACATCTCTGTCAGCCACCCTCTCTCCTTTCAAACCACAAAAAGGATGAAATGATTTCAGCTGAAACAGAATTTTTTATTTTCTACCTAACTGATTCGATTCATCAGGATTTATGGATAGATATAGCTGTGTATCATCTGCGTAACTATGGAAATTTATCCCATGCTACCTAATGATTTTACCAATAGGAAGCATATATATATATAGTAAAAAGGTTCGCCCAAGCACCGAACCCTGTGGTTCTCCGCAAGTAACCATTGAGGCCGAGGAAGATCTATTATTTACCTGAACAAACTGAAATCTGTTGGACAAATAAGATTTAAACCAGCCTAGTGCTGTTCCTATTATACCGACACTTTGAAGCTTTTCTATGAGAATATTGTGATCAACAGTGTCAAAGGTAGCACTGAGATCTAACAGGACCCGAATGGTCACCAGTCCATTGTCTGAGGCTATGAGCAGATCATTAGTAATCTTCACCAGAGTTGTTTCAGTGCTGTGATGAGCTCAAAAGCCTGACTGAAACTTGTCAAACAACTCATTTTTGTTTAAATGCTCACACATCTGATGTGCAACTATTTTCTCAAGAATTTTAGATAAGAAGGGAAGATTAGATATCGGTCTATGGTTAATTAAGTCGTTTAAGTCTATTGCCAGACGCAGGGAGGAATTAACGCTATGAACTAAAATGTCAAGTTGTGAGGGGTCAGATGTTAAATCATTATTTTCTATTGTACTTTTATATATTGAGGAAACTAAAGTTGGAAGAGCTTCTTTAAAACTTGCTACAGCATTGTCTGATAATGTTCTGGTATAATTAAGTTTTCTTTCAGGTTTGAAATGGTCAGGTAGAGTGAGTTTAAAAGTGATCAGAAAATGATCAGACAGGATAGGGTTATGAGGAAAGACTGTTATTTCTTTACACTCAATGCCATAGGTCAGCACAAAATCTAAATTGTTGTGACAAGAATGGGTTGGTCCCTGCACATTTTGAGTAAAGCCTATTGAGTCTAAGATAATGTTAAAAGCTGTAGTTAGACTATCACTTTCACTATCAACATGAATATTGAAGTCTCCAACTATAATAACTTTATCAGTGTTTAAAACTAAGTCAGATAGAAAATCTGATATCTGATCTAAAAATTGATAATAAGGGCCTGGTGGACGATACAAGACCACAAACAAAAGACCAGCTTTACTGCTTTGTTATGTGTATGAGGAAGGCTAAAGATTAAATGCTCAAAGGAACTATAACTATTTTTTGGGGGGATTAATTAGTAAATCTGAATGAAAAATGGTGGCTACTCCACCCCCTCAACCAGTACTTCGAGGGACACTAAAGTTTAAGTAACTAGGGGGAGTTGACTCATTTATTGTGACATGGTCCTCTTCCTGCAACCATGTCCCTGGAAGACAAAACAGATCAATATTATCACAAATTAAGTCATTTACCAAAGTGTTTTTGAGGGGAGAGATCTTATGTTTAGTAAACCTCATTTAATCGATTTATTTTTCTGTTCAGTCGGAGTTGTATTTATCTTTATGAGATTTTCATACTTTGCTCTAGTAGCATTAACTTTTAATTCATTTGTTTTGGGTAGTGGAGGGGAAACTGTCTCTATAGGGTAGTGGGTGGGTGGCAGTCCCTGTTCCCTGACCTGGACTCTGGGTTGTGCTGGATTGTAAATTCTATTTCAAAGTGTTCCTCTATTGTGGATTAACTCCAAAACTGTCAATTAACTCTATTCACGGTTGAGGATCCAGCTTTCCTCCGCAGGGTCGACAGAGTGATTTCCTGTTCCAGAAAACAAAGCAGAAAATACAACAACACAGATCTGTTTGTCATGAGACTGACCTGCAGGACGGCTCACCAAGTGTGCGCGCTGACTCACAGACCTCATCTCTTTTTATTGAACACAAAGACAAAAATAATCACATGACATGGTCACTCCCAGTACATAAACATTCATTGTGTGCCCCTTATCATCTACTTCCCTAAGTCTGTTTTTCCCCCAAAATGATTTACAGACACCCGCTTTTATGGGGGTCCTAAACTATCTTTCTTCCTGTTTCTACACAACTGGGTAATTTCCTAAACACAACTTGGTATTTATGACTGTTGTAAAAGCCTGGTAATCATTTAAGATTGTTTTTACTTCAGTTGTCACGGCATTGGGGAACTAGAGCTAACCCTATCAATGTTCCTGGAAAGAAGGCCAGCACCGTCCGCGGTGGGATGGATGCCATCTCTACGTAACAGTCCAGGTTTTCCCCAGAAGGTCCCCCAGTTATCAATGTAGCCCACATCGTTTTCTGGACACCACCTTGACAACCAAAGGTGACCAAAGGTGAGCTAGTACGATCACGCAGGGGACCAGAAAAATGACAGAGTCAGACATCTTTTTGGCAGCTCCACACACCAAAGCTACGCTAAATTTAGTGACCTCCGATTGCCGTAACCGGGTGTCATTGCCACCAGCATGGATAACAATCCTGCTATACCGCCATTTGTCCTTGGCCAAAAGCTTCAGATGGGACCTAATGTCCGCTCTGGCCCCTGGAAGGCATTTGACTGTGGTCTTTCGTGTCTCGGGAGCCACGTTCCTAACTATGGAGCTGCCAATTACAAGAATCGGCTTCTCCTGCTCAGTGGGTGCGTCGCTGAGCGGGTCGAACCTATTGTTCACAAAAAGGGGTTGGAGGTTGGCTGCGAGCTGGGGCCTGACGCTAAGCTTCCTACGACCAGTCCCAAAGCTCGCCTGAGGTTCCGGCTGCACGGGAGGACGGCTAAGGAGTCCTGTCCTAACTGGCTCCTCACTAGCTACTGCTGGGCCTGGCTGTTCTACAGTGCGCAGCCGGGCCTCCAGCTCAGAAACCCTTACCTCCAACGCTACAAAAATGCTGCACTTATTACACCTACCATCTTCGCCAAAGCAGGCAGAGGAGTAACTAAACATCTGTAACAGAGAGCAGGAGAGAGGAGATTCAGAGAGAGACAGAGGGACAGGAGAAAAAGCTGTAGCCATGCTAGCAGTAAACCTAAGCTAACCTAGCGATACCTTACCTAGCCCAGAAAACCAGTACAACACTTAACGAGTTCCCAAAACGTAAAGAACACCAAAAGAAAATAAGTGTTTCAACGTGTTTGTGTGTTAGAATAACTCAGAAAAGCTTCTGGACAGAGAAAATTAGATAAATTAAAGAGGGCAAAAGCACAGAGATGCTTCAGCCAAGCGAGTTAACTAACAGGAAATTATGTGATACGCCTCACCAACGCAGTGTCCGCCAGAGTCAACGCTTTAAAAACACAACAGGGGTTGGATAGACCATCCGGCTTCGGCTCAGTGACTGAGCTGCAGTGTTCTGGGCTCCATCAACTTAAGTAGCTTGTTAGCTTTAGCCAACACAACAGCTGAAGAGCTGAAGTGAATTTGAATAAGCTTTATTGACAAACTAATCCAAAGGTTTCAGCCATTAATATTATAAAGTTTCATAAAATGTTTAAAGGATTAAAAAACATAAATAAACCTTTAATTTAAATTACTAACATAATAAAAATGTATGTGTAATATAATGGTTAATAATATTACTTTTCTTTGTATTTACTGATGTTACTCAGGTCTCTTGATTTGTTTCTGTGTCTTCCAAAATTACTTATGATAAAAATTATTGTTTGAAAAATTTATTAATTTAATTCTTAGTTAAAATTAGATAAATGAGGAATAACAAAATGACTGGGGAGGCACTTAAAATATATTTTTACATTATGTGATATTTATCGATAATTATCGATATCGATCAATATGACTGTTTTTTTATCGATATGTTCTTTTTCTATATCGTCCAGCCCAATTCAAAATGTTTTGCTATTTGATTGTATTGTAAACTGACTCTGGAATCATGTTAGCTCAATGATTCAAAGAGGCTTGGATCATTTCAGAAAATGTCTGCAATACTAGGAAAAACAACTGGAGAGTGTCAAATGGCACCTTGAACTGACTTAGTTTTGTATTGATTAGACAGAGTTTGCCCATAACTTCAAATGTTTAATTGAGCACCAGTATGACCTCGTCTGCTGTAAATGCAGGAGGCCAGCAGATGATAGGGATGAATAATCCAAAGAAAACAACAATCCAAGGTTATGGGGAAAATCAGCATTCAGCTCTGGGATCATGTGTAGAAAATAGGTCCTTTTTCTCCATGAGTCATCAAGGTGTTAAAGAGAATAGATACTGTGGATCTTTCCACTGACCTTTGACAGGTGAAGCTGCATTCCTGTTGAAACAGCAGCTGTCATGTGTGTTTCTTTTGAAATACTTATATCGACAGTGTTTTCTCACAAATTTAATCTGCACCGCTGCCTTTCCACAGTTTCTCTTTCTATAAGCAATTAATTTCTCTCACGTTTTATAATAGATTATAAATATATTATAATCGTCGACACATCAGTTGCATAGTTGGTAAGTATGTAATTTTTTTACACAACCCACATTGGTTTTGGTCAGGCAGATAATACATTATAATGCTGGTGTATGTATTAAATGGTGCAGCCCATTTAAAAAAAAAAATCTTCTTTTTCAGCCTTTATGTAAAGTGAAGTGAGATCAAAGTATTTCCTTATTAAGTAACTTATTTCCTTATTAAGTAATTTTGTTTAAAATTTCAAAGTTACTTGAACATAGAGCATATATCATGATAAATTATATATATATATATATATATATATATATATTTATATATATATATATATATATTTATATATATATATATGCTTTGTTTCAGTACCAAATAAAACTCACCTATCACTCATCAATGACTATAGACCTGTTCCCCTGACATCCCACATCATCTCTCCTAGAGAGACTCCTATTGGCCCACCTGAGTAATCAAACACAATATTGCCAACATCAAAAAAAAAATTTTCTAGGAGTCATCCTGAAAATCTTATGTATTAGAATGTATGTATTATTTGATTGGACTGACCTTTTTTTTTGTAAAGTACCTTGAGATGACACATGTTGTATCTTACATAAATTGACAATATAGATAAAACTGACTTAATTTTATGGAAACTTCTAATTTAACTTTTTTTGGTTCAACCATCTGTCTCTTATTAGCAGAGATAGATCCCTAGCCTGTCAGTGCAACAAAAGGGGCAGATTACAGTCTAAATTGATATCAGATCCAATTTTGATTGCCAAAGAAAATGCAGAAAGCAAGTGAGAAAGCGTGTGTTATAGGTTTTGTTCTGTGTTCTGTTGATTAATTAATTGCTGTACATAAGTCTTTTCTGTAAGGAAAAAAAGGTTTGCTTTAAAATTTTCAACTGTATTTGTTTTGTAAAAATCACCAACAGAGTTATGGATAAAGTCATTTTCAAATTTCGAATATGTCTTCTTTATGTCTGGGTTCCTTGTGTGTAGGGATTGATTCCATTCAGTGCCACAGAAATACTGTACTTTTCAAAGATAATGTATTTTTAAGAGTTTTTAAAATACAGAAGAGTTCACTCAATAAAGTGGTGAATTTATATTTATACTCTGACTACCAACATCTGTGCCATTACATAACCTTTTAAAACCTCACTCTCTGAGTCATTTCCAAATGTCATATCAAATTCCAGTGAGTTATTAAAAGTAGTTAATCTTTGCACTGTTATTTTCAGGCTTTCTAACAGCTTTAATTATAAGGAACAGTTTGGTGAATAATACACCACCAGTGAATAGGGTCCATTTCACAGTTAGAACTGATACAGTAAAATTCATCAAAGCAGTCACTGTACATTTATACATGTCTAAAATGAAGTAAGATTTTAACAGATCTACTAAAAGGATAATATTAAACGGAGAAAAGTCTGAATATGGAGCATGTGCAACACATTTTAATACATTCTAGCATGCTGAATGGATGACTTGGAGCCTTTTTTCAAATGCCATGCAGTGCAGCTTTGATATCAGATAAATGTGGAGAAACGATATGAGCAATACTTCTAATTTACAATAGATAAGAAGTGACTCAAATTACATGTGAGACTTTTTCAAACCAGCAATTTGTCTGCTCCTTTTAAGTTCTAAAGTATCTACCTCTCTTAGCATAAAATTAATGTTTTTTGTTTACTTCTGCATATCAGCAAACTCACCCTGCCTGGATATTGCATACAGGCTGCAGGTCAAATTAATCACATTTTACTTCCCACAGATGTACATTTTTCAGTATAAACCCTTAGGGATGATAATGCGCTGCTTCATCAACTGTCTAACGGTCAAAGCTTTCTAATTCAGCTCTTATTTTCTCTGTAGAAATAAAGGCAAAATGGTGGAAAACTGTATTTCTTTAAAAAAAGCATTAATGTAGTTTTCTACTAATACAAATTATAGTTGCGGTTTATTTATCTACTTTGGTAAATTTGGTTTATTTATCTACTTTGGTGAATTTGGTTTCCAGTAAAGGTGTAATAGGGTTTTTGGTTTTTTTCCTCCTACGTGAGCAGCCATTAAATTTATCCTAAATTTGGTCTATTAGGGATGGAGTACTTGAGTCTTAGACTCAGATTCAAATCCTGATTCGTCATGTTTAAGGAGCTTTGATTTGACTCGAGAGGGAATGCCGATGCCTTCCACCCGAACTCGGACTCCAACATATGAAATTGCTGTTGTTGGAATTAACATGTATCTGATAAAAATGTCAGTTTGTTTTTTAATAATAAATGTTAATATTATAATAATATAATACCCCCCCCACACACACACACAGCCACAAATATCTTGAGGTTAAATAATTTTAAAAGGGACACTAACAGTGCAGCAGGAGAGATACCAAAATTAATATTTAAGCCACATTTTCAGACTTGTAGAGCATTGCACACACAAAATAACACACACACAGAAACTTCTCCCCCGTCCCATCTATCGGAATAGAGAATAAAAATGAGAATTTGATTAAAAATACGTTGCATTTAAGAATTATGTCCATATGTATGTCTTCAGATTTTATAGCAATTGCACATATTGGTGCATGTGTGAAGAACAAATATGCTGTAGCGTCTCAGCATTATTCTGCACAATGGATGCGCTGGCACTCATTGAAGATCCTTTTTTTCACCTTCAGCTCTTTCATGTATTTTTATAACCCCAAATCAATATTTTGCATGAATGATAGTTTTTACAGGTAGTTTTGAAGCGCACCTTTTTGCCAGGCTTTAAATATCTAGGAAGTATTATGTTATGTTGTGATTTAGTATTATTTGTTTTAATTTGCTTTGATTCCAGTCTTACTGTCGCTACAAGAGATAATCATAGCCTATAATTGAGACTATATTTAATGTTCTTATTTGTTTAATATCTTGTGCTGCTATTATCTTTTTTATACGTGAGTTTTTCTTTTTTACTCTTGTCTTCTAACACATTTTTTGTAACTATATTTTTGTATTTTTGTGTTATGCTTTTGGCTCAGTAAAGCTCTATATAGATCATTGATTGACTGACATAACACACTGCCACCGCATGCCTGTAGCCGTGTCTTTCTCCGCCTCTCGGTTACCATGGTAACCAGTGAAATGCCCCTGGACAGATAGCAACTTGACTAAAACGCTACTTTCTACATTACAAGTTTTTAAAAAGTTTTTTGCAGTGGTGACCTTTATTCACTAGTAGGTGGATAGGATGTGGGGCAGAGAGAAGAGGGTGACTTGCAGAAAAAAAAAAGCAAAAAAAAAAAATATTTTTTTTACTTCTATTCTTAAGATTCACAGTTTAAATAATGTGTGTACAGCAGTGATGCTGGTAACACGTTACTTAGTAGCGCGTTACTCCTAATATGACCACTTTTTCTTTAACGACTATTCTAACGTGTTATGCTGCATTCAGACCAAGGGCTTTGTTAGCGTCAGGCAAAGCTCACAAAGCATCTAGTTTGACGCTTCTATGTTGAAGCTTGCAAAGTCTGCCACTTCTGAGGAAAAAAGACCGCATGGGCGGGCGGGGATTCTTCTGTTGCCGGACAATCTGAACTATGCCGGATAGTATTGAGAGATTGCCTTGGCTTTATTTGCTAAATAAAGCTAGACAATGTTGACTTCGGCAACATCAGCGCCGTTTGTGGATACACCCTATTTTACGTATGTGTTCTGAGTTCGGATGAGGTTTGCTTTCAGTGGTACTTCCGTCTGTCCTTCACCTAATTTTGCGACCTCCTGGGCCGCATCGGAGCTCGAATCGCCTACCAGGAGACCAACTACAAGTGCTCTGTTCCTCTCGAAGAGCGCCTGTCCATCTGTCTTAGGTAAGTGTTATTGATGATTTTTTAAATATGCGTTTTCTAGACTTAAAATGTAGGTTTTTCCTGCTCCCGCTACATTCAAAATACAAGTAGTGACATCAATACAATTATAAAGTCTGATTGGGTAACGCGCTGCTTCAGGGCCATCAGCACCGTCAAAAGTTCAACTAGCTGAACTTCTGCGTTGCTAACTTTATGAGCTTTGAAGCATAAAAAGCAAGAAAAGCTTGAAAAGTTGACGGAGCCAAAGCTCACAAAGTGCCGCAGAGACCGTGACGCTCCTCCAACGGCCTCCGCCATAGACTTAATATGTAATCTTGACGTTGCTGACGCTGACAAAGCCCTTGGTTTGAAAGCACCATTACTATCTCCCTACCAGGGGCGGATTTAGGACTAAAGGAGATCAGGGGCTTAGCCCAGATGACCGATGTGCAAAAAATTATAAAAAACACGTACGTACACACACACACACACATATATATATATACATATATATAAAAAGATGAATGTCTGTTTTTTTTCCATTTCCAACTTTATTTAGGACTCCTAGTTTCTTAAGATAAAAGTAATTCACAACCATTTTAGGCCTAAAAGTAGCTCCTTAGTCTGGGAGCCCTTAAAAGAAGTCAATAGGAATCCTAACTCCCTAAGACCTATTCACAAAGACTCCCAAAATGGCTGCAGCCAGACGCAATGTGTTCGATACTCTGGATGATTCGGTATTAACCAAACGACTAAATCGTTTATTGCAGATGTGGATCAGTCCAGAAATTAAAATGTTTAGCGAAACTAAGATATTTGGCCACAGGGAAAATGCAACTTTGCAACGCGGACGACTTGGGTATATCACAACCCTCTATCAGCCGATGAATCCACCAAACTCTTAAAGCGCTCTGTCGACCACACATTATCCAACAATTCATCCATTTCCCATTAGACATCCAGCAACTGCATCGAATTAAAGCCAATTTCATGGCGATTGCAGGTATGCCGGGGGTCCACAAAGAAAACGTGTACGTCTTCCAATTTATGCAAGATGTAGGGATGCCTATATGATGGACATTGCCTACCTGTTACAGCAGCATCCTTTTTATAAGCGGCGATCTCAAGTCGACACTGGGACTGTAGAGAATACCATCTCTTCTCACAGTCTTCTGCCGTTCGAGACACCGCTGGATAAGATACATTTATGTTTCTGCTAATTTCCACCCATGCCTCCCTTTTCTTCATATTCGTAATCCGGCTCCAAATCGCCCTTTGAGGACCAGTACCAACTGTGCCAGTAGCAATAATTGGTCCTGCAACCAGTTAAGTTTCCTTGTTCTTTTCTCACCACTCATTTTCAATTCACGAGGTGCTTTTCACGGTAGTGTGGGGGGGTGTCCATTTAAGATGTGGCTGATGTGCTCAATAGACAGCCTAATTTTTTACAGCCTACTTGCAATCACTCCCTTAATATGATGCATCCATCCATCCATTATCTATACCGCTTTCATCCAATTCAGGGTCGTGGGGAGGGGGGGCTGCAGCTTATCCCAGCTATCAGCAGGCGTTATGCAGGGACCCTGGATAGGACACCAGTCTGTCACATAATATGATGCATTTCACGTTTTTTCTTTTTCAACTTCACCCTCTCTGTAAGTAGGCTATTGTGTGTAAGTTGTATGAAGTGTGAGTCTCGTGGCTGACATAAAGATGTCATCATGCGTTATTTCTATATTTGCGCTGTTCATAATTACGCTTTTATCGACATTGAAGTTTTCCATTTCCTGGTTTCACACGTGTCATTTACTCTCTATTTACTCTTGCATAGGAAATGACGTTTTCCATAGCAACGGGACGTCACTCTTAGCTAACTTTTAGGGATTTGTCCTACGTAAAAATAGCTCTTAGTGCATTTGTGAATAGGTTTTAGATGACAACTCCTACATAAGACCTTTTTGCACGAGTTAGGAGTAAAACCTAGCAGTAAGATAAGAGTCTTTGTGAATACGGCCCCAGATCACTTTCATTTTAGAAATGTTCCCTGATTTCAAAACTGTGTCTGGAGTGGGGCTTTAATCCCTTTCTTTAGTGGCAGTAGTGCGCAGATTCAGCCTTCAGAACATCATCCTTACCCCCAGGCAAAAGTCCCAAACCTTATAAACCAACCCGTGCAGCAATCTCACTAATTATCTACACAAACACAGCTGAACATTTCACATTTAATTTCATTGTTTATACGTAGGGCTACAGTGGAGGAACTAAAAGTGATACGTATTCACCTGCTTGATGTGTGATCTCAAGCGGATTGAGTATTAAAATGAATAAAAAATTAAATAGATGCTATAGACTATGCTCTTTAATAGTTTAAAACTAAAGTGTAAAGCATTTTTATGACTGGAGTCTCTGACCATGTTGGCCAAACTGATGAAAAAGTACAAATGACAATGTTTTATTTCTGTTTTATAGCCAATTTTTAACATTTGACTAGTTGCATTCACTTACTCTAATACTACTTTTTCAGTTGTTTCTCAAAAATCCAGAAAACATCTACCTTTGTGATATTTACTTATTTTTCATGACTATTATCTAAGTATTTTTATATTCTTCCCATATGTTTCATATGATTAATTTTCTCTACCAAAACTTGCAGTAAGCTGACATTTAACAAGCCAGCACTTTTAAAAAAAGATTTGTAGACCTGAATCATGATCTGTTTAATCACAGCTGCTGTTCTCAATCTGTACTCTTTGTCTGAAAACATTCCCAATGTCCAAATCAGCTACAGTCTTCTCCTGCAGGTGCTTATGCCGCAGTATCCCCTCCTCTCCCATCCCAGCATGTTCCTGAAGCTGGCAAAGCAGCTGCTTTATTCTTCAGGGGGCTCAGGGAGGCTCTACAAAGGATACTTTACATAGCTGGTGCCCCTCTGGTGAACTCTGGTACTGCAATTTATTTCCGAGAAGCTTTTTTCCTCTTTCAAAAAGTAAATTTCAGATTCGTGGCTTCTCAGAAAACATCCAGGGCTTAAGCCCAAGTAGCCACCCCCTAACTCCGCCCCTGTTCCCTACAAGTAATCAAATTAAAGTTACTTGTTCAAGTCATTCTGCGTTACTATTTTTGTAATTTTCTTAAGCAAAAATATATTTGGTACATGGCAGCAAAAGCGTTAGGAAAATAAGCAACGATAGCAGTAAAGATGGTCTTACATACCTTCACCAGGGCGTCTCTTCTCCCTCGGAATCTGCTCCAATCAGAACGTTTTTAAAAAGTGTCTTGACACCGACTGGTCCGTCAAGAATTATGCATTCATAAGATGGAAGTGTCCTCCTCTTTGCTTTTACAACTGCCATTTCCTGGGTCCAGGTCAAAAGTTCATTCTTAGTTTTATGGTTTCAAGGTCCCGGGTCCTCCCAATTCCTAATCTACAGACATCCTGGTTTTACAACATGCAGTAAATTATTACCCAAGAGTTTTATTGCTTAAAACCTTACCCCAATTAAAATACTGGTAAAGAATGTGTTTTACAACCATGAATAATATAAAACAGACTTTTACCTCTGAATGCTTACTAAAGATATTTAAAACATATGTACTACGAAACTGTATATAAAATTAGCCCCAAAAAAGTAAAATACAACAAATCCCTCTTTCTTTTTTTTTTTATATTTTTTATCCCACGATTTTTTCCCCATTATTATCACCCCAGTGTTCCTACCTAAGTACAGTCCTGGGCATTGCCTTCCCTCTGCTGACCGTAGGAGGGCCCTGCACTGAGCTCAAGCCTCCTTCCTACTTGAGGAGTGAACAGGCCCATTTTGTCACCCGAGGGGGTGGGGTTCCCCCAGCTGGACGTAGCGTGTGGAAGGATCACACTATTCCAGCTGGATCCTCTCCAACCCCTCAGGCGCCTCGGTCAGCCAGGAGGGGGCAGTATATAGCCCAGAACTGATACATGTTTTTGTGGGAGTAGCTCACATTAACTACTCAAGGGAACACGGGGAGAACATGCAAACTCCACACAGAAAGGCCCTTTTGCCAACCCCACCCAGGGTGTGGGTGCTGATGATATGGAGGATCAAACACACCCTCAGCACCCACAGCGTCCCCGGCAGGAATCGAACCCAGGACCTTCTAGCTGTGAGGTGAGCTGTGCTACCAGCTGCACCACCGTGCTCCCTACAAATCCCACTTTCAATCTATTTTCAAATAGATTGATCACTCCTCTGTACTCTCCTTCAGGGTTAGTGTTTAAAACTTAAGATCTAAAACCTGTAAAGCATTTTAGAATGCAAAAAAAAAAAAATGTCAAACCCAAGAAATTTTATCAGTTTAAAACATGAAGTCTTTCATATGATCTCAGAAAATCTTGTATTACAGTTTCCCTATAAGATAAAGCCACTAATATAGCTGCGGTTGATGTTTGACAATGTACTCTCTTTTTTTCTTTGCCATAAAGGACAACCATTGACCCATATATGCACGTTTAGTTTTCTGTGTATAAATTCTGTCCTCTGAAGTCACAGTGGGTGTTCAACCATCTCATAATGCAATTTTCTCATAAAAAACACCACCAGAGTGGTTTTTGTCTTAATTCACACATGCCTGAGTAATCCTCCTGAATACTGCCCTCTAAGCAACTGCCCATCCCTCTACTAGAAATCAATTGAGTGTTCAACTAGTGACATCACTGGTTGAAAGTGGATTGGTGTTGCAGGAGGCGGGTTTATAGAGAAACGAGCCGTTTCACTTTTTAGTCTAACATTAACTACAGGATAGAAGTTAAATTTCAGGACAAATTAATACTATATAACACCAACTGTACCATTTTTTCATATATATGTCTATCCCCGAAGTTGAAAGCGGCAAAATAGCATGAAACAGCCCCCTTAAAAAATGGGATATAACTAAAACTAGCTTCCATTTTGTTTGGTTTTGTTTACCATGAGGCCTAAAACACCAGTATACCTGCAGTCTAAGAGCACAGTCGGATGTAGAAAATATTTAGTAAAAAAATAACTTCAAAACAAGATAACAATGAGCATGTAACAAGCCGTTCTTCTTCTTCGACGTTTGTAGAATTAAATTTTTGTAAAAAAGATAATTCAGTGCATGTTCAAGCAGAGACAAGGAGCCAATTCCCAGTTCTCAGTTTTATTTTAAACAGATTAACAGATATGCAGTTTTACAGAGAAACATGCCCATTTTCTCTGGGCCAGATAAACATCTGACAACGAATGGTTTTCATGTCATAACTTTTATAGACATCCAAAACTTCCCAGGATTCTGGGCGTCTCTTCTCCCTCGGAATCTGCTCCAATCAGAACGTTTTTAAAAAGTGTCTTGACCCTGACTGGTCCGTTCAAGAATTATGCATTCATAAGATGGAAGTGTCCTCCTCCTTGGTCAAAAGTTCATTCTGAGTTTTATGGTTTTATGGTCCTGGGTCCTCCCTACTTTCTAATCTACAGACATCCTGGTTTTACAGCCTGCAATAAAACTCTTTGTCTCAGAGGTCCTCAAAGGTCACACATACTCCCAACAATATCAAAGGCTCTGATGTTCCTCAAAATGTGCCCAATTAAAATACTGGTCAAGGATGTGTTTCACAACCATGCATAATATAAAACAGACTTTTACCTTCTGAATGCTTACTAAAGATATAAAATAGCCCCAAAAAAGTAAAATACAACAAATCCCTCTTTCAATCTATTTTCAAATAGATTGATAACTCCTCTGTACTCTCCTTCAGGGTTAGTGTTTAAAACTTAAGATCTAAAAGCATTTGAGAATGCAAAAAAAATGTCAAACCCAAGAAATTTTATCAGTTTAAAACATGAAGTCTTTCATATGATACCACAACAAGACTTCCAGATTAAAATTCAAAACTCAACCTGTTAAAATACCTTTTTAACCTTAACTCCCATTACTCAAAAAATGTCAATCTGTTAATTATCAATTCACCCTCTTTTGGCATTATACAAAAAAATATTTTAACAATTCCCAAAAACTACTAAATTCAAAACCCAAAAATGTAATAGTAGGTATAAGAATGTCTTAAATGTGAAGAGATAATTAAATCTGACTTGATACATGTTAATACTGTGGAAGAAGCTTAGAAAACCCATGAACATAGACATTATTACTATGTTATATTCTGAAATAAATCAAACTTAAAGTGGGAAGAACCCTGTGAAACAGAAAAAAATAGTTAGAAGTAACATTTTTGTTCTTTTAAAAGTTCATATCTTCTCTTCCGCACCGCTGGCATTCCATCCAAGGCTGCTGGGAGCTGCATTCAGTAAATGTCTATAAAGGAACTGTCTTTTCCAAATGAAATCATAATCAGATGATTACAATAATAATCCCTCTTTAATGGTAAATTACTCCCGTAATTGACCATTTCCCAAACACAGCCAATTCATTCAGATGCAGGAAGATGCGATCTGATGCCATTAAGAAAACCTGGTATGGAATCAAATGATTAATTTAACATTTACGCATTGTTTCTGAATTCTTCCTTACAGCTTAAAAAACCCATAACATGTGTCCCATAAAGTACTCAAGAACTAACCTAGTTAGCCTGAGTTTTTCCCACTTTATCTGTCAGACCCTGTAAATTTTCCAAGTATAAATTAACAAAACTAAACCTATAAATTTAAAGTATCCAGTTATCTTCAAATTAACCAAACCTGAGCATGGGAACAGAACCATGTTTTCCCATCCAGCACCCGACAGGCCTGTCCTACTGGGGCAGCAGCTTTGTGCCTCTCCCCACTTCCTCAGGTGCTTGCTGTGGATAAAGCCAAGAACGTTTGTTAATCCCAGCAAATTGTCTCCTGCATTATTTTCGAAAGGCAGTTATGACAAGACATTCCACAGATAAGCAGACCAGACGTTCCATCCAGCCTCAACACAAAGCACCGAGCTTCCTGCAGCCATTGGAGTGCGTCAACAGTGGACAAACAGCCATACATGTCCCACGCCCTAATTTGGCAAATCAATATAATCTTATTTAGTTTTACTAAACATGTCCAAACATCTATGTTCTATGGTGATCAGATCTATGGTCTGATCACAAATACAATCAAAAGTATAGAAAAATGCAGGTTAACCTCTATCAGTCAGTCTTACCCACTCTGCAAATTCTTTCATCACCCCCATAACTTCCTTCCTGTGATGCTCCTCCCAGCAATGATAAGCACACACTCAGTCTCCAAACTCCCCATCACTTAAGTGTACTGGATCTCTATCAAGCTGGCTCAGACAAAAAAAAAAAGTTAGTAAAACAAATGCAGAGAAAAAAATAACCCAAAGCATAAAAAAATTATGAAAACCAAAAACATGAAACAAAATGACGGAACAACTTTCTTAAAGAATTCTATGAGACTTGCAGGCTTGTTGTGCATACAAAGCCTGTCTCACTCCTTGCTCCAATTAATGTAATCGCAGACTATCAAACCTAAAGTACTTATTTATTAACACAATCCAATCTAAATTCAAAGTAACTTTTGCTTATATGATTTCTCTTTAAACAAACACAAAAAGCCAACTGGGCAAGATATTCTGGTTGTAAATAACGAAACAGTTCATACTTCAAGAACATCTGTCAGATTCTGTGAAGTGAATCAAACATAGTCAAACTGATTTGTGCAACTAAAACTCCTCTTAAATTTTTGTAGGATACATAGTAGTCTAATTCCCCTTAGCAGTAAAACAAAAAAAAAAAATTCAATAAAGGAGGTTCAAGAGATAAGATTTCTCTAAACAAAAACTAGTAGCATTAAAATAAAAAACAAAAACCAGCATTTTTACAGTATCCCAATTATCTCCTTCTATGTCTCAAAGTACAAACACTAAATTTAATTGAAGCTTCTAAACAAATGTCAAAGAAATTACCACTGAATCATGTTTTCTTTAATCCAGCTTCTCAAATTAACATTTTCCAAAGTTCTCATTAATAAGCAGACCGCAATTCAGAAATCTGGGTCAGAATCCAAGTCGAAACAAATATATAAAGGTTGAGAGAGAAAGAGAAAAAAAATAAAAATAAGAAAAAAATAAAGAAAATAAAATCAAAAAAATCTAAATAAATTGTCAGTTACAGAGTCCCCACTAATCAAATGGTATATTATGCCATTATTCTATGATCAGAACTGTTCTAAAATGTTTTAGGACATGTAAATTTACTCTCAGCATCAAGTAGACTAGCTAACAATTAATGAATAACATCTGAAAGATTAATCTTAAACTTTAAAACTAAAACCAATTCTTATTTGTCAAAACAAAATGTGCATTCAAATATATGGTAAAAAATTATTTCAATGTAGCTGCTCTAATCACATTTTGCTTCTACACGATCAGAATAAATGAATTAGAATTTAATTCTTACTTCTAAATTAAACCATCATTTTGATCACCGCTGATATTCATTACTTGTTCTTCAACAAATCTACCAAAGAATTTAATTGTTACTTTCAATCCTTAGACCAATTCCAAATTATCCCCAGCCTGTTTAAAAACAAACTGATGCCTTAAAGACGACTGTGTTTTAATGTTTTCCTTTTTTTTTCAAACTCAAACATTCAAATCCCACTAGTTTAGAAAATATCACTATGATAAGTATTGTTTTATATGGTAAAAACATTCAATTTGTAACGGAATTGAAATATGCTGGGTTACTCCTTGAACCCCAGTTGAAATTTGATAAATCCAATAAGCATTTAGTGTCCACAAAATCCTTAAGAATGTTCAATTGTGTAAATAATTTAACACCAGTCTCCTTTAGGTCATTCATTCAGAGACTAAGCTATATTCTAAAGTCTATAGAGCCATCAGAAATAAGCCAAACATAATTTTAGCATAAATGATACTTATTTAAATCACAGACATCATTCTCTGTACCATTCAACACGGTGCTTATTAAAATAATTTAAACCAGTTTGTTGCTTTCCAATTAACACCGTTTGCTTTTCGTTCTATTCTTATAATTACTGCTTATAGCTTTATCTTTATTTAGGCCAACTTAATCAAATCCTGCTTAGACCAATCAAAAAGCAACAAATCCACCTAATTAAAGATTCAAAAAAATGCACAACTTTTATTTTGACTATAAACTCCCCTCTTTTTAATTTTAAAGATGAAATCAAAAATTAAAACTTCACCAAGTCAGAATCGACTCATGAGTAACTGTTCTTAGTCATTTGCGTTTAATTGTAACATGCATCATTATCCCAATAAATGTATATGCTCTCCTCATGTGATAAATTGAGCCTTCTCTGGCAAAACCAGTTAACTAAATTCAGCATGTACTTCTTAATCTTTAATCTCCGTATTGTAACAGTTCAGTTAAATGTGAAACACCTTAAATTGCCCTTCGTAGAAAATGTGCTAAAACATTGCCGAAGGGAGTCCAAATGAGTAGCAAACAAAATTTATCTGAGCAGTTATCTGAGGCCGTTTTCTAACAAACGTCCAGTCATGTCATAAAATATTACATCCTAATTAACCAGAAAATTTTAACAAAATCCAAATTCATTTAAGTCTTAACAAGGCAATCGTCTGCAGGAGTCTGTAATCACTTTCTATCCAAAATCAACTTCTAGCTTACAACACACATAACATGCAGTTATTTTTAACCACAAAACACATTGACACACAAAAGCAAAAACGCTAGCATAGCACAGCAGCCTACAGCAACGTGCTACCGTTAACCCTCTTTGTCCAACGAAACCTAAAACAGTACAAAACGTACGGCGAAAACACTCAAGAAAATCGCAACCCACACTTTAGAAAATTACATACCGCAATGCCAGGTCTTAATACGCACAATTTATGCCACTTACCAAACTTTAATTCGGCACAAACAAAACAATCTCCTGTTCTTCCAACACGGACTGAAACACATGTTTCCAAACAGCCGTCCCGCACAGAAAACACCGAATCTACAACGTCCGTTACAGCCCAAAACCATTAACAAAAAAACACAACATTATAAGCGGTGACTTTTAGACCTTCCAAAATCATTTTATCGCGGAGGTTTACACCAATCTGTCACAATTTTCGTAGTCTGTTTTGAGAAATTTCCCGGCGCCGGCCTCCAGAAAACCACTCAAAAGACTCGAACAGATGGCAGAAAACCGCCTATTACCACTAATTTATTTATCAAAACATATAGTCAAAGCTGTCGTATGTTAGCCGTGCTATTAAGCAGAAAATCACACAGAATTAGCTCCGCCATCTCACCACCTAGCTTGGGCGTCCGCTCTGATGGCCTGTTGTAAATGTTCACAGCTAATTCTTATAGATTTTTTAATTTCAGTTATCCATCATATTTAGTTATATATTTATTTATCTATTTTAATGATTTTATTATACCCGAGTTCATTATTTATACTATAACATTTTAACACAAACGCAACATCTCCAGCACGTCTCGCAAAGCGCCTGCGTAAAAAACCATCTCACACACACACATACGCACACACATACACAGGCGCATGCACATCACACACCAGCTCGTCACCTCAAAACATAAAATACAGTACTTTTACAATATTATCAAACACTGACCTCAATCGGACACACCAAAAGCCGGACCATCAAACACAATCCAATTCACGTGGCTCAATCGTGCGTTTGGAAGATACGCCGGCCTTCAACAAGGGAATCCGTCCAGAAAACAGAGGGCACCCCGGCCCTACAGTAATCTACTGCGCTTGCCAGCCTTGATGAATCTCCGACAGCGTCCTTTCGAAGTCGAGAGGCCAATTCTCAAGCCCCGATCCGCACTTTGGTCGGCCCCGATTTTGAGTCGTTGAAGGGACCGCTCCATCCAGTCCATCTGCTCCATTGTCCTTCTGTATTCTCCGGAGAAAAACCAGCCCCCCTGGGCGCGCAGAGTAACAAACTCCATCTCCCAGCAGGCACCGGTGTCTCTCTGCGGAGCGCAAAGAAGGTCGCAGTCATGCGCAGAACAGAGAGACAGACAAAAACAGCAGCTTCAACTACGGGCCCGCAACAGTTAATCTGCTTAAAACAAAAAAACATATTTAACTTGCATGACAACATTTAACCAATGTTAGATTAACCAATCAACAGAATTAAAAACTATGCAACTCTGCGCAAATTGTCAATAGAGCAAGTACATGTCCGTTAATTAATTTAAAAAATAACTGGATCTTGGTCCAAACTCTGCACACGTTCGGGGTCACCATTTGTAGAATTAAATTTTTGTAAAAAAAATAATTCAGTGCATGTTCAAGCAGAGACAAAGGGGCCAATTTCCAGTTCTCAGTTTTATTTTAAACAGATTAAGATATGCAGTTTACAGAGAAACATGCCCATTTTCTCTGGGCCAGATAAAGACATCTGACGACGAATGGTTTTCATGCCATAACTTTATAGATATCCAAAACTTCCCAGGATCTGGGCGTCTCTTCTCCCTCGGAATCTGCTCCAATCAGAACGTTTTTAAAAAGTGTCTTGACACCAACTGGTCCGTCAAGAATTATGCATTCTTAAGATGGAAGTGTCCTCCTCTCTGCTTTTACAACTGCCATTTCCTGGGTCCAGGTCAAAAGTTCATTCTTAGTTTTATGGTTTCAAGGTCCCGGGTCCTCCCCACTTCCTAATCTACAGACATCCTGGTTTTACAACATGCAGTAAATTATTACCCAAGAGTTTTATTGCTTAAAACCTTACCCCAATTAAAATACTGGTAAAGAATGTGTTTTACAACCATGAATAATATAAAACAGACTTTTACCTCTGAATGCTTACTAAAGATATTTAAAACATATGTACTACGAAACTGTATATAAAATTAGCCCCAAAAAAGTAAAATACAACAGTACTCACAAAATTGGTTACTGTTTCTATGTTGAGGCAATGGGAAGTGCTACTGTCAGCTGCTGAAAGTAACTAATAAAGTAACTTCTAATCAATCCAATTTAGTTACTTTTAAAATAATTTATGAATTCAGTTCAATTCAGTTTATTTATATAGCGCCGTTTCACAACAGATGTCATCTCAAGGCACTTTACAAGAAGAGTTATTACAATACAATGTTTAATTTAGAAATTAGAGAAACACAGAAGATTGCGTCGTGTAATTCTCAGCAATCCCTCACACTGAGCAAGCACGAAGCGACAGTGGAAAGGAAAAACTCCCTTTTAACAGGAAGAAACCTCCGGCAGAACCAGGCTAAGCACAAGCGGTCATCTGCCGAGACCGTCTGTAACTAAGTTACTTCTGGAAGGAGTAATCAGTAGTCAGTAATCATATTACTTTTTCAAAGTGACTGGCAATACTGGGGGGGCGGAGGGATGGCCGGGGGGGGGGGGGCCAGATAACCTCCCCCAATCCCAACCCCCACGAACCTCCCGGGAGGCGAGTATTGTTTTCCTACGGAAGTATCGGCAGTTCCCGCCTTCCTCGCCTCTGATTGGATAGAACTTCTCTAGCCTGATTGGCTATGCCTTTAGGAACTAGTCCCGCCTTTTCTTGTCTGTTATTGTCTCAGGAAGTCTTAATGGGCTCTGTGTTGATTTCTGTTAATTTCTACTAGGAACTGACCCGCACAAAGCTGGGTAAAATATTACAGTTATCTTATATTTCATACATCTTGCATCAAATTAAAGTATGTCTGTTTCGTATTTCTCCTTTAATATTGTAACATTTCAGTGTTGAGAGCAAACAGAAACAAACCAAGTAAATTTAACAATGCAATAAGTGTGTTGAGATTTTTATTAGTTTACATTTTCATCATAAAACTCTCCAAAATAATTTTGATTTCATGAGAAAAGTGACAATATAAAACATTCAGCCTGGATTTTAACTTGTGGCTTCAGTCCACAACCATCATCTTTGCCAGTGAGCCAACAAGTCAAAGTAATGGACAAAGAGCAAGAACATATTATCAATCGGAATTTCACATCATCAACTGGAGCTGTAAACATCTAAATATGACAGCACACACTTATAAGAGTTCTATATAGACTTGTTTTTGTTATGTTGGTGGAAGGACTAATAATTCAAAAATGACCGCTTACCCTCTGCCATCATACTGTTGTAACGTTTTGAAGTCGCTGGAGATACCTTCTAGAAAATCAGAGACAAGAAAAGGCGAGAATACTCACTAAAAGAAATAGCCAATCATGCGAGAGAAGTTCTATCTACACTAATCTACACTGCGGGAAAGGGAGATGAAAATGTGGAATTTAACAACAAAAAATGGACTACACAAACGCCATTCGTGTAGTTATCTGGCAGCTCCCGCTCCTGTAATACTGTCTGGTTGCTGTTGCCAGGAGGTCGGCCCTCCTCTCCATGCAGACAGACTAAACCTGCCTGCCATAGCAAGAAAACTCACAGAAACACAGATGCCCCCATCCCCGAAAACAAACAAATAAATTGATGCTTACAGTGAAGGTCAGCGATTTTAAAGAATTTGGAGAACATCTGTTCTCCAAAGTTCTGTAAGCTCACGGTGACGACCAGTGATAGCAAGGGTCGCATTAAAAGCCTCTGTCCACCTGCTCGTTCATTCTACCATTCACAAGACCTTGGGATGTGGGCACGTCACTGGGGTGTGGGATGGAGTTTCCATCTTCGCTACCCAGTGGCGGCATGGGTCCCAATTTCATTGAGCAACTTAGACACTTACACTTGCAACATTTACATAACACACGCACATGTAGGGACCTGGCGGTGGGTGCGCCTCGGCACTAGACGCGGGGCCGCTTATGCGGAGCCTCGCCTGTGGTTTAAATGCATCTAGACACTGAGGGCCCGGGGAGGGAGATGGGGGTACCTGGCAGTATCCCCATGTCCAACCCCTCTGTTTTAAGTGCACATTAGAATAACACGCAACAACACCACAATTGAGCAGGGGGAGAGAGGCAGGGGGTCTTTCCACACCCCTGTTCGTTGGACCATCAGGGGTTGGACCCCGGGGAGATTATCAGGTCGTCTGGTTGGGGACCTAGGCTAGTGGGCTACTCTTGCTGGGGTGGGGGCCTTGGCGGTCTGCTTGTCCCCGTCCTGGTGGGCAAGGGGTCCGTCTCCCAGGTGCAGGGGCAGGGTGCTCTATCGGGGCGTCTGTCCCTGGGCCCGGGAGTATAGAGTTTGTATGGGGTGTATGAATGAGTGTACAGCGTCCTTTTTTCGTGTATCCTGTATGTGTAAGAATGTGTGCGCATGAGAGGGAGGGTACGTATGAGTGTCTTTGTCTGTCTATGTCTAGTTGTCAGGTTGGGTGTTTGGCTGCCCTCTGGCCTGGTGCATCTTCTTCCCCTCCGTCACTCCCCGTCGGTGATGGATGGTCCTGCCCGCTGGTCGATGATGGCTCTCGATGCCTTTGGCCGGGGGTCCCGGTTGCGGCCCGGCTCGGTCCTGGTGCATGCCTAGCTGGTCCTGGGTGGGCTGGTGTGTCGGGCGGCCGCTGTTTCGGGCCGACATCCTCCTTGGATTGACTGGGGCACCTCTTATGGGGGTGCCGGGGTTGTAAGTAGGTTGGTGCCGTCCGGTGGATCGGTGGGGACCGTGTCCGGCGCCCAAGCTCCTGCCAGTTCCATGAGTTCTACTGCCTGATCGGTTCATCTGGGGGGGCTGTCCGGTATTGGCTGGGCCCCAGATCTTGGCCCTCTGCATGGGGCGGGATATGGAACCGGGAGCTGGTAGTTTCCGGCGGAGACCGTGGGCTCGTCCCTGTGATCTCTCGGGGCCCCAGCATTGCGGCTGCTTGGTGTTCCCCTGGGGCTTCCATCTATTCCTCTCTTGGTGGGTGATCGGCCCTGCGCTGGTCCGCCTGCGGCTCCTGCGCTCTCTGGGACTCTGGATGCATGCGTCTCCTTCCTCCTTCATGTCTTCCTGTAGGATGTATTGACGGTTCCTTACACCAGCTATCAATCACTTGCATGGGGAAACCATATTCAGACCTGCATGCTCGCACACACACATAGGTGTGGGGACATTGGTGTGGACGGACATATCTTGAGTTGAGGTTATTGTCATTAGTTAGCTTTTACCAGGAGCTTAACAGAAACATTAGTATTGTGTTTATTAATCCATGCTTGTGTGTAGTGAATGTGTAATTCTTTATTTTTATTACTGGATCTGAACTATTGGTGTGGTTCTGTTCAGTTCGTTGTTTTTGTTTGTTTTGTTTTACCGCTTCTCTGCCATCCGGCAGAGGGGGAGGACTGGGATGTTTTCTTGTGTTCTTTGTTTGCCTCCCTGTCTTGTGTCGTCAGTTCGCGCCTCTGCTGGTGCGGTTTCTTTTCTTCACCTTCTTCCTTTCTTCCTTCTTCTCTCGGTTTCGTGTCCATGACTTCAGGAAATTGAGCCCCAGTAATTACTAATAAAGATTATTTAATACATAAACATCAAGTGGAGTGTTACAGCAAAGATGTAATACTCTGGTTGGGAAAGTAAATCTGTTGGGCTTTTACTTGGTACTCAGATACCAATTCTGAGTGGCAAACTGCTAGACAGAACACGTAAAAAGAAATAAATAAATAAATAAATAAAAGTAGGAAGAAACGAGACCTCTGTCAGGGAATAAATGCAAACGAATTGCGGCAGAAAGACCATTAAACATAAAAGCACTGACATACATTTATTTCACTGGAGTCTGGGAAGGAGTGGGAAATACAAAATGAACATAGGTTTAGATAAATATGGAAGTAATATGAACATTTACTGTTTCTATGAGACTTGATCAGGTGGTGATCTTCTTTTGTAATAGGGCCTATGAAAAATATGAGATTATTCGTTTTGCACACAGGATGTTTAAGTTATTTAAAAAATGACAGGAAAATACTTAAACCACAGCAATTAATTAATTCCGTCCACGTGTACACAACAATTAAGATAAAAAGGTCTCATATCCTAGTAGATTTAGGTTTAAGTTAATATTTTTGTTCGCCAACCATGTTTCTTCTGACTGTATTATCAGTATTATCAGTATTATCATTTACAGTGGCCAAGACAGACTCCCAATTTGAATCTGATAGAGAATGTATAGGAAGAAAATGAAAAAAAGCTGGTCAACAATTATAGGACAGGTTTGGTTGGTGTAATGTGAAATATTTTCATTGGTTAATGAAAAAAGGTATAAATTATTTGTGTACATGCCATTCTTTGTTAAAAAGTAAACGATAAAAAAGAAATTGAAATTTTAAAATTCAAACTAGTTCTCATTTTACATTATTTAATTAACTTTTGAAATATTGTTTTCTATTGGAAACTATTCTCTTACTTGTGTGAAAATAATTTTAATTCTAATTTAAGGGGTATGAATAATTTAGTGCTTAACTTTAATTTTCATACAGTGGAAAGGACAGTTGCAAATCCTCTAGAGAACACTTTAACTTCCAAACCACACTAATAGGCTGCTACAGTCTTTGTTTTTAAGGCCTCAAAGGTTTCTTTCAGTCTTCCCACTCAGTGTTCCCTCTCCATGGAAAGGTCAGGAGCACAACAAACTAAGCTTCGGGGGTTTAAAGATTGCAAACGTCCATCAAAGTTTTGGGTAAAAATATTCTTATGTAATCATGTGCATCTGATGGACGACACTTCTGTGACACTTCTGTGTCATCCATTAGCCATTTTGTAATATAAATTAATTTGTGGTTGTCCGTTATTTCTAACTTTGTATTAAAAAAGTGTGCTTTATTTGCTGGTGCTCTGAAGCCTAAGGGATAATACAAACATAAAAAATAATAATAAAACTAAAAAACTGATGAAAAAGCTATCCTAAAGGCTCAGTTTGGATTTTTTTAGACAAAGCTTGGAGAACATGAACTCTGATCAAATATTTTGTCAGAAAAAAAAAAAAAAAACCTAAAGTATTGATAATGATAATTGGACCAAATTGTCATTGGAAATAGCAATACATTTCTGCTTGATTAACCATTTATAAAAGTTAGAAAAGTGTAAAGATTTATCAACTAGCCTTAAAATGACGACAATCTGCTTTGTGGTTAGACCAACTCTGAAAAGTGATAACCTTTTCTATGTGGCCTCAATATGTTTATTTTTATCCCACGTAAAGGTGCTCAGGGTGTGATAGTAAGATACAGACGGCACACAACCTAATCACTGAATCCCCTTTTAGGAATCTACCTCTTTAAGTTGTTTTTGTTTCTTGCATAACAACTTTATGTGAACCGAGGTTCTTTACATTATTTCCAGGGCCAAATCAATGCCATCCAGATAAAGTGATTGACTTAGCAGTTTTCTTTTTAAAGATTCTAGTCCAAAGACAAAAACTTGTCTGAATTTAAAAGCAGAAAGTTTAGAGTCATCTAGATATTTATGTCTTTGAGACATGCTTGTAATCTACCTAACTGATTGGTTTCATCAGGTTTTATGGATAAATATAATTGTGTATCATCAGCATAACTGTGGAAATTCATTACATGTTGTCTATTTATTTTACCATTTGGAAGCATATGTATAGTAAAGAGAATCGGTCTAAAAACAGAACGCTGTGGCACTCCAACAGCTACTTAGCTAATAGAGATCAATATGTACACCTGGAAGGCTATACCTCCATGAGGTCACAAATTACGATTAGTGTTTGCCAAGGATCAACTTTGGGACCTCTTCTATTTTTGATTTATAATAATGGCATGGCCATGATATGTACCAAACTCCTCCCAACATTATTTGCAGATGATACAAACCTTGTAGCTTTTCAACAAGACTTTAATATTTTAAATGAAACTGTCAATGAGGAACTATCTTCCATTTTGAAATTGTTTCAATGGAACAAATTTATCCTCAATATGAAAAAAATAACTTTATTATTTTTTGTAATACTAACAAACATTATCCTATAGAATTATTGAAAATCTTTATTAATAACACTCAAACTGAATTGGTTCAGCATACCAAATTTTTAGGAGTCATTATAGATTGTTTGTTTTAAATGGTCTGAACATATCAACTTCGTATCTAAGAGGTCTGCTAAAATGCTGTGTATATTGAGGAAGGTTTTCCCTTTAATTCACTCCTCAGCTTACTTAGCCTTATGTTATAGCTTTTTTGTTGCCATTCATTAATTATTGTAACACTGTCTGGGCAGCTACCTATCTTTCTTACCTGAAGAAATTAACAGCCATAGAGAAGAAATATCTCAGATTTATTTCCAATTCAAATAGATATGCACCTTCATCACTCCTTCATAATAAATTCAAAGTCCTCCCTATCGACATGGTAAATATTTATCAAACATGTCTATTTATGCACAACTTTATATATAGGAAACAAGATCTTCCAGACACCTTTCAGAATTTTATCATCCCCACCTCACATGTACACTCATACCAAACTAGACACAGCATCAACATTTTACTCTTACCTTAAACACAGACTGCAAGACATCAATTTAATATTTATATTAGAGGTCCTAAGCCTTGGGGTGAATTAAGTCAATCTTTGCAATTATTGTCCTCTTTTTCTGCTTTCAAAAAGTATTTGAAAAAAGTCCTATTACCTGCCTGATGCCTTATGTATTCCCTTCTAGGCATTATTAATCTTTCTGATCGTTGGTTGCTTGCTCTTTCTGCATTTTACCTGGATTTTTTTTTTTTTTGTTATAGAATTTGTTGTTTTGCGTTTTTTTTCTCTTTACCTGCTTATGCTCTTACTTTGTCTCATTTATTGTCTGTTTTTTTTTTTCTTCTTTTTTTCTTGAGTGTTTAGCGTGCATGTCATGAGTTAATATGAGCAGGAGTGGAACTCTGTACAAGCCTAGAGAGGTTTTTTTTCCTTCCCTGCAAAGTTTTGTACTTGTACTAAACGTGCTAAAAAATTAAACTAAACTAAACAAGTAACCCTTGATTGTCGAGATTTACATTAACATGAACAAACTGGAATCTGTCGCACATATTTTATTTAAACCAGCCTAGTGCAGTTCCCTTGATCATTACAACATATTCAAGTCTTTCTAAGAGAATATTATGATCAGCTCTGTCAAAAGCAGCACTACGATTTAATAAGACCAGAACCGTCAGAAATCCATTATCTGAGGCCATTAGAATATCATTAGTAACTTTCATCAGTGCTGTTTCAGTGGTATGATGAGCTCTAAAACCTGACTAAAATTCTTCAAACAGGTTGTTGCTGTTTAGATGCTCACATACTTGATTAGCAAGTATTTTATTAGTTAGTTTCTTAAGTAAAGGTTTAACTACAGTAACCTTAAATTTCTGATGCACATATCCATTTGTAAAATATATACTCATCATATCTACAATAGGGCCATTAACCAGAGGGAACACTTCCCATAAATAATTTGGTTGGTATTGGGTCTAACATACAAGTTGAGGGGTTTAGATGAAGCTAATATTTGTGATAATTCCAAAAGTTCAACAGAATCAAAATGGTACAGACATAAACATAGTTCTACGGTTCTCTCTGATAGCATCAGCTTCCTGTTCTTTACCTTTTCCATGTGTTGTGATTGGATTGACATCTGTTTCACTTATAAAAAGCATGTTTATGTCAAGTTTAATGTTACAGAAAGCACAACCTAAAGGATGGGTGTTAGGTGATACAGCAGAAGCCAATATTGCCCACATAGTTACTGTCAGGGGTGGGCTGGCCTGGAGGTTCTGAAGTTTTGAGTTGTTTTTATACTCCAAATGCTGCAGCATTTGAGCCAATGTCATGATCCTGCTGTGAGTCTGCCTGTGAATGTGAGTGATGCATCTTCCTTTATAAAAGATCTTTGTAGGCGCTACTGCTTCTACACCTGCAACTGATTAGAAACCCTCACTACTGCGCTAGATTCTGAAAGGCTTAGAGGGACCTAAAATGGTTCTATGTCAACTATTCAGATATTTCTTTTGCTAGCTGCTAACAGACATCAGTAGTTCTCATCTCCTATGAAAGGAAGCCAGCCTCTGCTAGGTTGCCTCTGCACCTGAAAGTTATAGATTTTCATAAAAATAAGAATTTTCTCATCCAAGACCCACCTAAATTAAAGAAACTTCCAAGCCCCAAGGCTGAATTTCAATAACAGCCCACCCCTGGTTACTGCTGCCACTAACAGCAAGAACAGAGATAATTAATTCTGCTTTGCTGAAACAGTGTTTCAGACATACTTTTCTCCTTTTATTGAGCTTAGTGTGACTGACAAAGGAGACCTCTGACCTGGAGTGAAGACTTGTTTATCTTCATCACAGCATGTATCTATTTATCATTTAACTGTTTAGTACAATAAATAAGATTGAGGCCATATCCACATGTAGGAGGGTTTTTGTAAAACCAAATATCCTATCTCCTTCTGTCTAAAAAAAAAAAACTTGGATCCACACCACTTTAAAAAAAATCATCCACACCTTACTGCATAAGAGCATCCATGTTGTTTACATAGTATCTATCTATCTATCTATCTATCTATCTATCTATCTATCTATCTATCTATCTTATGTTAGGGGTGTGTAAAGCAATTAATTTACCAGTTGTAATTAGTTTTAACATATTAGCAACACTGATTTATGTGTAAACCAATAAATGGTAAATGGACTGAACTTATATAGCGCTTCTCTAGTCGTACTGACCACTCAAAACGCATTACATTGAAGCCACATTAACCCATTCACGAGTTCGCATTCATACACCGACACCCATAGGACAATATAAGATTTGGGGGTTAAGTGCCTTGCCCAGGGGCACATCGACATGTGACTAGAAAATGTAAGGAAAAATAAAACGTTCTTTGGATCAAGAAATGCTAGTAAGGAAAAATAAAACCTTCTTTGGATCAAAAAATGCTAGTTCAAAAATTATCTGGATAAGAAGTCAGTGACCTTTGGAAAATTACTTCTATTTGGATTAATCACTGCAGTAAACAGTCTTATTCTAGTATTTTGATGCATTAAGGGGTTTCAAACACAGCTAATAAGATTAGTTTCTGTTCTTCATCTTCTTTGAACCAATCTTTATTTGAACACCTCAGGTTGTTTGTTCATTGTGTGCGGGCCTTGGCCAAACATGTGTTCTAGTCGTGGCTATAGTCTCCGGTTAGCCCACGTGGCGGGGTTGGAGCAGCTCAAAAACATTTATTAAACATTTTAACAAAGAAAGGAAACTCCTGTCAGATTGAGTAACTAAAATAGAAGGATTTAAAATTACTCTTTGTTGGGAAAGTCTTTTAAAAAACTGGTGAAAACTTCAGCCCTGGCAGCCTGTATTAACCAGACAGATGAAAACTTATACAAGTTAACAACAGTAACAACACACCTTTAAAATTAGTAATCCTACGTAAACTAATTTGCCTCTGCCCAAACAGACGTTATGAACGGTTATAGTTCTCCAGGTTTCTGTAGTTAATGAACAGGGTTTTTAAAGGCCGTTAGCCAGCAGGCTAACAAAGTATTGCTAATATGGTTGGCGGGGCGGTATCTCCTGACCTCGGCCATCGGCTCCCTCTGGCTGGCTATGTAGCGATCCGCCCCGGCATTCACCTGTGGACAGTACCTTTTTGGAGCTCTCCAGCTCGGGCATTCACCTCCTATCGGCTCGGTGGCAAGTTCTTCCTTCATCAGCAAAGGAAGGTGTTTGAAGAGCATCTCCTTTTAAGTGAGCTGGCCAGGCCCCGCTTGGAAGGAGAAAATTGGTGGATGAACGTCTTCCATTTGTGTCCACGGCAAGGGCATGTGAAGAAGGGTGAATGATTTATGGCGGGGGTGTATTTATAGAGTATCAACCACTCCTCCCTCTGAGAGTGAGGCTTCTTCTGCTGTGGAGCTAGAGTGTGGGTTAGCACCACCCGATGGCTGTGTTATCCAACAGGGGCAAAACATGGCTGTGATGATGAATTGGTGCTGACACTGCAGACAGTGTCAGGAGAGGATGCTTCAAGTGCACATAATTTTGCATAGCAGATGTTGACAGCTGTTTGTTATCTCTCCCTCTGCTGATTTGATTTTTGCACACATTACATTTCACTTTGGTTTTATCTGCAGCACTGACTGTAAAATGCTTCCACACAGAACTTGAACAAGCTTTTTCGGCAGGTGGAGTGCCAATAGATGGCTCAGCATTAGGTACACTCTTTTCTATTTAGTTGCCTAAAGCCATGTTGGGAGATAAGATAAGAAAAGATAAAAGTCACTCTGTATAATGCAAGAACACTTAAAAAAATAATTTACCCAATGACACAATACTACTGCCTGAGATTGGAATATGGGTTAAAATAATGTTTATATTTATTTTTTCTGCATAAAGCCACTCTGATGCTTTTGCCCAATCAAAGGCGCCGGTACTTTTCGCGTAGGACATGAGAGGAGTCTACAGTGATCTTCTTTGCCAGTCTGAAAGTTTGAGAGGACCACCTACAGTACTAAAAAAAGACCTCTCCCCAGATTGACCCACTATTTTAGAGCAGATATTCAGGAGTTTCTGTATTCTTGACTTAGACTGGACAGCCAAGCCAGACTTGCATACTGCAGAATGGTCAATATGGTGGCATTGTAAAATCTGTTGAGGATCTTAGTGTTGGCTTGTAGGATGATGATTGTTTTATAGGAGATGGCGTACGAGTGGTCCCAAAGATGACCTCTTCCGTTTTAGTTGGATTGGGTGCGAGCGCATTTTCTTACACCACTGCAGTACTTTCTTCACATCAACAGGAAACAGGTCTGGTGCTTTCCCCTTTCTCAGCAGGCTGACCGGAGCTATATCATTTGAGAATTGGTGAGGTAGTCCTGGATGACTATGTTGAAGGCAGAAGACAAGTCAAGAAACAGCACTCTAGCATATGCTTTACTTGAGTACAGGTGTTTGGCGACAAGGTGAATGAGTAAGGCGACTGCATTCCCAGTACTACGCCTGTCCCTGGAGGTGTACTGATGGGGGTCCAGTTTGTCCTGAACTCATTTAAAGAAATCTACACCCCAGGTGTCTCAAAGGCAAAGAAGGTATTTTGTTCCACAGAAGAAGTCAGCTTATCAGTTTTTATAGTCAGCTTGTGCCGTTTATTTGGCTTCCCAGCCATGTTTTTCATGGTGTCCCATATTTCCCTTGGATTGTTTATGTCAAATTTCTCCATATGTCTCCTTATTTTACATTTTCATCTCAAGTAATTTGCTTCAGCTCCTTGTCTTTCTTTTTCCTCTCCAGTGTGTTTTTGAAAGCCAAGTTTCTTGAGTTTATTATTTGTTTGATGTCCTTAGATACATAAGGTTTGTTGTTTTGGTATACTTTAACAGTTTTTGTTTAACACAAAGTTTATGTAGTCTATAGTAACTGTACAGGAGGAATACAGAGTTCACTTCCTCAGCTCTTCCTAGTCAGGACAATCAAATCAGGCTGCCAGTAGATCTTTAGTATCCTGGGACCACACATTTATCACTTTGTTTTGGGGTTTACTTGATTTTAATTTGGTTTCATATGTTGGAAAGAGTTGAACTACACTATGATCAGATGAAGCAATAGGATGTTTACCTCTAGACTGATAAGCTCCCTTAACAATCGGATCAGTAATCCTGATCCTTAACCACTAGACCACCAAAGAAGTTATGTTTCCCTCCACCTGTGGCGCAATTTAAACCAAATGAAAGGACTCAAACGGTCTGACTCACTGATAGCCCCCCCCCCCCCCCCCCCCCCCGGCGTGTGTGCACAACGTGAAATAAGTATCAGCAGAACGAAACTGAAAAGCAGCAGAATGAAACCGAAAAGCAGCAGAAGTGAAAAAAGATTGGCATTGAAAAAAAATATTGCCATTGAAAAAAAAAAATATTACAGTGTAAACATTTGATTTTATTATTACCAAGGACAGAGTAAACAGAGCACCTGACTGCAGACTTTAGTACTATAGTAGCAAAATGGAATAATCCCAGGATGAAACAACGCTTCCCAAAAGTTATAAGTAAGTATAAGTATAGTTATAAGTAGTGGTGCATATTATTATTATTTCTTAGACTGACATTTAGGCGGACAATTTGGGGTGTGTTTATTTATTTCCTCTCTTTATATGGGTTTGTTATGTAAATCATAACTGAGAACATAAAAACATAAATTAATTTAAATTAAAAAAATAAATGCAACACTTAGAGTAGCAGAGCTTAGAACTTGCCACAGCCCTGAAGGTCAACTGTTTATCTGCTTACAAGGCGCTATTGTGAACATATACTCATAACCGTCACAAACAGCTGGGCTTTTGTGAACGGCAAAGAAGCAAGATTAGTTATGATTTGAGCACAACTACAACTTGAAACTTTAGACTTCTGCTTGGTGCTATTAAAAATTATGAACTAGTACAATACTTTACTTTTTAAATGAATGGGAAAAAAGTAAATGCAAAGCTTCTCTCAGGAACGTTCAAGCTTCTGAGCAGTTATTTGGGCTTATTAGACATTCTGTTTGCAAAAGTACTGATTGATATCAAACTGTGAAGTGTGCTGTGTTCTCCTTCCTGAATTGTTAAGGAGGCAAAAGGTCATAAGAGAAGGTTTGTTCTAGGGAATCTGATGAGTTTTTCACACTCAGGTGGGTAAAACACAGAAAATAAAATGAGTGGGGACAATTGTATATGCATCAAATTGTTGCTCGTTAATATTAATATGAGGCACCTTATTTTATAATCAAAGGTAAGACGTCTCACTGCTTATTCAAAGCCCCCCGCCCCCAAATATATATATATATTTTTTTATGTTTTATTTTTTATTTTTATTTATTTATTTATTTATTTATTTTTTTTACTTACTTAACTCTTTGGGTGGCTGTGGTTCAGTGGTAGAGTAGAGTAGGCTTGCAATCGGAGGGTTGTATGTTCAATTCCAGCTTTCTCCAGTCACATGTCAATGCCCCCCTGGGCAAGGCACTTAACCCCAAAAACATCGTCCTACCGAGCCGTGTTGGTTGTCGGTATATGAATTGCAGATTCATACACCGACAACACATGAATTGCGGGTTGTGGGGTTATTTTAAATCTGTAAAGCACTTTGAGTAACTTTCTTTGTTTGAAAACCGCTTTATAAATAAAGTTTGATTTGATTTGATTTGAATGTAAGTGTGAATGGGTGAATGTGGCTTCAATGTAAAGCGCTTTGAGTGGTCAATATGACTAGAAAAGCGCTATATAAGTTCAGTTCATTTACCATCTTTACAGTGAATGCAATTTGTATTTAGCAAATAAAAATACAATTACAATTGTTTAATCTTTTAACAATGTCAAATCTGAGCACTTTTAAGTTAAGATAATAGTTTGCTGTCTGTATTTTTATTTAAGGCATCCCTTAGCATGTGTTTTGAGGCTTTCGTTTTTGTTGTTATTTATTCTAACACTGGACTGTAATTTTGTGTTTATTGATTTCATAAAATTACTCTTTAATTACTTTCTGATTTTTATTAGTAGTTACTATTACTACTACTTTTTTATTAGTAGTTACTACTGCTACTACTACCAGAGAAATAAAAGGGAAATAGATCGTTGTAATATAATTAAAATTTAATCAGGGATTTGACCTTTTTTTAACGTTGGTGGAAAATACAAATCATATATCATATAGGAACGTATTGTGACAGTGTATTGTGACACATACATGTATAATGTATTTCACTTAGTGAACTGCGTTATTGAAATAAATTAACTTCTCAATAACATTCTAGTTTACTAAATGTTACACACGTGAACTGTAAGAAATCTGCAAATTTCCCATTTGAAAAGAATGATTGTTCTCAGTATTGGTATATTTTTTTTAAATATTGAGTCTAACTCTTACTCAGAGATGGAGGATGCCTGCCCCACATTTGGGGTGCTTTAGAGGGAAAGCATCCAGAATGATAACATGCAGAAGCAAAGCTCCTTTTGGGAGCAAAGGTGTCATGCGATGGGAAACCACATGGGGAGTCATGACTTTCTCTTATCTGACACACTCAGTCCTAATTTCTCTTCTACCTAACGAGCCACTTGATCATCCTGCCAACATGTGCTGCCTGATCAATTTGAGCAGAAGGTTAAAAAAAGAACAACATGGGAACATTTTCTCTATGCTGGAGATATTTGAAGGGACATATCACCAGCTACCAATAAAAGCCAGCAGGCACTATTCTGGCTTAAAATGCAAGCTTTTTACTGATCATTTTGGAAAGCTTTATACATTGCAGAATGAGGAGCTTTTACATATTCTCTTTTTTTTCTCCATTATTGCAATGCAATTTGAGAGCTTGAAGAACTTCGGTGGATGAAGGGTTTTTGCTGCCAAAACAGTATCCTTACTATGTAAACATTTAGGATTGTTATAGATAGTACTTTTATAAGGATATATTTTTGCTGTGTTCATGGATTTATTCTCTCAGTATTAGGCCTTGAATATGCTCATTTCATTCAACGCAAAGCTATTCTCTTTTCCATTAAAAGGGCCTAGCCCTCAGCACTAGCATTGCTCAGCATGAACCTTCTGTTCTGCAAAACCAAGGTTAGCCCCCATTGGGATATCTTGTCATTTATCAGAGCACAATGGAATCCAATAGCGGGTCAGGAGAAAGGCTTTGTTTGAAATTTTAAAAAGAGCAATGCATTAATGTGCACCAGTGGAGACAGCCCCTGGATAATCTTTCTCACTCCTTTTTAACAAATCTAAAAAAGACTCATCTATTGAAGATATCTTGTTGTTTCTGTCATCTCCCGTCAGCACTCTACCACTCTCCATTTGAGGAATTGTCTGCACAGGATTTAACAAAGATGCTTTAATGTGTGTTTAGTAAAGTTTTATTTGCTCAGGCAATTACTCGGAAGTAGTTTAGGGATATTGAAGGGGGATGATGGGATTATTGGAATAAATTAAAAAAAGAACTAGAAACATTGTGTAGAAACTGTGGAGGACAAAGCAATATACTGAACTATATGTGTTTTGCTGTGAATGGGCAGCCTTTTATCATCTCCCCAGAACAGTGCTCTAATACATAGTCAATACAATTAGTAGTCAAGTCAGCTTTTGGGCACTATATGCTTATATTGTGAGGGCAGTTTATCTAATATGTTCTTTTGGTGATCTTGAAAACCTGGAGGTGATGAGAACAACTATGTTTGTCTGTTTACATATATTTTTGCAGTACTCTATGAGCTGCTTCTAGAAAAAAGCTTTCCAGCTCATTTAAAACTCACTCTACCATGGCTCTTTGAGTGGATGTGACTTTAGAAGTTGAAGTAAATAAGTTGTGGTTCAGTGATATCACCGAAATAGTATGCAGACCCATCAGAAAAGGTCTGCAACCCCTGCTGTCCTGATGGAGATTTGCTTTGCAACATTGACAACTTGCTGACAGAAAAATTTAAACTAGGCTTTATAGCAAAAACCACTGCATCATTGATCATTTGTGTCAGTTTTACTTAACATCTTGTGAGGCCTGAGGAACATTTTCTATTTAATTTTCCCTCTCAAGATTTCTACATTTTCTAAATTTCAAGATTTTTTACAAAGATAGCAAACAAATTATATGCAGGCATTCCATACAATATACCCTTTGAGCTGAATACACCCTGTTAGCTGGCTTTAAGTAAAATAGTGTATAGTGCGGATATATACCCAGCGAAGATGCAAATAAAACAATGATTGTCATGTTACAGTATTCAATTTTCTTCATATTTTTGTTTCCAATGCGATGTGTCATGCAGGATTGTGATTTTTATTTATCATATAGCATTATTGTCAGCCTTACATCAATTTCAAGTTTATTCTCTGTAGGTTATAATATTGAATATACTTATTTCCCAGTTTCTAACTTATATTAAAGTTGGATAAAACTGGTACATCAGGGCAAATGGCACCCAGGCTAAAACTGCTGTTACTTGAGTTCTTCCTAAAAGGGGGGCCTTATCTTTAAAACACAACATCTTGTTGGGTAAAAAATAGTGGTTGACCTAGAAAGAATCACACACAGGGGTCGGAGAGAAATTGCAATCTATTGAGCTCTGCAGAGGGAGATAAAATAATTTTTTGCAGGGGGAGGCCAGGAGAAAAACTGTAAGGAAGGGGCCAACTGTGTCTCTCTCCTCTCCTTCTCGTCACAGCTTCTCAGCTAGTCTCACAGCTCTCAGTCTCCTGATCTCTCCTGGTTTCAAAGGGCCATCCCCCTGCAGTCTCTCTTTATCCAGTCAAACTTCATTAGCATCTTAAAAGAACAGGGTGTCATACAAAGGAACATATGTCCGAAACCAAATGCCATTTAAAAAGTACATTTAAACTGTGTGATAAAGAAAGGCACCCCAAGAAAATAATAATGCAACATTATTTTACCTAACATTTCCCCCCTGAAAAGTGGTTTTTAAATGTGATCAACAAAAAGTTGTAAAATAGCTAACAACTCCAATAATGTAAAAACGTAAGAATCATAAAAACCAGTAAACAAAAAGTTGCAAAAATAAGTAGCATCCCAAATAAAATTAAAAAAAATATAATAAGACATACAACAAAGAAATTGCATAAGTAAGTAGCAATTTCATAAAGATAATAATGCGGGCTTCACCTAGACATCATCCAATTAATCGCTACCTGAACAGTAGTTTAGATTAATCGAATCATAAAAAGGTTTTTAGACATGTTAATTGCACCACATCTTCATTTCTGTCTTCATCTCCAAGCCTCTGGTTAAGAAGAGAGTATTGTACCATTGTGTTAGTTATCATCTTATTCATCATTTGTTTATACATTGGAGTACACAACTAACAAAAATGCAGAAAAGTATCAAAATTACAATGAATGGCAAAGCAAATTTTAAAAGAACCAGATACCACCTGCCATTTCTCAGCCAGCCAATGAGATCCCATTGTCAGTTACTGCTTTCTTGTGATTTTAAAAAGTCAGTTAATCCCTCCACCCGGTCATGAATGAGAGTCCAAATATCATGTGTAGTAGGGATGTAAGTGCAACAGTGTTCACCAATTACAGTATAAAGTCTACCTTCAGAAGCAAATAGAGTGTCCAGAGCTACCCAATGTTGCATCAGCATGGTTCTCATCGCCAGTTTTTCAGGATCGCTGGCCAGCAGGTTGGAAATTTTAGCAAGGATGTCTGTAATGTTTTCCAAAGTCCATCAAACCTCGTTCATCCATTTTGTCAGGCTTGCAACTCCAGCAGGTAGGAACATGGTGTGGAAGATTCCTTCTGTATCACTGTAGAGAGGTTTTCGTCCACCTTTGTCAGAGAATGGGTTGAACACCTATGGAGGTTTGAATTCCTGTTTCTTCAGCTCTGTAGGTTTAGAAGGTGCTACGTCCTCTGTTATGATGTATGAGGAGGGCTGTAGTCGAGCCAAACTGTATGTGCACACCAATCCTTAGGTAGGTAGAGGTAGAAAGTGTGACCACACTTCCAGATGTAACCATCAGGCGTTCCCATGCCAAATTGGGAGGGAACCTGTAGGAGATGGGTTCCTGTTTTGACAGTGGTTTTGAACCCTCTTGTCTTGGAGTTGAGTGGTGTTGAGGGTTGTGTATCTGGCATAGATGTGTTTCCAACCGTTATTCAGTGGTATATACGCATCGTTGTTGCCAGGGTCGCTGACAAGGGTAGCGTGTCGTCACAGGTGGAATTTCTTAAAAATGTATGCTTGTTGTTACAAGGGACTGAAAAACAGAAAGTGTCTTTTCCAGTAAGGCGTAGTAAGTTGATTCCTTTGGCAATTGAAGCATTCGTTTTCTTGGAAAAGTCACCCGGCTGAGACCATGTCCTGTTGTTCTCAGCAGTAGTGGTTGCGACAGCAGTCATCGATGATACTTCTTCAGAATGGTGTGGGATCCATGAACAGACATAACAGCTTGTATTGAAACCTAAACACTTTGCAGTCAAATTAACTATTTGGTACCAGGTGTTCTTGAACGCATGGTGGGTTGGAATTTTAGCTCTTCTTTCCTTTGATGTTTGTGCGTCATCAGGTGTGAGGAAAAAGCAGTAGAATAGAAGCAGGCAAACTGCCAGACAGGAGAGAAGCAAAACTAGTTTCATGTTCGGGCGACTGTGCCTCAGTGGTAGAGTAGTTGGCTTGCAATCGGAGGGTCGTAGGTTTGATTCCAGCTTCCTCCAGTCACATGTCGATGTGCCCCTGGGCAAGGCACTTAACCCCCAAATTCTACATTGTCCTACCGAGCCATGTTGGGTGTCGGTGTATGAATGCGAGTGTGAATGGGTGAATGTGGCTTCAATGTAAAGCGCTTTGAGTGGTCAGTAAGACTAGAAAAGCGCTATATAAGTTCAGTCCATTTACCATTTGGCTAGAGGCAAATAAGAGGACTAGCCCTCCAAAACAGAGGTTTGACCGCTAGGAAACAGGGATGCTTTTCTGCTGGGTTTGAGATCAGAGGCCCTATTGGTCACTCTGCCCTTTGTAGCCCAGACTTCCCCACTGTCTCTCGTCTAATCCCCTAATTGCCTTTGCAATTTGCAGTGTGAGATGAGTATCCGGGATAATTTTCCTCATGTAATCAGCTAATGTGAGTTCTTCGTCTGCTTTTTGCAAATCAGTCGCAACAACAGGTAACCTGTAAGGTCTGCCATAAAGGATTTCAAAAGGTGTTAAACCTTGGTTTGTTGGCGTGATTCTCATGTAAAGTTTTACTAGGTCCAAAAACTCAGGCCACGGTCTTTTAGTCTCTGCCATACATTTTCTGAGTCTGGTTTCGATGGTTCCAGTATTTCTTTCTACTAAACCTGCACTTTGGGGGTGATAGGCACAATGATTTTTTTAGTTGGAAGTCTAAATGTTTTAGCATATTTTGAATAACCTCATTCACAAAATGTGGTCCATTATCTGAATATATTACTTATGGAATACCATGGTTTGCAATGATAAATTTACATAGTGCTTTTGCCACTGTTAGAGCGTCATTCTTAGCGGTGGAAATTATTTCCATCCATTTGTAGAAAGCGTCAATTATTACTAGGCAATATCTGTATGAGCCGCTCTGTGTTAGTTCAATGAAATCCATGTGGATTGTATGGAATGGGTAGGCTGGTTGAGGAAATTGGCCTCGCTTGGGTCTCATATTCCCTTGTGGCTTGTGTTTGATACATGTTAGGCATGTTTTGCAGAAATGTTTTAAGTATGTTTCAAGGTTGTATGTTGTCAAGTGTCGCTGTATTATTGATACCATCCCCCCTGTGGAGACATGGCAAGGCCCGTGGCTCACCAGGGCAGCAGCTTTAAACAGTTGATTTGGGTAAGATGGGTTTATTATGAACTTCATAAAGTCCATTTTCATTAGGAACGGCACCTTTTGTTTTCCATAATTGTTTTTCAGAAGAGGGACCGTTTGTTTGCATGTCTTTCAAAACAGTCTGATCTATAAGTTTCTGCTCTTTGGTCTGTATATAAAAATCAGAAGAACCGAAACTGCCTTGTGCAGCTGCTTTCGCTACTTCATTTGCAAGTCTGTTGCCACAGGAAACTGTGTCTTTTCCTGTGGTGTGTGCTTGACATTTACAAATTGCAATAGCTTTTGGTAACATAACTGCGTCTATTAGTTTTATCAGTAATTGAGAGTGGGTTATAGGTTTTCCTGTAGAGGTGACCATTCCTCTCGTTTCCCATTGTTTAGCAAAACAGTGCACGGTAGAAAATGCATATTGGCTAACTGTGTGGATGGTTACCGCCTTGCCTTCTGCAAGTTGACATGCTCTTGTTAAAGCTATTATTTCTGCGGCCTGAGCGGAAAAATGTTGTGTTAATGATTTTGCTTCTATAATCACATCAGGAAGTTGTACAATCGAATAGCCTGTTTGAGTAGAACCTGTTTCAGTTTTAGAACTTGAGCCATCTACAAACCATCCCAGTCCTGTTTATAGTGGGACATCTTTAAGATCAGATCTAGGTAGTTGTAATCTTTCTGTAGCTTGTACATTTATGTGGTTCTCCGTCATCTGCAGTAGGTAGGAGCGTTGCTGCATTTAAAGTGTTGAAACGCTGTATTGTAATGTGAGGTTGTGAGATCAGTATTGCAGTGTAACTAAGACGTCTGGCTGCTGATAACAATCCTAATCTGCCTTGTAGAAGTAAAACATCTACTGCGTGGGGAACCAACTGCGTCAGAGGATGGAATAGTACTACATCAGCTGAGGCTTTCGACAACCAATGCTGCAGAAGCGATAGCTTACACACGGCTGGGTAAGGCCTGTGCAACTTGGTCTAATTTTTTAGAGTAAAAAATGCAACAGGACGTTGTTTATCTCTGTGTTTTTGCAGCAAAACTGAAGTCATAAAACCATTTTTGCAGTCCACCATTTGAGTGAATATTTTGGAGTAATCTGGTAATACTATAACAGTGCTAGAATGGATGTCCTGTTTTATTGTGGTAAAAGCTTGTTCTGTTTCAGCTGACCAAGTTAAAGTATCCTTCATCTCCATATGCTGGCCATGGATCATCTCTAGAAGAGGTTGTGTTTTTTCTGCGTAATGAGGTATATATTGCCTGCAATAATTAACTAGTCCCAGGAATTGCATCATTTGTTTCTTTGCCATGGGCTTAGGAGTGTTTAAAATTTCCTCTCTCCTTCCAGGTTGGACTTGTCTGCCTTCTCCTGACAGAGTGTGTCCTAAGTATTGAACATATGATTTCACCCACTGGATTTTGTTTTTACTGACTTTATTTCCAGTGGAATGCAGGTGGTGCAGTAAGGAGAGAGGGTCATTTAAGCAGCTTTCATAGTCATGTGATGCAACCAGGATATCATCTACGTAAATAAGAATTTGTGTATTTTTAGAACATTCAAAACTCGCCATGCAATTGGTAATTGCTTCTGTAAAAATTGTAGGACTGTCTGCGAACCCCTGTGGCAATCTATCGTATGTTTATTTTACATGTTTATAAGTGAAAGCAAACCAAAATTGTGAATCTGGGTGCACTGGAATGGTAAAAAAGGCATTACTGAGGTCCACTACTGTGAAAAACTTCCTAGTGGTACTCAGAGAGTTTCACAGAGTGTGTGGATCAGGCACATTAGGCGCTCTGGTCTGGACAGCTGAAATCACCATTCTCAAATCTTGAACCATACGCCAGCTTTTCTCATCATCCTTTTTAACTGGTTAGATTAGGGTGTTACATGGTGATTTAGGAGATTTTCTTATGACACCTGCTTTTAGTAATTCCTCAATTACTGGTTGAATTCCTAACTCTGCTTCTGCAGAGAGGGGATATTGTCTTACTCTGGGTGTAAAATGTGATTTAGCAGTTATTTGGACCGGAGAAATGGATGAGAGTATGCCCAGTGGGTCTTTTAGACCATAATGTTTTAGGGACTTCTTTGAGTTGCTTTTCTTGCTCTTCAGTCAATAAGATGATTTCTGCTTCTGGTCATTCTAGTGGTGCTACTTGAGTGGTGCAGTGGAGTGGCATGATAAGGGGCAGCCTATATAAACATGTGGATTCACTGTATTGCCAACAATTTTTTTTATTTTCTTGCAAAGCTTTAAAATCGGTGGCGTTATTTGTTCTTCGCACCATATATCCCAAATCTTTCCAACGGGATTTACTGCTTTTGTCAGAGATATATGTGGATCTGTAGGCAAATCAAAGAATGGTTTAAGGCTGGTAGTCAGCATTACTGAGGCGGCTGAATCAGATTTTCCATCAGTAATGATGTGTGAGGGGAACACTACAGCAGGTGAGAGTTGCACAAAATAGTCTTGGAACTTGGGATCAGGTTCAGACCTCAGAGCCATAGTCACATGTAACTGTGATGTAGGCATGATTTGTTTGTCGGGTTCAGGAACTACCTTCAAAGCTGTGTCCATCATTGTTGTTGTAACTTTAAGGTTTTCTTTAGGTTCAACTCGTAAAGAGTAGTACAGACCGAGTCCCTGTGGTCTATAAGTTATATTTAGGTAAATGTCATCATTTCCTGTTCTCACAACTCTCATGCTGTCTCCCGCTGGGATAATTCAGATTTTTAGGGCTGACATTAAAGCTGCAGTAGGTAATTGACAGGAGAGCAGAATTTGCTTGAAAATTTGAACTCAAACAAGCTTCACATCACTCCCCCTCCCTCCGGTGCACTGTAGATTGAGCCGTCCTATGGCTTTCCTAATCTAAGGATGTGTTATTTGACCTATAAATCCGCACAGAACATCTCTTGTAGTGCCCGTCAAACCGTACGTTAACACCGTTAGGTTTCAGGTTGGACTGGCATACATAAAGATTATGTTTTGTGCCTATCTTACTTATATCTTTTTGATTCTGCTGTTTGTGTTTTTACTCCATACACTGGCATACGTTATTTCCCAGCGAGGGTGATTAGGTTCGCAAACCTTAATCCGTTACAACCTTTTCCAGCGAAGGTGGACAGACTCGCAAGTCTGGTCCATTACAACCTTTTACTAGGTGGATAGGTTCGCAAACCTGATCCATTTACAACCTTGCTGTAGTAATTAACGCAATAATCACTTAAGGCTCAACACCTGATATTATATCAGAGAGGCTAAAGCGTCCCTTTGGCCCAAACAGCAGAATATACCCTGACTATCTTCGAATTTTACTTTTAAATGTAAAGGTGCTCAAAAAAAAACGTACTCACAATCTCCCCCCTGTACGAGTGATTCAAACGGAATCTATCGTACTGGAGCACGCTCAGGGGATCCTCATGGATGCAGCTGGCCAGTGAAGCAATTCAGCGACCTGGACTTTCAGAGTTGCGCAAAGAAAAGCCCTTCAACGAAAACCACCGGCGGGAGCGCTCCGTACGTCGGGTATCGGCACCAAAATGTTGGGTAAAAATAGTGGTTGACCTAGAAAGAATAACACACAGGTGTCAGAGAGAAATTGCAATCAATTGAGCTCTGCAGAAGGAGATAAAATCCATTTTTTGCAGGGGGAGGCCAGGATAAAAACTGTAAGGAAAGAGCCGACTGTGTCTCTCTGCTCTCCTTCTCGTCTCAGCTCTCAGTCTCCTGATCTCTCCTGGCCTCAAAGGGCCATCCCCTTGCAGTCTCTTTATTCAGTCAAACTTCATTAGCATCTTAAAAGAACAGGGTGTCATACAAAGGAACATATGTCTGAAACCAAATTGCATTTAAAAAGTACATTTAAACTATGTGATAAAGAAAGGCAACCCAAGAAAATGATAATACAACATTATTATTTTACCTAACATTTCCCTAACACACAAATTGTGTGTCTAAATTAAATAATAATCTAACAGTTTTGTCTTGAGCTGTATTGGACTGAATAGGAACTTAGAATAAATGTAATACAATGGTTAAAAGGAAATTTCCACATACTTTGAGGTGAACTGGACCAATTTGCAAGTTTGAAATAGTGCCCAATTTGCTGGTTTGAAATAGTGCCCACATGTAACTTTACTTAAGAATTATCCCTGAATAAAAGAAACTGAATTCAAATAGAGTCCAATTCAGCTTAATGACGTAAACCTCATTTCTTTTGTCTGCATAAAAAATTGACTGAAAAATCGAAAGGGGACATAGCACCTTCACACTTTCAAACTAATGTCCTCTATAGGGGACAGTAGTGATATTTGACTAGCCCTTATTAGCTTGGCCCTATTACAAAGACTAATGACCCTTTACTTCTTTAAGCTCTGTGCTGACAGGAGGCATTTCTTGCTGGAAAATTGCTCCAATCTGCAGATAATAACTGAGTATGTGAAGGGTGACAGAATGCTTCTGTCAACTAAAAGATTAATTTCTATGATTTCTCTGTCAGATTCCCATCCTCTCCCTACAGATCCTTCATTGCTACTTTATGTGTCACAGCTAACTGCCACCGTCAAACATTTATATAAAGCTTCTGCCTTTCATAGTAATTTATTAGTTTTTATTTATTTATAATGTTATGGAAACAAAATCGCATTTGCTTATTAGGGAAAGCACTTATGTGAGACCTGTGTACAGCCGTATTCTAGCTGCACACTTCATATCTAAGTACACATATATCTAGGCAATTTTATTAGTATAGCACACTTTCAGCAACAAGATAATTGAAGTTGCTTTACAAGATTCGGTGAGGAAGAAGGAAACAAAACACATGATACATAATTAATACAATGGTAACACTTTACAATGCACTCTAAATTTCCCCAAATTGTACTTTGTTACTAGGGAATGACATAGGAGATAATAAGTAATGAACCAGGGACTAATGGATAGTTGATCGGTACTCACTGGCAAAAACACATACCAGTCTTATTCATTTACTAATGGTTAGTTATCTAAGGAACAAAAGAGGAATGAACCAGGGACTGATGGATAGTTAACCAGTACTAACTGGCAAAAACACATACCAGTCTTATTAAGGGCCTAATGGGTAGTTAACTAGTGCATACTGGTCCTATTCAGGGACACACCCTTCGTCGCTGAAGGGTGTGTAATTGAACCTCATTTTACTTACTGCCTCCCAGATAGATAGATAGATGGATAGACAGGTAGACAAGTGGCCGATAACACTGAAGGAGCTGAATGTCTAGGAGAGGGAGTCTAGAAAAATCCGAAAACATTTATTTTTTAATAATGTAAATATATTGAAAAAATCCTTTCACGTGTTGTCTTTAGTTGATTACCTTGCAATTTATTGTGGTCTGGCTTCAGTAACATGCTCTGAGATGAATAGCGAGTCAGATGGTGCAGAGTACTTGACACGGGAGATGTAATAAGAAACATTTGTCAAGATGCAGAGAATAAAAGGTCTAGTCAAGAAAATGAACAAAGTCTTTGGTGTCTACAAACAGCGGCCTTTCAGTGCTGTGAGCAGAGCCCCAACCTTTGTCCTCAGCTTTTTATAGTACACCATTGTAGTATGCTGACAGTGGCATGACTACGTCAAAGGGTCACGGTAATGTTACGTACATGTACTGAATTTGAAAAATGTGTTGCTGCTGATGATTAATCCGCCTGTTCAGTGAAACACAGCTAAACAGTCTTTATGAATAAATGTGTCTAACAGGATTGAGAATCTATTGACTCATGGTGAACATAACAGAATGTTGGTGCGGTTGCTCCAATATCATAAAAGATTTGATATAATTAAACATTTAAATACCTATTTAAACCATTTTTGCAGTAGAGAATGCTTTTGATTTGTTAGTGTTTTAGGCATTTAATACTCTGCCTTTATGACTTGCCACATAATCCCTACAGTATAGTGGAGGAATCTGTCTTGTGGAACTGACTGCAGCTGTATTTGACCTTCACTCGTTATTGCTCAGGGACCAGAGGATACTAGCTGCCTTAGCTGTTCATATTCAGATTGCATCTATCAAGCCAATAGAAAAATTGATGCTCTTGCAAGTCTTATGAAGTACAGTAATTGTTGCTGTGGGATTAGTCTATTGTAAGCATCTAACAGATCAAAGGCCAAGGACAGTCCCAAAGAGCGGTTTAACAAACTGATAGAAAGATGAGCTTCTCAGAATCCTAGCATAGCATAAAATGTGACCTGGCGCCCTCTACATGATGCTGGAGGAGTTATTGAAGCGTGGATGGATAGGTGAGGGGAGGGACTGCAGCTAAATCAAAACCGACTGTTTTGTGTGAATTTTCTAACCAAAACAAGTTGTTCCAAGCTGTGTGTAATTCACCCCACAGATGATGGGTTTTACAGCCTCTGTGCATGTATTTAGTCCACAGATCTGTAAATCTGTCAAGGAATGCGTCAGTTCCATTTCCCTCAGTGTAATCTAATTTGCCTCCAGTGCCAATAGAGCATCAAATGTCGGCACTGGGTCCTGCAGTTGGATGCTGTGGCTGTATGTTTGCCTGAGTTTAGCCTGGGAATAAATCCCACCTGTCCCACATAAGGTGCTCCATCAACCACAAAAATCCATTATCCCAGAATGTTTTAAAGGGGTAATGGAATCCTTATCTTTATTTTGCACTAGGTGAATTTAATTACATGCTGTAATGAAAAGCTCTACCGTCTATCAGTGTATGAATATCTGTTCTTTTTTATGGGCATCATATTGTTGTGTGACAATGTTCCTGGGCTGATGTCTATATTTTCTTATGTAGTATGGACTGTCAATCACTTGCTGCAATCCTGATACTGCTCGATCATTTGTGACTCTATTCTCTTTATACCTCATTCCACAGAAAAGATAAGATGAAGCCTTATTTCATACAGCATATGCTTAGCAAACATCACTTGGCATTTGCATGCAAACCTGTTGTGAGCTATTAAGATGAAAATGAGCTGGATGTGAGCATCATAAAAGATACAAAGTATATATTTAACCACACTGAAGCTTTTTACATCCTTACAGGATTGTAATTTTTTCCTCAGGCTCTGAATATTGTATGTGTGTTATGTTACTGTTTTATTCTATTGTATTTATATGTACATACTTTAATAGGTACACCTTGCTAGTACCGGGGTGGAACCCCGTTTGCCATAAGAACTGCCTTAATCCTTCGTGGCATAGATTCAACAAGGTACTGGAAACATTGCTCAGAGATTTTGGTCCATGTTGACATGATAGCCGCACGCCGTTGCTGCAAATTTGTTGGCTGTACAGCTATGATGCAAATCTCCCGTTCCACCGCATCCCAAATGTGCTGTATTGGATTGAGATCTGGTGACTGTGGAGGCTATTTGAGTATAGTGACCTCATTGTCACGTTCAAGAAACCAGTCTGAGATGATTCTAGCTTTATGACATGGCACATTAACTTTCTGGAAGTAGCCATCAGAAGATGGGTACACCGAGAATATTTGTTCTAAATTCGACCTTGATTAATCTTAAAACTCATGATCAGTTATCAGTGATTAATTATCTTTTTTTTTTCACTTCTAACTAAAGAGAAATGACTGAACATTTTACTTTGTTCTGTTTTAATATAATACAATACAATAGCATACAATTGTCACTTTGTCTTCACATCATCGTCGATGACTTAGTCAGCCCCTTCACCTGGACGGCATTAAATTAGCCTCCAGTAATAAAGCAAAAAACCTCGGTGTAATTTTTGACCAAGATATGTCATTTAGAACTCACATTAAAGAAGTCTGTAGGATTTCCTTTTTTCACCTTAGGAATATTGCAAAAATTAGAACCATCCTGTCCAGGAATGATGCTGAAAAACTAGTCCATGCCTTTGTTACTTCAAGGCTGGATTACTGTAACTGTCTATTATCAGGTAGTCCACAGAATACAATTAAAAGTCTTCAGTTAGTTCAAAATGCTGCTGCTAGGATTCTGATGAATACTAAAAGAAGAGATCACATTTCCCCTGTTTTAGCTTCTCTTCACTGGCTCCCAGTAAAATCTAGAATAGAATTCAAGATCCTCCTTCTGACATATAAAGCCCTTAATAATCTAGCTCCATCATACATAAGAGACCTGATTGTTCCATATGTTCCTAACAGGGCCCTTTGCTCTCAGACTGCAGGTTTACTGGTAGTTCCTAGGATTTCTAAAAGTAGAATGGGTGGCAGATCTTTCAGCTATCAGGCTCCCCTCCTATGGAACCGGCTCCCAGGGTTGGTTCGTGAAGCAGACAATTTGTCTATCTTTAAAACTAGGCTAAAAACTTTCCTCTTTGACAAAGCTTACAGTTAGAGATATGTTTATAGGTAGTTAGAGTCAGGTCAGACAGGTAGATAGGAAGAGACAGGTTAATGTTAGTAGTCAGGCAGAGTGTCAAAAGTTAGGAAGAGATAGGAAGAGGTAGAGTAGCTAGGTAGAGATAGATTAATGTAAGCCAGGTAAAGATCCGGAGCCGGTCGCGGCTTACCGCCGCGGAAGAAATGCGCCCCACAGGGGCCAGCCAGCGCCGGAGAGAGGTCCCTCAAGGGGATCCTCCCGCACAGTGCGGCCGCCCATTACCTGCCGGGTTGAATCCCCCGGGCAGACTGTGCGGACCCCACCCGTTTATCTCTTAAACGTTTCTCGCCCTCTTCAACTCTGTCCTCTCAGTTCTGTCTATTTTTCCTTAAGATAGTTGTCGACTATCGGTCTCGTGCCGGTATTTAGCCTTAGATGGAGTTTACCACCCACTTTGGGCTGCATTCTCAAACAACCCGACTCCGAGAAGACCCCGGCATGACGGGGGCCGTTACCGGCCCTACACCGTCCACGGGTCAGGAGGACTCAGACAGAGTGTTGGTAGCCAGGTCTCCTAGTAGCTAGGAGACAGGTTAATGTTAGTAGCTATGCTGCTTTAGGCTAGGCTGTTGGAGGACATTATTAGGGTCTGTTCCTACTTTCTCTCCTACTTCTCCCCAACTGCATGATGTGCTGTCAATTCAAGCACTAACCTGTTTTCTATTATAGTAGGTGCTCCGGATTAGCCCTGCTTGACGACCCTGACTAAGATGGCATTGCAGTGACGGAAAATTCTCCACGTCCTGCAACAAACTTGTGCATCAGTTCTATTGCTCTTTCTGTGTCTCTGTTATGTATTCTCCAAGCCACAGACGGTCGCGGCAGATAACCGCTTGTGCTGAGCCTGGTTCTGCCGGAGGTTTCTTCCTGTTAAAAGGGAGTTTTTCCTTCCCACTGTCGCTGCATGCTTGCTCAGTATGAGGGATTGCTGAGAATTCCACGACGCAATCTTCTGTGGTTCTGTAATTTCTACACTAAACATTGTATTGTAATAACTCTTTTTGTAAAGTGCCTTGAGATGACATCTGTTGTGAAATGGCGCTATATAAATAAACTGAATTGAATTGAATTGACTCAATACAATCTGCTGGGATTCCTTACACGGAAAACTTTTAACTGATTGGAATGTTTGTATAATTGTATTTAAATTACTTTTGTTGTAAAGTGCCTTGAGGTGACATTTGTTTTGTATTGGCGCTAAATAAGTAAAGTGAATTGAATCTTCACTGCTGGCTTAGGTTAGGCTTAAATGTCCACCCAGTCTATCTCTGTATTTCTTTTTCCATTGAGCTATAATGCAGGACTGATACAAATGACTTTACGATAGACCCCCCCCCCCTTCTTTCTCTCTCCCACACATACACACACAAACAGACATGATAAAGATAGCTTTGAAGTGATTCCCTGGGGATTGATTGTGCTCTTCAATTTTTTTAGTGTTAATTGTTTTGTTTGCTTTTATATATTATCCATTTTCTAAGAGTGGTTTGGTAGTTTGTAGATTGCAAGCTTAGAATAGATGGGGATTTTATGACAAAATGTCTTGGCTGTAAGTTTAATCTATGTTATTAAAAAAACTCTACTATATTTTAGGGAGAAGGGTTTTGTTTGGCATGTGCCTGCAATAATTTGTTCAAGTTTTTGACCTCACATCCCTCAGAGGAGACGGAAAGTTTTGAAAATTCTTCTAAGACAGAAGAGGTGCACTTGTTACATTTAATTATTCAATTAAATAATTGGACCTCACCAAGAGCTACATTACTATTAAGTTATTGAAAATAACTATTGATATTTTTGACATCAATAGTTATAGTCAGCAATTCTGGTCCACCATCCAGTCTCGGGGGCAGCGGTCTGCCACCAACACTGCTTACAGTGGGGGTGGTGTGCTGCTGACTTCAACACTGGACATCTTGGGTCGGTGGTTGGAATAATTCGAAGACCTCCTCAATCTCACCGACATGCCTTCCTTCCTTCCTTTGGAAGGGCTCTCCAATCTCTGGTGCTGAGGTCACGAGGTTGTTAAAAAGCTCCTTGGTGGCAGGGCTCCAGGGGTGGATGAGATTCGGCCAGAGTTCCTAAAGGCTCTGGATGTTGTAGGGCTGTGTTGGTTAACGCGGCTCTGTAATATTTCGTGGACATCAGGGGCAGTTCCCTTGGATTGTCAGACCGGGGTGGTGGTCCCCCTCTTTAAAAAGGGGAATACAGGGTGTGTTCCAACTACAGGGGGATCACACTCCTGAGCCTCCCTGGTAAGGCCTATTCAGGGGTTCTGAAGAGAAGGGTTCGACAGATAGTCGAACCTCGGATTCAGGAGGAGCAATGCTGTTTTTGTCCTGGCCGTGGAACACTGGACCAGCACTACACCCTCAGCGGGGTCCTGGAGGGTGCGTGGCAGTTCGTCCAACCGGTCTGCATGTGTCAGACAGCTGTAGCTGATCCAGAACGCCACTGCTCGTGTTCTCACTAGAACCAGGACAGTAGCTCCTTGTTGCTCAGAGAATAGATTTGAAAGTGCTTTTTTAGTCTATAAATCATTTAATGGGTTAGCACCAGAGTAAATTAGAGATAAACTATTACGGTACAAACCACTCTTCCAGCTCTAGTTTACTGATCGTCAGAACCAAAAATGGGGAAGCAGCTTTCAGATTCTATGCTCCCCACATCTGTAACAAACAGCCGGATGAATGCAAAGCTGCAGAGACACTGACACTGAACTCCTTTAAATCTAAAATAAAAATGTATATATTTAGACTTGCTTATGAATAACTGCAAGTATTATTGATTTAAATCAATTGCTAAATGTTTTAATCAATTGAGTCACATGCTTTGTCTTTTTTTCATCCTAAATTGTTGTTTTAATCAAATGTTAAATGTCCTCTTTTGTTTTTATTGCTCTGTTTTTTTATTTTCAAACACTTGTCATATATTTGGGTTCTTTGCCACCAAATCATGTAAAGCACCTTGTATTGCCTTGTGCTGAAAGTGTGCTATACAAATTAAATTGCCTTGCATTGTCTTACACTGCGGTCATAAAGGTATGGACATGGTCAACAACAATACTCTGTACGCTGTGGCGATGCACTGATGATCAAATGGTACTAAGAGGCCAAATGTGTGCCAAGAAAATGTCCTCCACCACCACTGCCAGCCTGAACTATTGATACAAGGCAGGACTGATTCGTGCTTTCATCTTGTTGACACCAAATTCTGTCCCTACTAAAGCGTAGTTTATGCTTCTGCATTTTGACGGAGACGGATTGATGCAACACCATTATTCGTTAACACAAAGGCTCTCCATCACCTACACAAGGACGTACGGAGTAGAGGCCCGAATTTGAACTATCCGTCGACGGAGAGCGTATGCATCTGATTGTCAGTTTCAGCAACAACCAGAGATCGCTTCACCAGAACAGCGCTCTATAGTGGCTGTAATCAGTAGTTAATGCAGTGTTTGGGCACTACATGCTTTATATTGAAAGGATAAGTTATCTAATCTGTTGCTTTGTCAGTTTAAACACAAGGAGGTGTAGGAAAACAACAAAAAGGCTGCTTTGTTTTGTTTCCATGTGTTTCTAGAGTATTTTATGAGTTGCACTTCTAGTAAAAAGCTTACTCAAAACGTACTTTCTGTCGTTCATTGCTCCTTGAGGAAGAAATACGTTCACAAGCCTAGAAAAAAACAGAAGCGGCGCTGTGATACTAGGCAGAGACGCCATGAAAACTTAGCACTCCCTGCTGTCCTGGTCGAGCAACGCTGAAAAAACAATAGAGAATGGAGTGGAAGAGCGGAGCATTATAAACAGAAAACATCTCCGTCAATACGTCTACGTCTGAGTGCCAATTTGCGGTCGGAGAAGAATAAACTAGGCTTAATCGAAAGTCATAGGAGAAATTGAGACTCATCAGACCAGGCAACATTTTTCTAATCTTCTATCGTCTGATTTTGGTGAGCCTGTGCAAATTGAAGTTTCCTGTTCTTAGCTGATAGGAGTGGCACCCGGTGTGGTCTTCTGCTAGTGTAGCTCATCTGCCTCAAGGTCTGTCATGTTGAGTGTTCGGAGATGTGTTCTTTTGAATACCTTTGTTGTAACGACTGGTAATTTGAGTTACTGTTGCGTTTCTATCAGCCCAAACCAGTCTGGCCATTCTCTTTTGATCTCTGGCATCAACAAGGCATTTTCACCATAAGAACTGCCGCTCGTTGGATATTTTCTCTTTTTTGGACTGTTCTCTATAAACCCTGGAGATGGTTGTGCGTGAAAATCCAAGTAGATCAGCAGTTTCTGAAATACTCAGACCAGCCTATCTAGCACTAAAAACCATGCCACATTCAAAGTAATAACTTTAAGTAATAACTAAATCGTAAATATTCACATTACTGTCAGGTTTATGGCCAGTAGAGTGTTAATTACCATTAGGGTAGAACAATCATGAATGACATTTTTAGTTTGTCAATAATAAGCTTATGTTGAAATTGGTGCTGCAAAGTTATAACATGACTTTCAGAAGCAGTAAAAATAGGTGCTCAAGTAGCCAGTGCAAACATTTTGATGTTTAGTAAATGCCACTGCCCCTAGAACGCCTACTTATTATTCTCCTACCAATATTTTATGTCTTTGAGAGAAACACCCATATTTTATATTTAGCTTGGGAAAAAGCGCTAAATGGATTGCATGAGTCTTGCTACAGGTATAACAGGCACATCTCTGTGCCATGTTAGTAAATCAGCTACACCCTGATTTTGCGATGCTCTGCAGTGCCGGTCTTACTATGTGCAAACTGTTGATAAATTAGGCCCGAAGAGTCTACCAAAAAAGAATTTCATTTTAAGGAACCATTCACATATATAGATGTTCTTTTAAAAAAAGAGCTCTGACTGATATTTCTTTTCCTAAACAGTTAAAAAAACATTGCTATTTTACACAGCCATAAAGTAAGCTCATTAATAACCTAGATACATTTAGAGACCATTCAAAATGATTAGAGAACACAAATCAAAGTATTGGATTGATTTCACAGCTAACCAGACACACATATCAAAAGTAATGAAAAGTATTCCTGTTCTCTGCTTGGGTCTGTTTTGTTCCTTCCTCTGCGACAGAACAATAAAAAGCAGGGCAGCTGTGTGGGTGCTTCAGCTCTTAGTCTTGACATTTCCATCAGTTTCTTTTTATAAAACTTGTAGGTTTTTTTTCTTCAGTATTATACTGTCTTCAATTAATCCTAATATGCTTTTTGTCAGGAAACGTCTGCTGCGTGATAGGTATGATGGCATTATTCTTTTAAGTACAATTACTGCAAAGTCATAGAAACAGATTCATGCTTTTAATTAAGAAAACGTGTGCTTTATGTCAATTGGTTTTATATTTATTTGAAACACTTCCAGCAGAGCTGACCTTTGGCCCTTGATGTACTGAAAGGAACATAATACCTACCTCGGTGGTGCCTTTTACTTCCTTCAATAAGATCTTGTATCAATAAAACAGGGCTTTAAGCTTTATAATCTAAATGTCAAAGGAGCTGGGACTCATTCAATATCATTTTCAAATAATACTACAGTCTTAAATTTTAAGGACACCTCTTTGAAAGCAGATATTTTCATATGCTAAAAAATCTAAATAGATTTTGGTGTGAAAAGTCTGATTTCTGTCTTATGTATGTTTGAAGTGATAAGCACACACAAGTAGTGAACTATGAAACTGGCTACACAAATACAAAACGGAGACAAACAAAAATAACTAAAAGATATTGCAGGAATACAACACATGTAGATGTCAAGAATAGGATCTTTTTACCATCTGCCAGTTTACGTAACTGGAGGTCAGAATTGACAAGTTCAATAAATTCATTTATGCATTCAATATTGATGTGTCAACAAATTCAGACTTTTAATCACATTTATTGTTACTGTTTTTCCACTCTGCTCACAACCCCTAGGCTGAAAGTTTGAACTCTTGATGACGGACAACATAATGTTTAACTTGGCTGTCCACGAAAAGCCCAGGTGTTTATCCCTGCTTTACTGGAAAAGAGGATTACTTTAGGGGGTGTTTGGTTAGGGGGTGGGGAGTTACAAGGACAGCTTGCTGACGGTGGAAAAGGTGGGGGTAGGGTAACAGTTCTCAATTATTGTAAATGAGGCATGAATCTGTAATATATACAGTATGTATCAAACAAGGGTTCTCATATTATCGTTTTGTAATTCCAGGAAAAACAATATAAAGAATGGAATAAAATAGAATGCAATTCAAACTCAATCAAGGCAATATTATTTGTATAAGACACTTTCAACAACGTGGTAATTCAATGTGCTTTACATGATTAGGTGATGAAGTAAAAACAGTAAACCATAAAACAACAGACACATAACACATAAAGTGAAAAAAGCAATAAAGCATGAAACACACACAAAACCTATACATAAAAACAATCAAAGGCAGCACTAAACGGATGGGTTTTGAGCCTTGATTTAAAATAACCTATTATTTCAGCAGTTTTGCAGTTGTCTAGAAATTCGCTCCTGATCAGAGGACGTTTTGGGTCCTGTAGGCACGTTGGACGATGGGATAGTTGAATGTAAACAACAACAGAAGCTTTGATCGCTTTGTGTGTGGAGTCTATAAACCGGGACGAAATCCACTTCTCTAGCTATATTCCAGTTGCCATTTCTTGCTAGTTTTGGTCTTGACTGAAAGGGGATCCCTGAAAATGGGGGTGACTGGCACCTGTCTCAAAAAGGGCAAAGTTTCAGTCATTTTAAAAATAAGATTTTGCTGCTGATAGGGCTGTGCGATATGGCTAAAAAAAATTTATTCCGATATAGCTGAGTTTATATCACGATTTAGCAATTCTTCTGTTATTTCATGAATAGTTTATAAAAATTTACAACGCGGAAATGCAATTTTAAATGATAGATGACAATAACACCACACAGACTCATTGTGTAGCAATCTTCCATCTGCGGGAGCTATGGATATCAGTGATCTTTTAGGAGAGCGGCTCAGCTCTACACTCTGCCTTTGAACTAAACACATTATTTGAAAAGCATCCAAATTTTTCCGTGATAACTGCTGTCACTTATTTTCTTAACTTAACAGCACGTTTTAGCCGTAGCCGGTTTTTTTCTTCTTCTCTCTCCTCATGTACCCTCTCGTTTTTTATTGGTTTATCTGCGTGTCTACTATGTAAAAGAGGGGTGTTATGTTGATATGTGTTCCCTCCTCGAGATGTGTTCTGGCTTCACCTACACACAAGGCAGCTGCTGGTTGTGAATGTTAAACGTATGGATCACTTTGGGTTTAGGCTCTGGTTCCTGAATAGTAGGATTAGGAAAATAGCCAAGTTATGGTTGTCGATGCCATTTGGATATAAGAAGACAGACACCGATCAGACAACAGGTGTTTGTAAAGTTTACCAGCTCCCGGTCCGACCAACGGACTCCGGTCCGACCAACGGACTCCAACACTACACATTTAGTTTATCAGCTGCTCAAGAACCACAACAACGAATACAGAGAGAATCAATGAACCAAAGTTGCTTCAAGTCATGGGGCAAGCTCTGTTAAACAGACGCTGTATTACACCACTGATGTGTTGCGAGTGAACAAACCGGCTTTTAGAGCTGGTGTCGTTCTGTCTGAGAGACGCTGTTTTTCTGTGCGTCGGGAGGGGTGGTGAGACAAAAAGGAAGACCAACTTTGGGTTGTCTGATAATTTTTTTTAGATCCCTAGTCTGAAACGTGTTGGTAACCGTCTTCCTCTCTGTTTTTTTATGTATTGCTGTATGCACAGGAATGCAATAAGCTGCATCTTGACGTACGTAATTTACTGTCGCAAAACCCTATCGTGGCTTAAACGACAGAGATTCATATAAAAAGATAGACATTTTCTATCGTCCTGACGATATATTTCATCATATCACACTGCCCTAGCTGTTGATGGTAAATAGGTCAACTTTTGAACCCAATATTTGATGCATAAGGCTCATTTATGCCCATGGTTAAAGAAGTGAAGCGAATAATAGCCATGTCCTGTTACAAAACAAAAACCGAAACCAAGCTTAGCTTACCTTGGCCGAGACGACTGTATTGTTGCAGTCCTGCAGTTGAAATGTGAGCAGATCTTGTACCCAGCCATGCATGAAATGTCTGTATGCATCCAGTGATTTGTAATTTTTTGACTGTTGACAGCTGGAGATAAGCACCAGCCCCCCCGCGACCCATTAAGGATTAAGTGGTTAACAAAATGGATGGAACTGTTGACATGTGTATGCACTGAACCCAAATACAAGATAGTTTATGTCCAATGCTGTAGTTTGAGGCTGAGCTCCATTTGTTTTCTTTGAGGTCGTATGGATCTACATTGTCGATTGTAGACAGTTTCTGAAAATATCTATTCCTAGCCTCCCTGTCAGGGATGTGTTCATCCTTCTTTTTATCCAAGCTTGCGACTCAAGTGTGCCTCTTCAACATCGGCTTCTTCAGTAGATCTATTGAAGCTTTCCCTAGAAAAGCGATATGCTTACACTCAAGATGGTGCCAGGGGGTAGTGGTTGTCCGACAAATGACACAGAAACGGAAAGCTGCTTGTCGATGCATAGTTTTGATTCAAGGGATGCTGAGCAGACTGGAATTAGAGAACCTGAGTGGTCTGGGGGGTTTAGTATAATGACAGTGGATCTTCAACATACTTTGGTGCCAGCCGTTCAATGATTTATAAATAAGTTGGAGTATTTTGAAATCTATGCTCTAAGCTACCTGGAGCTAGTTTAAGGACTTTAGAAATGGGGTGATATGCTCTAGTTTCCCGGGTCAGCAGCAGCATTCTGGATCAGCTGCTTAAGGCCCAAACAAATAAGTCCAATTTCTTTAGGTTAGACTCAAACCAGGCAAGTACTGTACCAGAGTCCACCCAACTCTTTAGTTGTTCCAATAGCATATTACCCTCGACATTGTCAAATGCTGCACTGAGGTCCAAGCGTACCAGCAGTGTGATTTTACCACATTCTGTATTTATGTGATTATCATTGAACACTTTGATGAGGGCAGTTTCAGTGTTTTGCTGAGCGTAGAAACCCAACTGAAAAACATCAAAACGGTTGGTCAGTGTTCGGAAGCTTTTCAACTGTTTAAACACAGCTTTTTCAAAAATCTTACTAGGTTTAAAGATTAGAGATTGGCCTGCAGTTCTGGATTAACATGTTGTCCAGGTTGTTCTTCTTTAGTAGTGAATTGAAAACTGTGTTTTTAAATCTTCGGAGGAGACACCTGATAACAAGGATGAGTTATGAATGTGAATAAGATCAGCCCCAATAACAGGAAGAACTTTGTTTAGAAAAGCTGTGGGTAGAATATCAATGTAGCAAGGGGAACATCTTAATTCGGTTATGATTCCGTCAAGGTTTCATCTACAAAAATACAATACTGCATGTTTTAGTTCTTCCTCTTGCTGTAATTCTCCTGAATCAAATGATGGTTCTGGTGTCCTCTGCAGAAGTTATGACATAGTGAGGAGTAGTTGGACAATCTGAATCAGGTGTGTACATCTAACCATGGCAAGACACTGGTACTAGAGGACTGGAACTCGATACCCATGATTTAATTTATAGTTTAATCTTTTTCCAAATAATATAAACATATATGTGACAACATGCTGCCTAACTATAAAAGAAACTCACTTTACAATAGCATGCATCGACTGCTTTTTCATCTGAAAAGAAAATAAATCATCTATGTGGACTTCAGAAAGCCATTGCTCAAGGGTGAGGAAGACAATTTCACCAGCATCAATCTTTTTATTAGAAAGTAATGGTCACTTACATTTAGGATTTCTAACCTCAAAGGGCTTTTAGTATTGATTGCTCGAGCACACAGTAATAAAGATCTTGGCAAATACTCTTAGTGAAGCTTAAATATGACTATGAGATACAGCAAAAGCCTGAAGGACCTGCAATCACTTCTATGGGAGCAAGTTGGAAGTCTCCTATGGACAACCAGTTGCCATGACAACTGCTTAAAACAGAGCTAGCCCTCCATGTCAATGTCGATGTTTGTTTCCCAGTAGTTATTCATTTTGTACATTAGCCAAAACACAAGTGAATGACTTTCTGTGCCCACATTTGTGAATGTTTCAGTATAATTACTTAAAATACTTCACTTATCTAATATGAAAAAGTGTACAAACATCAAGTCTAGAGGTCAGAAATGTAGTACTTAAAAGTACTAAACTAAAAGACAAAAGTGCTAAAAGTGCTCAGCTGGTTGATTTGCTGAGACACTTCCACTGATGTGATTCCCCGAGTCTGCGAGGTAATGTTTCACTAAGATTCCCATTACCTCATCTACCCTTGTGGTGAAAGAGACTTAAAGATGGAAGGTGGCAATCTGGAAGTCATCAAGATGGGATTATGGTGCAGAAAGGAACAGACAGTTGTTTAGATTGGTGTCTAAAGCACACGTATTAGCTTTTTCATTGAGAGTGTGAACTAGAATCACAGTGTGCGATTGCAGAAATCTGACATGTCTTGAACTAGATACTATGAAATGACGATGGTAACCTTTGAGAGTATGATGCTATATTTTATGCAATTTGATTTGTTGCTACTGCACAATCATGTTAGAAGAAATAAAAACAGATGAGTCCATCAGAGAGCGGTGATAACCGTCTTATCATTAGACTCTGAAAAGAAAGACAGGAGATAGCTGAGGAGATGCTAAAAACTTGAGAACAGTCTACAGATCATGGTCTACAATCATGGCAGATTAATGGTTATCCTGAAAAATGTCTGACACGTCTTGATATTTCTGTACAACTTTACATCATCATTATCATTAAACTTTATTTCAGACCTAATGCGGTCCTGTCATGATTCCTCACTCAGTTCCTCTCACTCCCTCATCATCACATGCACCTGTCTTCAATCTTCAGCCACTCAGCTCACGTCCTTATAACCCGTCACCTCCCTTCAGTCAGGGCCGGATCATTACAGGAGTTCAATCCAGATGTCCAACGTGTGTGTGCCTTCCGTCTCTGTCGTCCTACACCTTCATTCCTGCCATCCAGACCACCATCATCACCATCACTCTGCACCTTCAATAAACAGCTCTGCAACTTGCTTCTGCATTTGGGTCCATACCTTCATACACATATCCTGACGGGTCCATAGTAAAAATGAAAATAGGAAAAAGGACAAACAGCACAAAAAAAAAACAATCGGATAAGTTATGCAAATAAGCAGCACCTCCAGTGTCCCCACAGATTAGATGAGATACGATTTGAACTTTGTTTCACATTAGTTAGGCAGAAAATTATGTAGTTTTCAGAATGTATTAGCCTGCATTAGGGATGCACCGATACCGATACTGGTATCGGGTATCGGCCCCGATACTGCCCAATTTACTGGTATCGGTTAAACTTAACCGATACCATGGACCGATACTCAAAATGGGGAAAATCTGCAACAAATTCACCAAAAAAGATACATTTTCCACTTGAAATTTTATTTTTGTGGTAATTTTATATTTTACATCTGTTATTTTGTCTCAGTTATGTTTAGTTTTTAAAGTTTGGTGCCTTTAGTCTCTTCAAGAAAGGCACCAGAAGTTATACAGTTTATTAATTCAACAATATGTGGCAAGGTACACAACAAGGGCCCAGGCGGGATTCGATCGACAACTCCCAGGTGAAGGTCATGTGCGCTAACCAGTCAGCCAAAAGGATATCCCCGTGGCAAAGCAGCCAGGGCACATGATCTATCGCAGCCATAGTGACAGGACCTCCACACTGTCACAAATAGTATCGGATCGGTATCGGGTATTGACAGATACACAAAATCTAGCCATTGGTATCGGTATCGGGACTGAAAAAATCGGATCGGTGCATCCCTAGCCTGCATATACATCTGTCCATCAGGTTACGAAGCACTGCAGCACACGAGGGAACACCAGCAGACATGAATAACTGACCGCCACTGCTCCAGCGAGGTACCTTCGGCAGGAGCCCCAGCCATTCATTTTAAATTAATGTAAACTGTATTTTTTTTCTATAATTCAAACATAAATAGCCAGTGTACATAGGGGTACAAAATAGTTTGAACAGTGTTATTTTAAAAGATAAAGAGGACATAAAAAGCCTCCGGACAAGCATGTTGCCTGCACATATTGCAAACGGTACTGCCTATAAATGTCTCTATCGTCTGATAAGTCAGCAGTGATATAATGTCACAAATATTTGATTTCATCCCAAACTGGTAAAATGCTATAAGATAAAAAGAAATCAGGGTAGGAAAGTTTTTTTATCTTCTTTACTCCTGGTAATCATGATGCTGCTTTTTATCGCATTGTACTTGATATCAAAGTCCAGTCAATATTGTGAGAAAACAATTCTTGCAAACCAGCACTGTATGTACAGAAGATTACCAAATCATCTGCATACATCAAATGGTTCCCAGTAATATTTCCAACCCGACAGCGAGTAGTACACTCATTCAGCAGTCCAGATAAATCATCCATATATACATTAAAACACTGCCTTGTCGAATCCATTACAATCCATTCCAAATATTTTGGTTCCCTTCTATTGTGCAATTTGTAAAACAGCTTTTCATGATTAACATGATCAAACGGTTTTGAAGCATTGATAAAGCTTGTATATATAGTAGTGTTATGTCTACTGTAACGATCCAATATTTCTTCTAGTGCAAAATACACATATCTGTAACTAATTTTGGTTTAAATCCAAATTGATTGTGAGATGTGGTAACAAACACCTCCAGTCTTGTAAGAATAGCCCTCTCCAGAACCTTAGACAGGGTAGTGGCCAGGGCAATGGGCCAGTAGTTATCCTTACTGTTTATCTTTTCTGATTTGTCTTGTGTAATAGGCACTAGAACAACAGACAGCATAGACTTAGGTAAAATTCCATGAAATAAAAACCCAGTAAAACAAACAGCCAAAAATGTAGAAAGTTTCCTACTTTCTAACTTTAAATACTCAGCAGATAAATGGACTGAACTTATATAGCGCTTTTCTAGTCTTACTGACCACTCAAAGCGCTTTACATTGAAGCCATATTCACCCATTCACACTCACATTCATGCACCGACAGCCAACATGGCTTGGTAGGACGATGTAGAATTGGGGGGTTAAGGGCATTGACATGTGACAGGAGGGAGCTGGAATCGAACCTACAACCCTCCGATTGCAAGCCAACTACTCTACCACTGAGCCACAGTCGCCCTCAAATATTGCCCAGATATGTTGTCACCACCACATGACTTATTATCCTGAAGCTTCATCACAATCTCATAAATTTATTGCACATAAATAGTAACATCCTTATTTTCCTCTACAGTGTCTACCACAGGGGTAATACTTTTAACACAGTTAAACAACTGAGAATAATGTCCATGCCATCATTGAGGAATTTCCTCTGCTCCATTTGCCCCATTTATTTGTTGGCAAGGGTATGTTACACGCATCAACTTTTTAAATTTTCTTCCAAAATTCTGTAGGGTTCTTGTTTTGCAGTTTCCTTGCCACTGATTCACGCCTTAGTGTGTCCTTGTTCCTTTAATGAAACTTAGAGCAGGTTTGGCATTTACGGTGGTATACAATAAGGCTACCCTTATAAATGGCAAATAGTTTATAGATAGGTTCTCATTGATTAAATTGTAAACATATTATAAATAATTAATACATGTTTATCATTAAGTAATTATCGAATTCAAATTCAAAAATACTTTATTGATCCCAGAGTGAAAATTAAGTGTTGTTGCAGCTCTTTACTAATTCATTTTTCAATAAGTTGTTATAGACCATGATGGCTGTGGGGAGAAAGGATTTCCTGTAGCCGTCTGTGTTGCAGCAAAACTGAAGAAGCTTTTGACTTAAGACTATATGTTGCTGTAGGATAGTCTCACGAAGAGGATGCTCAGGGTTGTCCATAATCTTTTTAATTTTATGAAGAATCCTTCTTTGCATCATTATCTCCAGTTGTCCCCACAACAGAACCAGCCTTCTTTATTAGGTTGTTGAGCCATTTTAAGTCCCTGGCTCTGATGCTGCTACCCCAACAGATGATGGACGAAGAGATTACACTCTCCAAAACAGACTTGTAGAAGATTTGCAGCATCTTGCTGCAAACCTTGAAGGACCTCAGCTTCCTCAAAAAGTACAGTCTGCTCTGTCCCTTTTTGTAGACGGCTTCACTGTTGATTCTCCAGTCCAGTCTGTTGTCCAGGTGAACGAGGTATTTGTACTCCTCAACCACCTCCACAATGGAGACAGTCTTGCATTTATCCCTGTTTCTTCTGAAATCTACAATCATCTCATTTGTTTTTATCACATTCAAGGTAAGAATATTGTTTCCACACCAACCCACAAAGCGCTTCACCAGCTCTCTGTATTCAGCTTCGTCTCTATCTCTGATACACCTGACAATTGCAGAGTCGTCTGAATATTTCTGCAGATAACATGTCTCCGCCTTATACTGGAAGTCTGAGGTGTACAGAGTGAAAAGGAATGGTGAGAGTACAGTCCCTTGTGGTGCTCCTGTGCTGCTGACCAGTTGGTTTGACACACAGTCCTTCAGTCTTAAAACCTGAGGTCTGTTTGTCAGGTAGTCATTGATCCAGCTGCTTGTTGCGATGTCCACCTGTGTCTTCAGGAGTTTCTGACAAGGCAAATCCGGGTTAATTGTATTAAATGCACTGGAGAAATCAAAGAACATAATTCTCACAGTGCTGCCTGCGTTGTCCAGATGACTGTGAGTTGGTTAAGGCAGGTTGATGATGGCATGTTCAACGCCAACTCCATGGCGATAAGCAGACTGCAGTGGGTCCTGATAGGTTCAAGTTTGTTTGATGACTGATGGGTGAGCTTTCTTTTTAACTAGAACAAGGCAGGATGTCTTCCACAACACTGGAATCATCTCCAGAGTCAGGCTAAGGTTGAAGAGGTGCTGCAGAATCCCACAGAGCTGCCCTGCACAGGTCTGCAGGACTCTTGGGCTGACACCATCTGCACCTGCAGCCTTGTTCCGTTTCAGTTTCTCCAACTGCCTTTTCACCTGACTTTCAGAAAAAGACAGGTGGGAGAGTGAGATAAAGGGGGTAGCAGCATCTCCTGACTTGGTCAAAGACAAAGTTGTGGAAATAAAAGAGTTCATGACTGAGGTGGAAGATAAAACATCTGAGATGTGAAATGAAAGGTGTGGGTCAGAGGAGAGGGGGATGTTTCTTTGGCTGGAAACAGGAGAGGAGGATGCTGAGCTTGTTCCTAAACTGAACCTATTGAAGAAAGAGTTCAGTTCATTGGCTCTTTCAAGACTTCCATCTATCCAGTCCGTAATGTGCTTAAAGCCTGTGATCTTTTTCATTCCAGACCAGACATCTCTTATATTGTTCCTCTGTAGTTTGTTCTGAAGATTGTTCCTATAAGCCTCTTTGCTTTCTCTGATCTTGTATTTTAGTTGCTTCTGTATACTCCTTAATAACTCCCTATCTCCGTCCTTGAAGGGTATTTTTTTCCTGTTCAGCAGTTCCTTTAGCTCACTTGTTATCCAGTGTTTGTTATTAGGGAAGCATCTCACTGTTCTGGAGGGGATGATGTTGTCCACACAAAAGTTTATGTAGTCAGTCACACACTCAGTCAGGGCACTGATGTCCTCTCCATGTGGCTGGCAAAGAGTCGTCCAGTTTGTGGACTCAAAACAATCCTGCAGGGCTTCTTCAGCTTCATGTGACCATTTTCTAACAGTTCTCTTTGTTGGAGGTTGCCTCTGAACAAGGGGTTTATATTCAATGCAGAGAAAGAAAGGATTAGGATCTGATTGTCCCAGAGGAGGTATTGGTACATATAAGCATCCTTGACATTTGCTTAAAACAAATCCATGGTCTTGTTTTCTCTTGTGGAGCAGCTGACAAACTGTTGAAGTGTAGAAGAGAGCGAGCCATGATTAAAATCACCAGATATTGCCACAAATGCATTTGGGTGCTGGGTCTGTAGCTTAGCGACAACAGAACTGATGACATCACATGCATGGTCGGCAAAGGCTGAATGTGAAATGTAAACAACTGCCAAAATAATATTTGTGAACTCTCTTGGTAAATAATATGGATGTAAGCTTACTGCCAAGAGTTTAATTTCTGGGCTGCAGAGACGACACTTCACAATAACATGTCATGGATGACACCCTCTGTTGTTAACAAGCACTGCTACTCCACCTCCTTTTCTTTTCCCGCTCCTCTTTAGATCTCTGTCTGCTCGTACAGTATAGTCAGAAAGCCTGGCAGAGCGACGTTGGAGTTGGGGATATAATCCTGTAGCCACATACCAGTGAAGCACTTTTTTTTTTTAAATTACACTGCATTCCCGATACTCAGGCTGAGTCCTTGTCATGGCTTGGTGTCATCCATCTTGTTAGGTAGTGATCTCACATTTCCCATTATGATAGACGGAAGAGATGGTTTTAATTTCCTCCTTCTCTATCTCCTTTGCACTCCTGCTCTGAATCCACGCCTCCTCATTCTCAACTCATCCGGGATTTGTGGTTTCATTTGTGGTATTATCTTGTTTTGCAAATTTATTCAGCTGCTCCCGGCTGTTAACCACCTTGTTGCCATGGTTAAGCATCATAACAAATAGGCAAAAAGGGAAAGATCAACAGCAAAAATCCCTCCAACTTCACAGGACAAAAATCACAAAGCACACAGGTCTAAAAAATACAATTCTTCCTTAAGAAAAAAGCGGAAGCAATGCCCAAAGAAACAAATCTCAATATATAGCTAATAGAGCTACTCCAACATGCAGCCACCCAGAGCAGCGCAATTCTAGAACTTATTTTACAAATATGGTTACTGGTAAATTTTCTAATTACAAATAGTAATTATTTCTACTCTCAATTAATTTCCAGAGATTATAATGTATTTTTTGTATTTGTGACGGTCTATCGGATAGACTCTATCTGAAGTTTATTATTGAAAAGTTTATTCTGTGGTTAGATGATCAGCAGCAGTATTAAGAATTTCTGACTTTGTCAGAAACTTCTATTTAAACGAAATTAAATGTAAAATACTATTTTTATTAAAGTATAAAATGCTCTGGTAAAAATCATGACCTTTCTGTTGTTTGGTCAATTTTGCCCCAGGTATAACATTTGAATACAATATTAAGGGACAAACCAGAGTTGGGAGTAGGACTGGGCAAAACGATTATTTTTGTAATGGATTAATCTAGCGATTATTTTTTAGATGCATCGATTGATCTAATGATTAATTTTTCAATTTGATTCAATGTTGATTCGATTATTGATTATTTACCCATTATTTAATTTGTATAGAAATTTTACATTTATTAATTTATGTATTTCATTGAAATAAACACATTTCTTTATTTTAACACATTTCAATTGTAAAAAAAATCCCAAATAAATTTGTAGTATTAGTACAATCTCCTGTTAGAGGTGACATTTAACAAGTAGTTAAATGTTCTGCAACCAAATCATATGAATAAAGAAAAGAAAATACCAAAACAAAATATAAAAGAAAATGTAACATTGACTTAATGCAAAAAAGTGCTCTTTATTCACAAAAAACATTTATTTTGCTGCATTTTCTCTTGTTTCTGACATAAAATTTGCACAAAAAAAGAGATAAACAGGGAGAGAGGCGCTGGTCATTACAATAAAATGCTCCTTTTTCTAGTTATTAGATGGCAACTTTGAATCCAACAAACTGGAGGAACATTAAGTAAAAAATAGTATTCAAACAGGATGAGGCATTAATAAACCTGACAAAAGTTCTTTGTCGGTTTGCTTTTGAAAGCGCTTAAACAACATGTTGTATTAATGTCCACGACGGCTACGTTTAGCAGGTAGGTAGTGCAATACCTTTGTTAACACACATGTAAACACTCTCACATTTTCGGCTTTTGCTCATAATCTGTCTGTGCGCATTCCGACTCATTCTGCCAACAGGGGTCATAAATAAAAACCATCCAAACAGATAGCTAGCAGTAACATACATCAGACGCAGCTAAGAAGCTTAAATAAGTTTTGCTTTTAAAGAAGTGTCTTAATTTCTGTATATGAGTGTGTGTGTTTCTGCTCGTGTATATGCCTTCTACGTGGAGTTGTTTGGGTGATTTATCGGTTAAAATACATAGGGTTAGTAAAAAAGTTGAAAACTTAAGGTGTTTTATGATTTGCTGGAACTGCTCCTGGATGCTGCTGTTTGAGGTGCTGGTGCATAGCTGTCTTGCTTTTATAAGCCATTTCCATTTTGCAATGCCGGCAGAAACAAAATCGCTCCCTTTTATTTTAAAATAGTTCCATACCTTTAAATTGCGAGTTTGAATGGTGTTATTTTTAAGTCAACTGACTCACTCATCCCGCCATGTTTGTTTTGAAAGTGATGACGCATCGACGCACAATTTTTGCGTCAACGCATTTTACGTGTCGACGTAATCAGGCTTTCTGAGAGTCACGCTTCAGCTGCAGGGAGAGAGCGCAGGTGTCGGTGATGATGATGCCGCTGCAATTCCGATGATTCATTTGGTGAGTGGACATATACTCTGAGTGGTCTTGCTGTCTACATGCTGTAAGATAAACAGTTGTGAACTTAGTTCTAAGTTGGATATTTGGCGGACATTCGTTTAATTAAAACGGTGACTCCGTCACACTGAGAACTGCGCTAATAAAGCGGCTGCTAGCTCTCTCCTGAAGGCGGTTGGTTTGGTTTTCAATAAATCTCCACACATCCCAGAAAATATCTGTGAGATCTGCCAACAAAGTAACCCCCAAAATATTAATAAATTGTTGCTAAGCATCAGAGGAACATGACACACTGATATTTTTTAATATTGTGATGTTAGGGGTGATTGACCAGGAGAACTGATTCATCACAGGTGACTGCAATTACTGTGTCACACTGAATAAAGCAGGCCTGATTGGTGGAAAGGAGAGAGAGCACCCGTCTGGTGAACGACACTCTTTGTTGCAGTCACCTGTGCTGAATCAGGTCAATCTACACCCCTCAAATCGCAATGTGTTACTGTAAAATAGGCTATGTGATATTTTCTTCCTGCACTTCCAGTTAATGTGACTGCAGGTGACACCAAATCAATTTTGAAATGTTTTACTACATATAAAGAACCAGGCACAACACTTTAACTGACATTTGATTGCATACAATATTTTATATTAATAATTTTACTGTAATATTTCATATTTTTCTTCAATAGCTTCCAGGTCATGTGTCCAAGTGATACGAAATCAACCCACAACCAGCACTTCCTCCAACCGCTTGAACTTCAACAAAGCAGAACTTTTATGCTGTTTAGGAGACTGCTGTTGGGTCTGACCCATGAATGTTGAAACTAAGACAGTCTGATGTTAAGATCAGACAAATTTATTTTCCCCCTTGGCGGCACGCCCCTTCTCCCCCAGCCACGCTATTCTAACCAACAGCTGAACTATCCGCTCCTTCCCCATTTCGAACCCGCTGAGTGCTGAATGAGCTGCTGCAACAATTGGCTAGAATGCCAATCCCTCAAAACCGCCGCTGCTGCCCGCAGCCTGATTGGAGACAGATACGGGGAAAGGGGGGCGAAGCGCCGACACTCAGCAACAAAAGAGAGATAACCACCACTCCTCTTCCTCTTCAAAAGCTCGATTTAGTGGGGTTTAGTTCTGTCCACGGAACAAAAAGAAGAGATCTACTTCGCAACACGTGTTCTGGATTTTTGCCTTCCATCCCTGCAACCAAGTTTCCCAACAGTTTGGCTGGCCCGAACTATCTCTTTTTGATCCGCTCAATTCCCCTCCTTTCGTTTTTCCTCCGCACGGCTGACGAGCCGAACATCTCGCTTTCCCAACTTTTATTCCACAACTGGGAGCTCCCTCTCTTCTTATTCGACGAGCTGCGCGTTCGCGTCATACACCGCCTCCTTGCATGCACGCGAGGGGCTGCGTACGATGTCAGTAGGAGGCGCCCCGTGATGTGCCTAAGTGACCTCATCGCTGGCCGCCATATCACTGGGGTATACGGTAGTCTTGACAGAACCGTTTGGTATAAGTAGTGTTATGAGTTATTTTAGTTGTGTTTTTAGAATAAATTTGTTAAATAGAATCTAATTTCTGGTTTCTTTTATTCTGAGTGTGTGTGTGAATTATTGCAAAGAATTCATGTCCTTCAGATAGGGTCTTTCTTGTGTGATCACTAATAATTAATCATAAGTGAGATTATTTGTTTATAATCCCCTTTTTGATTATATATAATATTTTGTTTCTAGCCCAGAGGTTAGAATAGTGCCCCGATTAAATGATTTAAAGAATAACTAACTACTAATTTGCAATTATTATTTTATATTTCTCAGCAACACCAGATAGACCATAACAATTATTAATTCATTAATTATTTCATTGATTAATTCCCCTACACTGCCCACTCGTCCATTAAAACAGTTGATCACAGTGATCTTTATCGGCCGAATCATAAAGATGTCTGTATTTATGAACCTCCTCCATGTTTTTCCGTGCGGGACCGCCTGTGTTACAAAATTTCCTAGGTGCCCGGTGCAGAAATTTGGGTCTCCGCGGTGGCCGCGCGGAGAGGCGTGGTTGCTGAAATTACGTAATTTGGTGCGTCAAGCATAAACCAAGCTTAAGGCTATTTTAGTTTAGAATTGGATTCATGGCAGAGTACACATCACTGGTTTACCCTATGCGACAATGAGAGGAAGATTTAATGTAAGCCAAGCTATGGGTCATATCCTTGCATCAGAGGACACACAGCAGGATATGATGATGATGATGTGGAGTGGACAGAAGTCGACCAGAAGACACAGACACATCTGATCAGTCTAGTGAGATAGTCACTGGTGCCAGAGCTCAGATTTACACTGACAAATCCTCAAGTGGCATCTCTGACCCACTTGGGCCAGCTCCTTTGAGGGAATCCCAAGGCATTCCAAGGCCACCCTAGGAACATAAACTCTATATCATATCCTGGGTCTTCCTCTGGGTCTCTATTTGGTGGAATCAGCCCAGAATACCTCACCAGGGAGGCGTCCTGGAGGCATCATAACCAGAAACACAATCCACCAACTGGTTCTTCTCGATATGGAGGAGCAGCATCTCTCCTCTGAGCCCTTCACGGATGACTGAGCTTCTCCATATATCTCTAAGGGAAAGCAGGGACACCCTGTGGAGGAAACTAATTTCGGCTTCTTGCATTCGCAGTATTGTCCTTTCGGTCTCTATTCAGAGCTTGTGACCACAGAAAAGGGTAGGAACATATACCAATTCCCTTTTCTCTCCTTCATGAGTAGGATGAAATATTTAAACTCTAAACTCAAAATCATATCCCAAATACCCCTGGATGTTTGTGGATTTGGTCAAAACATCCTGTGTATTTTTTTTGTGTGCAAGAAAATGAAGTAGATATACATTATACAGTGTCTTAAAAGATTGTAGTCAGATTAAAGAAAAAAAAAAGAAAGTCATTGAGTCGATTCAGTGGTTGGGCATGAGAAATATTTTTACCAATTGGCAATATGAACTGAGTTTGAATCTTCTTTACATTTTGGCTGTATTGAGTTGATTTCAATATATTTCATTTATTTTTTATATAAACCAAACCTGTTAGTCTTAAAAAAGTGTCTTTCCAGTCAAATAATGTCAAGAGCTATCACAGCTAAATGTCTGAAACAGATATGGATTCACATACATTTTAGAAGGATTTCTATCATTCTATCAGTATTTTTACTTTCAGTTTTATTTTCAGATGGTCTTATTCTCTGTTAATGCTTTGCACTAACAAAACCAAACCAGTTCTTGTAAAAGCTTAGATGATATATCCGCCCCAACAACTTGACAGGGTCTGTAGCCTATGAGTTTTTTTTTCCTTTTTTTTTCCTACATATGCTTGTAACTTGAAGAGACTCAGCAGGGGCTTGTCGTCTCTGTTGATGCTTTTTGTTGGTCTGGCATATGGTAGCACTTAGAAGCACAAGGCCCTCACACTGAGAAGAAAGCACTTTTCTAACATCTTGTGATGTATTATTGTAATCATGTGCACCTAAATGGGCTGGTCAAAACCTGCACTTGCACCAATCCAATGCACCTCTAAAAGTCATCCTGGCAACAAAAGAGTCATGCTGAAATGAACGCTTGAATAGCTTTCTACAGATAATCAGTTATTATATTTCTGTCAAAGGTAGATCATATGCGTTTCATTGTATTTTTAAGTCACCTTATCCATCAAAATGTTATTTGAAAACTTATTCTGAGTTCAGTTTTGAGCAAAAAATTCAGAAACAGTCTTAAAAATTGTACTTTGAAAATTATTCAGAATCAAGTTAAAAAAATTTTAACTGATTGATATTCACTCTCTCAAGGAGTATACACCCTTGTTAAAAGTTCAAGTTTTTGCATTGTTAAATAATGAAAATATTATTAATAGTTTGGAGGGAAAAAAATATGTTATAACTAGAAATAATATGCCCTTAATCTAATCTTTAACTTTCTAGCACCACCTTGTTCAGACATTTAGCCGACTTATAAATGTGTCCACCAGAGCAAATACATTTTTACAAAATCTGAAAATTCATTGACTATGGCAGCTGATATTTAAAACTTACTTACCAGAATATGTAGAAAGTTACAGGCCTTATTCTGTTAACTATACCTATGAAAGTCTTAAAAAGATAAAAAAAATATTTATCACCTAAATAAAATTAACACATGTATCCTATATAGTTGGGATTTAGATCATGATGTTTGACATAAATGTCCATTTATTTATTAAGGATGCACAGATACTGGTATCGGGGCCAATACCATTCTAATGTACTCCTGTCAGTATTACATAGTTAACCGATACCATGAACAGATACTTAAAATATGGGAACTGTAGTAATATGAAATATGGTCTTTTTTTATTAAAACAAGCAGAGAAGAGAATAACCTGTTTTCCAATTCACTAATTTTTTTTGGTAGTAGAAGTATCACCATTGGTACTCCGTTTGGCTAGCACTCAGATTCAAGTGTTGGTACTAATACGTTTCTGAGTAGGGCAATATCTATCGATCGATGGACGTGTGGTGCGGTAGAAAAAAAAGCAGTTGATAAAAAAGTTTGATAAAAAAAGTTTCCCCTCATTTTATTCATTATAGGCTATTAATTAGCTCAATTCGACAGTCACTATCTGCTCCAAACGAATCATAAGTGCTGACCCAGGCAGCTTCATCACCCATTTCTCCCTCTCCTTTCAAACGTTAAAAAGGATCAAGTGACTTGAGCTCAGCTCGTTGCGAATCACAGGAGAGACACAGGAAACGTACCTAGATCGCGCTGCTAACAACACCTGTGGCTTTTAAAATATCCACCCGGTTCTCCACCCTGTCATCAAAACAAAAAACGCGTTAAAAAACAGAACTGGGGTGAGATAGACCTGCTGGCTTCTATTCTCAGTGACTGGACTTGGCTTCAGTGTTCTGGGCCTGTGTCTACACTCTGAAATAGGTGAGTAGTTGGTTAGAATCAGCCTTATTGACAAACTAAACCAAGGGTTTCAGCCATTAATATACTAAAGTGTCGTAAAATGTTTTAAAGGATTATAAAGCATCAAGATAAACATTCAGTCCAGTGCCAATATGGTTCTCACCAATATCTATGATTGACAGGTTTGTCCGCACCAAACCTGATGCGGTAATTCTTTAAAAAAAAACACTGATGTAACAGCCACTTCTGCTCCAAGCTAAGTTTCCACATCAGTATCTGAACAGAATATTATTTAATTCACTCCATTCCACTTTATTATGCAGTCATATTTCTTTCTGCTCATGTGCTACAGCATTCTCTGCAGTAGAAATGTCATGGTTTAAAAGACTGGTAGTCAGCTACAGGGTGGAGTCCTGTAATGTCACTGGTACCTGTTTCAAGATGGAAAAATACAGTTATACAGTTACTTTGCACAGGTCCATCCTTCCCTGCTTCGCTGTTTGGTGGATTTTTTTGAATAGGACAATTTAATGCTTTTTGTACAGCAAACTAATGCACATTGTGTTGGAGGCAATTATCAATCTCCTCCTGTTATGTCTTCCGTGCTTGCCAAATTTATCATGTCAGGTTATAGGGATCTTCTCATCCAGAAGGAAAAACACAAAAAAACTGCCCATAATTATGTTCCTCACTCGGAAACGAAACCTGCTCAGAGACCTTCAGTGGAAAGAGACACATCTGAGTGGCACAACAGTGGAGAGACCGTACTGTCTATAAATCCTTTTATGTTTTAAATATACTAAGGTTTGAGTATTAAAACTAGTGAGAAATATGAGTAAATGTTGATGTATGTCTGGGAAAAGTGTAAAAAAACGTGTGTGGCAAGGGGTTTTACAGCCTAAAAAAATAAAGATGACTACTTTGCAGATTTTGTCTGTTGCGGGTTATTTTAATAATGAATAAGGGACCATTGTAAATTAAATGGGTCAGATTAATGGGTCTGGTTTCTTTACTGTGGGTGGGTTGCCAGAAAAAAAAAATAATGTAAAATTTTTGCTCACTTAAGACTCCCAAACATAATATGTTCACATATTGGATTTGTGTAGACTACTTTGCGCTGAAGGCAAAAAAAAATTGCAATCTCTGCATCCAGCTGCCAGTGTGAGGAAGGGTTGTGGAAGGTATGGACCCAAACGCAGAAGCAGAGTGCAAGGTAGTTTATTGAAGTGCAGATGGATTGGAATGTTGACCAGTGTGATGCTGACGGCAGGAACGGAGGCACATGATAGCAGGAGGAAGACGACAGGGAAACATGCGGTGGCCATCTGAAGTAGATTCCTGTAATGATCCGGCACTGACTGAGGGAACAGGAGCTGGTTTTAAGGATGTGAGGTGAGTGGATGAGATTAGAGACAGGGGCAGATGATTAATATGATGAGGGAGTGACAGAAGCTGAGTGATGAGTCATGACAGCCAGAGACCCTTCTGTGATGCAGGAACGGAGAATCAGGGAGTGGACAACATTTCCATCGAATTGGGATAAAAAAAAAAAAAAAGCAAAATAACTTGAAAGTAAATTATATTGCAATTAATTATTAGTCTTTCATTATGTCAATACTGCAGCTGTAATTTATATTGTGCAGAAAGCAAACACTGTCCGTAGTCCCTACCTTGGTTTTAAATCCTGGCTCGCTAGAAGCGCTGGATAGATAGATAGCGAAAGCATTGTGTCATCAGCGCAACTTTGGGAAAAATTTCCTCCTGCCCCCGCCACCAAAACAACATATGTACATTTTCCTCTTTGGAAACAAAACATAACAACAACAATATTGTCTAACTACCAGTCCGCTCGCATTAAATAAACTTCCTCCCGGAGCCGTAAAATTCAATTTGTGTTTATTTTCACCTGAAACCACTTTATGCGGATCACCCACAGATACCTGCCCTATTGCAGGACTGTCAGCTGTAAGTTAAATTTGAAGTTTCTCCACACAGAACAGTGTTGGCTTCCAAATGGAGCACATTTTATAATTGTGCATTCTTCTGGTGCAAGTATATATTATATCCAACATTGTTCTTTGTGCTACTGTGTGGATTTTAATAATTCTTCCCAACCAACTGCCTATTGGTGACGTTCGAAAAGGAAAACAGTTAAACCTATGCCTCTCAACTTGTATTGATTTAATAAAGATGCAATTTTGACCACGTTTATACTCTGCAGTGCATATTTTAATCAAACATGAAATAGATGAATACTTAGAGGCTAAATAAATATTTAATAATTGTCCCCAGCAATCCTCAAACCGCATCCAAGTTTATAAATAGTGTCCCCGACACTTTTAAAAACAAACTGATGCTCTTGTATTTGTATATATATATATATATATATATATATATATATATATATATATATATATAAAAATGGTTAATATTACTTTTCTTTGTAATTACTGATGTTATTCAAGTCTCCTGATTTGTTAATGTCGTACAAACTTAGTTATGATAAAAGAAGAAGTGTTTGAAAAATGACTTAATTTAATTCTTAGTTAAAATGAGTTTGTAGACGATTAACAAAATGACCAGGGAGGCACTTAAGATACCGTTTCTACATTTTTTGATAAAATGATTATCAATAGTTATCGATATTTATCAATATGACTATTCTGTTTATCAATATGCTCTTTTTCTAAAAGTATGTAAAAAGAAAATAATCTGAATTCCCAGGTACTAGATCCCGAAACATCCATGACAACTATTGCACCTGTATTCTATTTTCTCAGTATTGCCTTTATGCTTATATTTATTTAGTTATTCTTTTTATATTAGAGTATTTTTTATTTCTGATTGGATTTTTTTTTCAAGAAAAAAAAACAGACAAAAAAACACTTAGATAAAGTTTTCAGTCAGTTGTTTTTCAGTTCAACTCAAAAATTTATTTGTTCTTCTGGGACACAACAAATATATCATTATTTCATTATTATTTTTTCCACAACCCTTCTTTCCTTTATTGAGACTGAAGAGCGCTCCTTTCCGTGAAGATTTTTATTGACACACAGAGGAATTTCAGGTCCATCCACCACTGTTCTTTAAGCTTAATGTGAGCAGTTAGTACAACCATTATGTGTTTTCTCCTAATGTGGAACTTTGCATGTCTTTGGTTGATACAGATGAAATCAAACCCATACTGCCATGTTGTTTTTCAAAATAAGAGAGTACGCTTTTTGTGAATACAGTTTTATTAATTTTAGAAGTTAATATCACATTTAGTGTTTTAAAGCAAGTTCTCCCTCTCAAAGAGCCTTTTAGTTTTTTGCTAGTACCCTCTCCAGATAAGAGAAGAGAAGATATAATCTTTGTTTTCAGATTCTTGGAGATCCCTTTGAGTGTCTTTTCTCTTTGCACCACACAGATTTGAAAGCTCAGAAGCAGGAAACTACCTCTCACTTTTGCTTTTACAGACATGCTGAGGACAATTTAACTAATGCCTTTGATCATCTGACTTCCTACAACCCCTTTACAAAAAAAAAGTATCTTGGATTTATATGAATGAATCATGTACTGTGATGGACTGGCGACCTCTCCAGGGTTACCCCGCCTCTCGCCCGTTGAATGCTGGAGTAGGCATTAGGAAATGTGCAGACCACTTAACCGTTAATACTTTGAAAATGTTATGGGATCATTTGGTCAGTTTTGAATTGAAAGTAAATGTATTTGCTCATCAAATTAACAAAAAGGAGTCATGGATGACAAACAGAAAAAATAAAAAGTACTGATCTGCCAGACTCAGTTTGTGGAACACTGTATATTACACGCATCAGCTTTTCAAGTGATGAACATTACATTTTTCATTTTGACCTTGCTTGTATTACTCACCACAAAATTTCAGAGTATAGCAAACAAACAATGACAGCTAAATAATTCTTATGAATCAGAAAAGTAAGAACATGCATAACCCCAATGCAAGGTAAGGTAGAAATAACAAAATATATTAAAAAACTTTACCTTTGGATATCAGCGGTTATGTTAAATATTAAATAAATCACATATAATATAGACTTAGAAATCAAATGTCACAATTGACCTTTTTCCAAAATGTAATCACTCAGTAGACAAACGATCCAATTCATCAATCTAAACAATAGGAAAACATGCTCTTATTGTGAAGTACCGGTGTAGACACTTCCGCTAATGATTAGCACTAATTTAAGTCTGAAAACATAACTTTAACTGAATCCGCATTTGTAATGTAGCGATACCTTACTATGAAATGTACTTAAGCTACACAGTGACCAATCATGTATAATTCAATGTGAATACAGCGCTTTCTACTTGCGTTTTACTGCTGAATGGTCTGATATTTAAATGATCCGATCGGAGCTATTGTACATCAAGCTTCTCATGCTATGTTTTTTATCTCATATGGTGTTGTTTTTAGGGATATAACTGAATTACCCTTTTTCTTCTTTCTGCATTTTGCGTCTCTTTTCGTTCGTCTCAAACTCCCGCGGTTAGACCTGTCTATCAGCCGCGCTGTGTGATAGACGTCTGTGATGTTGTTTGATTTCATCCCCCCAGCAGGAGGGGGGCGATATGTAATCTCCACCCCCTCAGGGCGCACCTCTCCTGTGCCCCAAATCGTATCATATCTCTTGTATTGAAGAGGAGCTACTGCGTATGTACAACTTATAAGGATAGTATATGGGAAATACGTCCTCAGTCAGCCAACACAGATGAGTGTAAGAACCACAACTCCCCATAAACTATAAAATAGTTAACTTACACATCTAAATGGAAAGACATATATTTGAAAATATTTTTATGTTATTATAAAAATTATTTTCCATGTTTTATTCAAAGTAATATGGCAAGTTTTTGAGTGGTGAGGTGGCACCCTAGCGCCCTCTTTTGGCCAGCCGCCACTGGCTGCACCACTGCTAGAGAGAGGAGGAATAATGGATCCACGATGCGTCTTTGGCACAAAAAAGGAGGGAGGGACTTGGCTGTTACAGAATTAATTACTATAAGGCTAAAATGCTGTGAATTCTGTTTTTTGTTTGTCAGTAATAATTGTAATTCATGCGGTGTACATACGCTGCTCTCTGCTGCAGGAATACATTGTGTTGCAGGGTTAGACTGATTAAAACTGCAGCATGTCTGAATTTTGTTTTTAAAATGCCATTTATTATACCAATTATCATTGTGGTATTGTATATGATTACTACATTATATTAATTGGACTCGAGGAAGGTTAATCACTACAGAGAACCTAAGGAGGATCCACTAGCGCATCTTAACCAGGTGGAGACGTGATAAGAGCCTAGTGAGTTATGATGCGTCCAAAGACTCACTGCGTTTTCATGACTTGCATCATGAAAAACAGGTAAATATTTACAAATCTCTCAGGTTTATGACCATTAGAGTGTTAATTACTCTTAGGTTATATGGTGTGTGAATGAATTTTTTGTTTGTCAATAATAAATGTATGTTGAATGTGGTAAAAGGCGCAAAATTAAAATATGCTTTTCAGAAGTACCAAAAATAGATGCTTAAATAGCCAGCGCAAACATTTTTATGCTTAGTAAATCACATTGCGCCTAGAATGCCTACTCATTTGCTTATTCTCCTCCCAATATTTTGTGTCTTCTTACAGAAACGCCCAGATTGCATATTCATCAAGGGTTAAAGTGCTAAATGGATTTTCTGTGTCTCGCTCTGGGTTTAACAGGCGCACTGCTCTCTGCACTGTGTTGATAGATCAGCCTCAGGCTGTTTTTGTGATACTGTGTGGTTTGCGCAGGTTTTAACAAGTGCAAACCATTGATAAATCAGGCCCTAAGTGTTCATAGACAAGAAAATGAATGGTTAAAAAACCCAAGAACATGACATCAGCAGAGAAATACTCTCACTCACAGAATTTATTTTTGAGAACCTGCACTTTCTTAGCAGGAATGCTCTGTCCAGCTTAATAACCTGTTTCCTCAAAGGTGTACTTCAAACTACGTGGGTAGCTACCGATACTAATACATGAGAATTAGTATCGGTAGCTACCCACCTGGTATCGGTTAACTTTTATCGATACCAGGTGGGTAGCTACCGATAGTAATGAAGCGATACTCAAAATGTGTAAAATCTGCAAAAATTTCACAGAAATTGTTTCTTTTTCACTTGAAATTTTTGTTTTGTAGCCATTTTTAATAATATCAAATTTTTTGACCTAATTCACAATCAACTGTTTTAACAAGCCGACAAGAAAATAAAACCTGTCTTCCAATTCATTGCACTTTTTTGTGCGGTAGAAGTATCCGCATTAGTACTCAGTATCGGTAAGTACTCTGATCTAAGTATCAGTATGGTATTGATTTTGAAAAAAGTGGTATCGTCGCATCCCTATACAGAAGCTTTCCTCAAGCTACACAGAAAATGGCAGATGAGAGAGGAAAAGGTTTACTACAAAAACACTCCTCTAGGGCCGGAGTTTAATCCTAAACATGACCGAAACAAATTATTTCCTCTTACAAACGCACAAAATATGTTAAGATGTTTAGGCTTTTTTGTTAGTGAGAGAAACACAAAGGATCATGTTAGCTTTGTAAAATATATTTTGTATCATATTCATAACCCCATTTCCCTTTTTTGTCAATGCACTTAATTCAGTAGTGTAGGGGAATTTTTTGTATGTCTTTTTCAAATCCAGCTTTATGTGCTCATGTCCTTAAATAGACTGACTGATGAAAGAATTAACCCTCAAATTAGGTGCCCAGAAGGAAACTTTGTGGTGGTTGTCATTGAGTATAGGTTATACTCCTATGGAGCTCCGGATGTCACATGACTCTCAGAGCTTCACGCCGACGCTGGCAGGAAGGAATGTAATCAAAATGAATGCTGCCATTGTAAAATGGAAGATATTGTTGTATATACCGGGGAATTAAAAAGATTAAACATCTCCAACCCTTACCATGCCCCTTGGATACTTTAAAAATCTTTAGAAGCTGTCGGAGTGGACCTATTACCGGAGCTGAGATACCCGGACATTCGATTTCCTGATAAATTTTCCATCGTCCTACTCCGGAGCATCGCTTAAAGCAGATTAAAGACTGGAGGGATATAAATGGATATAATCTGGGTTTGTTATCAAGATCCAGATCTGGAATGTTCTTGCATTTTAGCTTCCCTGAGCAACAGGCAGGATGTCTGTCAATACCGGATTATAATCAATCATTACTTCAAAACATAAATTACACCATAGTCTGTTCCCCATTATGATCACATTTAAACAGCAGCAAGCAGACATCAAAAAGATGATTCTGCAAAATTTAAGAGATGTTTACTTGTTGCTGTGTGAGCAACAAAACAGAAAAGTCTGCGGCAAGATAAATGTAGGAAGTCCGCTCAGAAGCTTAACAAAACCATATAACATAAATACCATATAAAGTTGAGGAAACGTTTATTTACCTGATATGAAGTGGTGGTCACATAAGCAGAAACCTTTGCTCACGGGGGTTCCACAGCTTCATTTTAGTTGATTGCTAGCATGTTTCATTGCAATAATGCAACGTTTTCTGCATTCTGGAAAATAGGGAATCTTGTGAAAACTCTCTTCCCTTATCTTGTCCATGTCTGTTGTTGCATCCTGGGGCACAGCAGGTATCCAGCATATTCACAGTTTCTAAGTTTGGTTTAGCTGCATATAACTATAACAGCGGGAGACTGCGTGCCACCATTGCGCTGTTTCGATTTGAACTGTTGAAAGCTAGTAGAAGTGACATCAACTCCCGGAGCTCTATAGGTGCAGAAAATTGAAAGATTCTTCATAGCTGGAATGTCCGAGGCTGAATAAAAATCACCAGACAGAAAGGATGGCTTGCAGACTTATTGAGAAACATTGATGGAGTTCAGTTAGACACTGTAAATCTTAATGGGGAATTTGTGAATCTCTAAGGAATGTTTGGTGCAGTTTTTTTTACAACATGATGTTTGTTGGCCCCTCCTTATATACTCATTAGATCGAATCAGGGTCGAAACTAACCCCTTTGGTTCCCTAGGCAAGATTGTTGATGATGTCCCATTGCATCCATCCGTGTAAATTGTGATGCAATTGCATAACACATTGTGTATCTAAGCTTTTATATATATCTAAGAATCTGATGCTTTGGCACTGGAGGTCGGAATAAGATAGTTAAAAAATGCATCCAAAAAGAGAAAAATCAATCTGTTGAAAGAATCACAACTGTCAAAGACTTATGGGTAATTGGTTCATGTTACTGTAGAATTTCATAATTTTACATGATAATTTATTTTCTAAACGTAATTATTGTCTTTAGTTATTATTTGAGTTATGTTGTTGTTAGCATTTGGTTGTGTTTGTCCATGCACCATCTTAGAAATGGTCGTTTATGGGAGTTATGTTTCTGCCTTGAGTATTAAGTTGTTAACCTTGTCCACTTTTGATGAAGTTGCACAACACACTGCCCTAAGTGTTTGTATAGTGTGAAGTAAAGTATAACTCAACTACTGTCTGTTGTGACTTCTTAGCTTTATGTGGTCATACTGTTAATTGAACTATTCATTCTTATATGTTCCCACTTAAGCACACCTGATTTCAATTGATGGATAATTAACAGGCTTTTGCTGAAGTGCAGTCATCTGAATCAGGTATGTTAGCAGGGAGAACCCTCAAACCTGCCTTGAGAACCAGGGTTGGGAAACACTGATTTTAACAATGTTGTAGAGTAATTTTAATTTTTTTGGAGATTAACTATATAGCCTAATTACATTTAAACAATCTTTAACAATGTTACATTGCAGCTTCAAGTGCCGGTTAGTCAACGGACTGTGGGGTAGGGGCGGGTACTTCGAAATAGCTGTCTTTGCCTTCATCTCGGCAGACTGCGCAGCCATTCTACATCTGAAATAGTCCCGGTGGGGACTGATGTGCTACTGTATCCTGCCATAACGCCGAGTGTAAATTAGGGGTTAGAGCTCCACAACTACCTGTGTATTCTACATGTTTCAAGACAAAACAGCTTCCTCACTCTTGCCCTTTCTTTAAGTCTGAGCTCCTTTTAAATCAGTCACACCATCTGCAACTGGACTAAAGTCACGCTGAATAATCCCTAAAATATAATAATAATAATAAAAATAGTAATAATAATAAAGCAAATGTGTATAAAACTTTATTGAGATAAAAATAATGACTTTAATTAATTAACTATGAATAAAGAAAACCTGTCTCATGTATTACAGTCATTGTTCACTATTATTTATTTTTTATTGTTAGTCATACATAGGAAATACAGTACACAGTAAACACGCACACCTATGGATAAATGCATACGTACATTATATGTATTATGAGATAGCTTGCGTAATCCGTTATACATGTGCTGTTTATTACACCTCTTGTGACTCTGTATTTGGCATAAGCAGAAACAGAAAGTGCTGTTTTAAGCAAACAAAGAAACAGAAAGATATCAGTGGCAGACTAAGAGAATCGGACACTTGGCATCTCTGTCCTATAAACCCCTGAGTAACCCCCCTCTCCCCCTCCTCTCCGCCTTGCATTCAGTGGAAGATAAACCGCCTGTGTGATCCTGATCCACATGGGCGCAATGAGGGAATTCTCGCTTAATGTTCGCGTTTTCTTTCATTAAAGACGACACAACTGGAGAGAAAAATGCGTTCGCTTTCGAATGACAGCCCACAGCAATAGTTAATGTTATCAGCCAGATAGATAGGGTTTGTGTGTGTTTGAGTGGTGCGCACCGCGGCTACCTGCTCAGAGATTTGGATTAGGACTAATGAACTGGGGCTGAATTATCTCCTCAGGGCTGTTGACCAGACGCCTCGTTGTCTCGCCGTAGGATTTTTATTATTTTTTTATTTTGGGGGATTTGACGCCTATTGGGGCTGGAGATGCCTATCCAGAGATATTTTGTCGCTTTTCCCAAATGCTCACTTCTCGTCTCTCTGAGGATTTTACTTCTTGTGCACGCAGGGTCTCCGGTCTACAGCCAGGGGGATTCACAGTCCGACATCAAAGTGATGGACAATATCACTGTCCGACAAGGAGAGACGGTCTTCCTCAGGTAAGTGGAGATACTTACAGTAGCTCTGCACGGTGGCGTGTTTTGCTGCTGGCTCTTGTTTCTAAATGTTGTGTTGAAGTTGAGCGCTGCCTGCAGGCTTTACTGAAGCACTGAGTGCAGCAGGAAGCATGTGGAAGCGCAATTTAAGCGGTGTCGCTTCTATCATGAACCGAACTCGGTTTTAAGGGGAGCAGGACTCCATGGGATTAGTGCCAGACGAATATTGAACGCAGAAGCAATAGCATACTTCTGATGTCCGTCAGCTGTCAGCAAAACACCGCTGCATTTGCTGACTTTAAATGGGGATGCGATTGTTTCTGAGAAGAAGAAAAAAAAAAAAAAACAGATGTCGAGTTAAGCATATCTGCTGAGGGAGGGAGATGCTGTTTCGTCACCATGAATTGACAAGCCGTACTGTCAGCTCTGACCTTTCCCCTCCTTTGAGCTCTTGGGAGGCTTACCGTCCTCACAAGGATTTAGGCTGCCTCCGAGTGCTGCTGGTGGTTCAGTGGAACATGAGCAATAATCACAGCAGCAGAAGGAAAGGTCCCACATGGTAGTTACATTATGACGTCTGAAAATGTTAAATCAAGTCAATTTTTGAATATTATAATAATTAAAGGAAAAGTCTTGCTAAAGCAGCAATGATGAGAGACACAAGTGCAAAGATGGTGGGAATAAATATAACGTAAATAGTAGCACAAAATAAAAAGACTGGGTGCTAAGTATATTATTTCATTTATTAGATATCATTCCACTCCATGTTTATTGGCATCACTACTAAAAATGTGGGAAAACCCACAAAATAAGTTTTTTGCATATCATCATCAGACTGAAACATTTGTCTCCTCGGATTATTTATAAAACTAACTAATTCCAGGAGTATCAATCGTTTTGGTGTGAACTCTAGCATGCAAATTGGTAAGTTTTGGTAATACCTTTGATTACACCATTCTTTTTAGAAAAAGATGCTGAGTGTTTCTTTTTTACCTTAAATTTGTTCCGTTTTTCATTTTCTTTTAAAATAAACTTTGATGAGTTTATCCGTACGATTGCAGCCTTGTTTGATAGATAGATAGATAGATAGATAGATAGATAGATACGCTGCACTTCGAGTAAAAAGCTTTCCAACTAAATACAAAATCACTTTTTGTCAAGCATTGGCCCTTGAGAAAAAATTTGTTTACAAGCTGAAGTAAATAAACTGTTGCCAACCAAAGACATCACTGCAATGGTCAGCAGACCTGCCAGAAAAGGTCTGCAACCCTGTTGTCCTGGTGGGTAATTGGTTTGCAACACTGGCACACCAACAGGAAGTATAGAAGGTACACATCTCTGTCAATACGTCTGCATGTGGCTTCAAACTTGCTGACTGAGAAGTATAAACTATGTTTAATGGTCAGTGTTCATTTTACTCTCAATATAAAGTTGCTGTTTTCTGTTTAATAGAAAATAAAACTTATTGCCCATACAACCCTGAGAGAAGGAGGAGAGACATACAGGAAATGTGTCAATGTCAAGATTGAGATGGCTTTGTTGCGGACTAAAGGCCAAAGTGTATGATTTCCCTCTGCTACGGCCATGCCATGTACCACCCCATAAAATCCCAATCATTTTATCTTAAAATTCTTACTGTAGTTTGAGAAGTATTTTTCTATCTGTATGAAAAGGGTAAGCACATAAAAATACAAAAATGGTCAGGTAAATAATTGGGGGGAGGCCTGATTCAGTATATTTGTGCTTGTTTATTTATTACTATTTGTTAAAGAAATTTCCACAGATTGATTAATAATATGTGAAAATTAATCATGAGATAAACCAGTAAAGTGTTTCAGATAATAGTTTTTGTAACAACCCACAAACTCCTTATCACTTAATTTGCAGAAATGATTTATGCTGTGGGCTGCATGCCAAAAACAAAGGCGAAAGTGTTGATGAAATATAGGATGTACAAGACAAAGAATCACAGCAGCAGAAGAGAACAAACATCAGAATTGCTTCTCTAAACATACATGTTTGAGATACCCCAGATAACATTGCAAGGACAGTGGAATGATCATCCGACTGATTGAACGTTTTACCTGATATGGTATACTTGCTGGCTCAACGTCATTCAATACACTTCTTTAGAAAAGTTATATGATTATCTTTGAGTATCTTTGATTGTACTGCATTTTAAATCAGATCAAAATTGACTATAATTACATCTGAATGTGACAACATGAATGGATTCTATTTGAATGATTTGTATTGATTTAAATTCAATTTGGAGTAAGATGGATTCTAACAGCACAAGTTTCTGACCAGTTGGTAAATTGTCCTGAGATAGCAGTTGTCATAATATGTAACTGTACCAACGATTAGAATTGTGTCTGAAATTGTGTTCAGCTAAAGCAAAGGACCCTCTACATTTTCCACATTATGCCTACTGCTGTGTAACTGAAGCAGAAAAAAACACTGTAAAGAGCGCAAAAGATATAATCAAAGGCACTTTATGGGTGTTGAAGAAAAACATTGTTTACTTAAAACGGGTAAATGGAAAATGCAATTTGGACTTGTTTGTTTAATCAAATATACATAAATGTATTTTGAGGTATACATAACGTGGAGAACAGAACTGTTGTCTCCATGGTGATCTGGTTTGGCCTCTGAGCTAGAAGATTCCCAGCTTAGGTTGCTGCTTTTTTGATTACAGTTATATGTTCTTCCTATGAATGCATACATTGTTGAATGTTTTAAACTGATTATAGGTGGAAGTTTATATAGATGTTTTTCTGTTATATTTTTTAAATTGTGGAAAAGGTAATGTCATTCAGGACAGTTAAAAAAAAAGAAAATTCATCTCTCTAAATTTGGCAAAATCTTTCCTACTTTAGGTCTTTTTGGGTTATCAGAATAATTTAAGTTAGCAACAATTCAAAATAAGGAAAGACTGCATTTATTTTTGAAACATTTTTACCTTCTTTAGCATCATAAAATTAGATAAAGTAAGACAAGTGTTGCCTTAAGCAACTTGGGACTATTTAAATGAGGTTATGACATTGTAGCTTCTGAGGTAAATGGAGGTACATCCTTGGATGTAGTTTAAGGAAACACCGGAAATATACTGTTTTCTTGTGTGACATCAGAGCAAGATATCAGGACTGGAATTGTGCAACTTTTTCTGGTTTATCCTTCTGTACAATTCTTAGATGTTTGAAGGTGCCACCTTCATCTGTTCAAATATTTTTGAACAGCATCTAAATATCTAACCTATAAATTTCCCCAGAGATAAACAGGTATTTTTATAAAATCTTTGTATCAACCACAGAATTAAAGCAAAAGACCTGGTGAGGTAATTATTTACAGTGAAAGAAACCCTGTTTGAACTTGGGATGAAAGTTCACTAAGAGAGGGAAAACCATTATTACATAACACAAAAATAATATCTCCAGCAGTGATTGGACAAAAGGAGGAGTACACCCTGGACAGGTCATCAGTTCATCGCAGGGCAACATAGGGATACATGGGACAAGCAACCATGAACACACTGACACCTAAGGATAGTTTAGAGCAGGGATACCCAAATATAATTGTTAAAAGCCACAAAAGATTTTCAACCAGTCAAGGTCCGTATTTTATATTTTTTCAAATTAAATTTAAATTCAATTCATTTATATATTGCCAATTCACAACACATTATATCAAGGCATAGGTCATTTCTATTTTACATTGTCTGAAATGTTTTAGATATAATCAATGCACCTTAATAAAATTCACGTTAGGGCTGGACGATAATTCGATAGCAATATATATCGACCGATAGACGTGTGGTGCGATAGAAAACAAAGGGGTAATAAAAAAGTTTGATAGAAAAAAAAAGTTTTCCCTCATTTTTTTCATTATACCCTATCAGAAAGCTTGATACAACAATCATTACTTATTCCAAACGAATCAGTAACAATGACCCACACAGCTCGTTCAGCCATCCTCTCTCCTTTCAAACCACAAAAAGGATGATATAATTTGAGCTGAAACAGAATTTTTAATAGTCCCTAAGCGAACCATCAACGCAACTTCGCCACGGTCAGATGTCACTGCAAGGCAGCAGCGGAGGAAGTTGTTTCGAATAAATGTTTCAGAGGCTTTGGTAAAGGTTATGTCCCGTTTTGACTGAACTGATCCTAAACACACTAAAACACTAAATGTTACTACGATCTGCTGTTTTAAGCAGGACTCCCGTCTCCAGCTCGCTACGAATCTTTTACAGAGAGACACAAGAAACTTACCCAGGTCACATTGCTAACATCTGTGGCTATTAAAATCTCCCCTCGGTTCTGCTCCCAGTCCTCAGAAGCGAAAAAAATGCTTTAAAAAACACAAGGGGTTGGATAGACCTGCTGGCTTTGGCTCAGTGACTGAGCTGCAGTGTTCTGGGCTCCATCAACACTGGTGAGTAGCTTGTTAACTTTAGCCTACAGCCGAAGAGCTGGAGTGAATTTGAATAAGCTTTATTGACAAACTAAACCAAGGGTTTCAGCCATTCATATTATAAAGTGTCATAAAAAGTTTAAAAGATTAAAAAGCATAAAAATAAGCCTTTACCTTAAATTACTAACATGATTAAAAAATATATAATATAATGGTTAATAATATTACTTTTCTATGTATTTACTGATGTTACTCAGGTCTCTTGGTTTGTTTCTGTGCCTTACAAACTTACTTATGATAAAAAGAAGTGTTTGATAATGTAATTAATTTAATTCTTAGTTAAAATTAGTTAATTGAAGAATAAAATGACTTAAAACATCTTTTTTATATTATGTGATTTTTATCGATAATTATCTATATCGATCAATATGACTATTTTTTTATCGATATGCTCTTTTTCTATATCGTCCAGCCCTAATTCATGTCAACAAAACGTGTCTGTTTCAATCAAAACAGCAACAAGAATATAATCTAATTTCCATTTGGTTATAATTTCAAATAAATGGGCTACTGAAATAAAGCTAACGCTTATGCATCAGAGAAAGGCTTCTTGTTCTTCCCCAAAAGTCATGAAACTCAGATGGAACATTTTGTTGCTTTTTGCTGTTTAGTCATAGATATATCTAAACTCCTGCTTGCAGCTTCATAGAATGAATTAATTGCGTTTGTGGCGTTTTCACCCTCTCTCCACTTTGGGTATGCAGGTGTGGCGCATCACGCAGAACTGATTGCTGAGCGCAGTTGGTCACTATAGAAAGGCAGATGGCACATGCGTCTGATGCTGGATGGAGGGAGAATAAATGCTAATAGTTTGTTCAATTCATCTTTGTCTATTTGCATCGTCCACTTTTCCTTTAGCAGAACATTTAGAACCCAGCATATTTCCCCAACAGAATAAGTGAAAGTAAAACATCTTCCTTACGCTTCGCTGCAGTGATGTGCGAGTGACAGTCACAGCGTGTTGATAGCACAGAGAGACCGAGATACTGGGCAGAGGCCTCCTATTGGGAGATGCTAGTTGAGAGTCCAAATAACCTAACAGCTTTTGGATTGTGGGAGGAAACCGGAGTACCAGAAGAGAACTCACACATGCACAGAGAGAACATGCAAACTCCATGGAGAAAGATCCCAGGCTAAGATTGGAATCCAGGACCTTCTTACCGTAAGGCAACCGTGCTGCCATTGGGCTGCCCAGCCATAAGGACCATTTTTGTCAAAGAGTAGCCAACAACTTCTGCCTTGTAAGGGCGACTGTGGCTCAGGGGGTTCAGAAGTTGCCTTGCAATCGGAGGTTGCTGGTTCGAGACCCAGAGCCCCCAGATCCAACTGTCTCAGTCGTTGTGTCCTTGGTAGACACTTCGCCTACCGCCTATTAAGTTGGTCAGAGGGGCCGATGGCGTGATATGGCAGCCTCGCTTCTGTCAGCCTGCCCCGGGGTGTGAGAGTGAATGTATAACAGAATTTGTAAAGCGTCTTTGAGTGTCCAAAAAAGCGCTATATAAGTTTAACCCCCCTGAAGCTCCTATTGTCTAATTAAAAAACAAAAAACATTTAAAATCATACAGGTATTTATGTGTTTAAGACACATCTGTATTCTAACTGATTGTGTGTTTTTTTTTAGCATTTACTAATGGATTTACTGATGATATCTAGCATTTAATGTTGCTGGATATCATCAGCTTATGCATAGAAAGCTATGGACAACTCTGAGCATGTGACTATCCTACATCTTCACTCTGAGGTTCAGTTTTGCAGTAACACAGGCAGCTACAGAAGATCAATTCTGTCCATGACCATCAACATCTGCAATAACTCCTTGAAAATGGATGAGTTACAACACTTTGAGATCAATAAAATATTTTTGTTTAATTAATTATCCTACCCTGGAAGCATATACATAATGAAGACAATAACCCCAAGTACTGAACCCTGTGGTACACCACAAGTAATCGTGGTGTGTGAAGCTGATTCGTTATTAACATGAACAAAGTGTTCACAAAATATGCTGTTTTACAAATTTGATTTGGTGCCGTTGCCTTCTTCCCTACACCATTAAGTCTTTCTAAGAGAATACTGAGAGGAATACGTTATTAAAATGAGCACTGAGATATAGCAGGGCAATTACAAGTTTTGAGGCACAAGTTATGAGACCTTGAGGGAAGGATATCCAAACATTTGAATCCAAGTCATAATGTTTAAATGTAATTCTACCAAAAAACAGCAAGCAAACTTCCGAATTTTTACACAGTTAAAAAACCTAAAAAGAAATCGGAAATGTTGAAAGTTTATTTAGAAAGAGAAATGTTTTTTTGTAATCTGATCTAAAAATGGGAAACAGACTGATTATATTGAAAAAAAAAAACGTTATTGTAATGCATGGAAATATTTGGTTTTAGTTTTAGCTTTTCTTAAGCTTTCCTGTTTGTGCAGAGCTTTGTTCTTTACATGAAAGGACAGTAACTGGAATAAATCAGAGGCATATTTAATTTGTGAAGGCACAGCATACTCCAGTGGACCACTGAAAGACAAAATACCTCCTGAGACTGCATATAATGAATGTCACCACCCTGGCCAAAGTTGGCTGACAGCCTCATGAGACACTTATCAGCCTTCCCAGACCATGTTAGTCCTAAACACCACACCATGTTAACAATGATTCAGTCTGCCTGATCATTCATCTGGTGTTCAGGTTTAATGCTTCATGTCAAAGCTTTGTTCCCATGAGAAACATTCTTTTATTTGCCTTGATATTTCTTTTGTTTCTTTCTTCTGTACATTAATGAATTTCTGTTCTTTACTGAAGCACACAGTCAATCCGCCAGTCAGAATTTCCTTCTGTGCTGTTTTCCAATCCTATCTTAAAGCTGAAGCATCTGTCCTTTCAAAAGGACATGCATTTTATTCCTGATGTCATGAGCCAATAATTGAAGGCCAATCTTTGAGTTCACAGGGGATGGTAATGGTTTTCTCTGTAATTCCATTTTTTTTTTCACTTTGTACTGTCTCACCAGGATGCAATCTGCTCCCTATTGTCTTTTCAACTCAAATGTTGCTGAGAAAAGTCTTTAGCATCAGAATGTGAAAACTGCGGACATGTACAGTTTTATTGACTAGCTTTACTGAAATAGTATACTTGTGGATTTAATCGACCGATAATTAATGGTGCAATGTTTTAGACAAATAAGAGTAATCCTGAACTGATGGATTTTTCTCCTATGTTGTTTGTATAGTGTGACTGCAGACAATCTGACAGTTTTATATATACTATAGAGGTAATGAAATCTAACATGTTTAATGCCTCTTAGCTTATTCATCATCATATTATACATCATATTTGTAGAGATGACCCATGTCTAGAACTGTCTGTCTGTCATTTATACTGGAGGACTAGATTTTAACGAACACCCACTTCTTGGATGTAGACAACATTTTCTCTGTGAGGATTCCAGTTGATTTTTTTGCACTGCAGATAGCACAACATGTTGGGAAACAAAACCATCAGTAATTCATATAATAATGCAAGTTTTCTTTTTTTATGTCTATATTAAAATTAAGACCTTTTAAAAAGAGAGCAAACCTATTAATGAACTGCTTACAGTCTTAAACCTATACCATGCATGGTGTTTAAATGGACTTTTCAGATAACAATATATTTTGTCTTAATACAAACTTTTCTGAATGAACTATTTTAACAATAGAATATGAATTAACTTCGAATATCCACGCTGTTTCACACAACTTTAACATTTCTAATATTTCTCTGTTTATAAATTCTCTCACCTAAGTCTCTCTCCACCAAGCTGGACAGATCAAATTCTCAACTACAGTTCACAAACAGAGCAGCAGCTCAACTAAGCCTTCAGTTAGCTGTTTTTAGAAATGATTAAATCAGACCCTCTTCACAGTCATTATGCTCCCTTTCTCAGAGGTGTGTAGTAACCAGTTAAAATTACTCAGTAACATTTACTTGAGTAACTTTTTGGAAAAGAAAAATATTTTTAAGAGTAGGTTAACTTTGGGCTGGACAATATAGAAAAAAAAGGTTATCGATAAAAAAAGATAATTATCGATTAAAAAAAAAATCACATAATGTAAAAAATATATTTTAAGTTCCTCCCCAGTCATTTTGTTATTCTTCAATGAAATAATTTTAACTAAGAATTTAATTAATTGCATTTTCAAACATTTCTTTTTATCATAACTAAGTTTGTAAGACAGAAACAAACCAAGAGACCCGAGTAACATCAGTAAATACAAAGAAAATTAATATTATTAACCATTATATTAGATATATTTTTAAATCAGGTTAGTAATTTAAATTAAAGGCTTATTTTTGTGCTTTTTAATCTTTTAAACATTTTATGACACTTTATAATATTAATGGCGGAAACCCTCGGTTTAGTTTGTCAATAAAGCTTATTCAAATTCACTTCAGTTCTTCAGCTGTAGGCCAAAGCTAAGCAGCTACTCATGAACGTTGATGGGCTCCAACACTGCAGCTCGGTCACTGAGAGCCGAAGCCGGCAGTTTTTTTTTAAGTGTTTTTTCGCTTCTGAGGACGGGGGGCAGAACCGAGGGGAGATTTTAACAGCCACAGATGTTAGCAACGTGACCTTGCTAAGTTTCTTGTGTTTCCTGTAAGAGATCCGTAGGGCGCTGGAGACGGGAGTCCTGCTTAAAACAGCTGATCATAGTTTGATATTTCGTTCATTATTGCTACGTTAATGTTTTAGTGCGTGAAGGATCAGTTCAAAACGGGACGTAACATTTACCTCAGCCTCTGAAACATTTAGCCGGAACAACGTCCTCCACTGCTGCCTTGTTGTGGTGTCTGAGTGCGGCAAAGTTTTATGGTGATGGTTCGCTTAGGGACTATTAAAAAAATTCTGTTTCAGCTCAAATTATTTAATCCTTTTTTTTGGTTTGAAAGAGGGTGTATTAAGCTGCCTGATAGGGTATAATGAAAAAATGTGGGAAAACCTTTTTTTCTATCGAACTTTTTTATCGACCCCTTTTTTTTCTATCGCACCACACCTCTATCGATAGATACACATCGCTATCGAATTATCGTCCAGCCCTAATTCTATACCATGCTTTTTACTTTTACTCAATAATGTTATTATGCAGTAATGCTACTCTTACCTTAGTAAAATGCATGGATACTCTTCCCAATGTGAGTCAATTTACTGAATGAAGAGCAAACATATTTTAACGACAAATACACCAGATGCAGAAACACACCTATTGTTTATTAAAGGAGAACACCTGTTTACAAGCTTTGGTTTTCCAATGTAAACTTCTGTCTGTTGAACTTGTTGCATTTTGAGTCCATAAATTGTTACTGGAAGTACTTTTTACTTTATTCAAAGAAATATTTAGTAATTTCTTACTGTAAGTGCTGGCATTATATAAAAAAAAATGAAGATAGGTCTTACTTTTGTTTAAAATGTCTTATGTAAGTCTTTTATCTATTTGTATCTTTTTTCATTTTATTCTTAAAAAAAAAATAATTTTCCCATGACTTTATATATTTGTCAGTCTGATGACAGTTTTAAAACTATTTGATTAGTTGTTACTTAGTACTCAAGTATCCTTTTTTACCAAATACTGTTTTTACTTTCACTTGATTCATGTTTTGAATTGCTACTTTTTACTTTTCCTGGATTAAAGATATGTCGAAGTAGTGCTACTCCTATTTGAGTACAACTTTTGGGTACTCTACCCACCTTTGAAAGCTATTATTAGCTGCAGCTGTAGTGTCCCTCATAGCAGCAACAGTAGTAAAGTTAAGAAACGTAGTTCACGTTTTCAACTTAACCAAACCTCTGTCCATTTGGAACCGGACCGAGACAACCTAAAAAAGTTGGACTCGGTCCGTTTCTCTGATCTGCAGCAGGATTCGTTTGTGTGTATTCACACCTGTATAAAAGGTCCGGACCAGTGTTTTTAAACAAACTCTGTTCCGTTTAAAGTGGACTAAACAGTGCATGTCTGAATACACCGTAAGTAAAATTTAAAAAAATCAAGTCTTTCACTTCGGAATATATCATATTATTTAATATTTTACATTTCCTGCTCTGAAAGATATCTTTAGCAAAATCAAATTTTTATTACATCACTAAATTAATTTAAAGCAGTCTGCTGCCTATCACCTCATCCTTTGCTTTTACATCACATATATTTAACAGCAGAGATTTGTCTGAAGTTGAAATATACAGTGGATCCCAGGTATTTGTTTGAGTTGGAAACTAAGTATTTTATCTTTGCAAGCTGTATTTCTTTTGAATATTTTGAAAAAAAATCCATAAATAGGCAAATTATTTGATAATAATTTCCAGAGTCCATGGAAAAATGTGTGAATTGGTGAATACTTGAATACTGACCCACAAATAGGCAGTCCATTGTAGTGCAATTATTTTGTCAGAATGTACATTACTTGTTCTTTGATTAAAAAACATTGTTGCATACAGTGATAAGTAAATATTTTCCATCGTGCAAAAATAAGTACAAAATAGAAAAAAAGACACAATCAAAAGCAGTTTGTAAAAAAGGAACATTCTGTTTTCTTCAATGTATTGCTTATGATCAATTGTTTCAGTAATATTTTGATTGTTCCTTTTGTGGAATAAAAGGAAACGTTTATTCTCAATCCGTTTATTTTCTCTAAACAGATGATTCTGGATGTTGATGTCCAAGCTGTCCACAACTGTTATTATTTCAGTTATTTAGGCTTAATTTCTTAAGGCTTCCATTTAATCTTTAGTTGTGAAATCTAATATGCTGAAATGTTTATAAATCATATTTTACAACAAGCTGGGTTACAGGGTTTGCTCTAGAAGTAACTAGAGTAAATATAATTGATGAATGAATGTACTGGAGATGTTTTGTACAGATTAAACATAAATGGACAACAATTTTTTTGTTGTTCTAAAGTGTTCCAAAAAGATTGACTAACTGTTGCATTTAGTATTTTTCATTTTTGGAAAATACCAGATAAGATTAATTAACTTCTCCATGTATAAAGGAGCTGCTTTAGTTGTGAATAAGATTGTCCAGAGTGGGGGTTTAGAACAAATTTCATCATCATCATCGTCATTTACAAGCAAGTTGGGAAATTAGAAAGTATTAGGCTCTGAGAGCTCATAATGGCTCGGCTGTCTTCAGGCTTTCAAAGTTTTATTGGTCAATAACTGTAAATCCATGATCAATTGATCTTGAAAGTTCTCATCAAAATATACACTTTTCCAGAGATTATTCATTATGCTTTAATAACAGAATGTACCCTTCCAGCATGTTAGTAAAGAAAATAATAACCAGCCCCATTTGGGATTTACGGTTGTATCAGTGATACTAAGTCAGTGTTTTGAGATTTGCAGTGTTTTTTATCCTTGTACCTTCTTTATTGTCTTTGGTACCACAGGTTCCAACCCATCTACTTGGTATGGACATAAACTTATCCAGAGGCATAAAACCTGGGTTGACTGAACAAGTTGATAACCATCATCAAAGTATCATTGAACATGACAAAAGAAACCCTAGATGTGTTGAACCGGCTTTGTAGTACAGGCCTCTGACAGGAGAGAAGCAGAAGAAAGGAAGAAGAGAAAACCTCCCAGGAACAAATAGTGGAGTGAAACAAGAAACAGAACCTAAGGGTTTGAAAGATAGAGTGGAAAAAAATATAGGAAATAAATGTAAACAAATTCTGCTCAAAATAATTTAAAAAATAACTGAAAAGGCTTTAAATCATAACATAAAAAACATAATAAAAGTCATGACCTAAATATTATCTTAATTCTTAGCAAATGTTTATATTTTTTGGCTCAACAAGTTGTTTCTTTTCAAAAACAGAAGGGATTTAACAAAATATATGAAAGTGTGCATACCATGCTTTTGAATTATTCCTTTTTTACATCTAAATAATTCAATCATGGTCTATATAGAGTGGAACTGCAATTCTTAGCTCTAAAATCCTCATTATTGTCACTCTACAAGCTTCTCTTCCACCCCATATGAGTCTAGATAATAAGTTGTTTTGGTGCGTTCTTTTTATATCCAGTTGGGGGCGCTGCATATCCCACCCCACTCCAGGAGCAGAACCTTTCACATATTAGCAATTTTTGTAGTTTAATATAGGTGCAGCAATCTAACAACGCAGAAACCTTATATTTGCAAGATGTTAGAAGTTTTCAATCCATCTGCAAATTTTGACCTAACAAAGCCACTAACTATATACAAGATGACAGTTTAATGGCCCAAAATCTCATTAGAAAATATAATAATGTGCTATGTTTAGCAATGTATCCTAAACAAAATCACTAACACAACTATACTGTGTAACCTAAAAGCTATAAAAAGAGCCATTTCTTAAAATATGAAGAATAAGATTATACTAAATAAAAATTGTGTGTTTAAGTAAGCAGCCAACGATAACATTTTAAAACAAACAACTTGTTACATACCATGTAATTATGGTAACACTTCTATAATGAGATGATACATCTTCAAATCTATTTAGTTTATTTATATTGTGCCGATTCACATCAGATGTTCCACACAAGGTTGTTAGTATGCTACTGCTAGCATCAAGCTTACATCATTTAATGTGTTTGGATCATGTGTTTTCCAGGACTAAAAATTGAACAAGAGACAACTTAAGGTTGTTTCAGTGTTCTCCCACAAAGTATTTCATATACATCTATAAACGTGTTTTTATATTTCCTGCTTCATCTTATCGTTTTACCTATAACTTCAAGAGACCTTTTTGCTTTCTTTTCTTGGTCTGCAAAAATGCTTTGTCATTTGCTCTGGCTTTAATTTTTTTGCAAAGTGAATGATTACAAATAAAGTAAAATGGATAAATATGCTTGCAATAAAATACAAACCAAAACCAGTTGATTGCATGTAAGCTGGATGGAGCTTACTCATCTTTCAGGTCTAACACGATAACAAGAGTCTGGTGGTGAGAAATTATAAAGCTGCAGCTAGAAGTAACATAATGTTGCGAAATTAACATTTTGAGCAAGGAATGCTGGTAGCAGCATCTAGTTAACCTCAAGTTCATTCTTCATACATTTTACTTTGATATAGCTGTTGTTTGATGTAACCCCCTGACACGTTTCTCTTCACATTGTCGGGTCTTATCATTTCTTTTGTCAAATCGACCAGCGTGTGCTGCTGTTTTAATTTCAAGCTTATTAAAAATGAGGGATGAAATTGAGGGAGAGTATTAAAGGGTAGAATTAGCATGTAGAGACAATCCTCTGTGAAATTACTGCAGCAAAGGGCAGCTGTTGTTACCTTTAAACCTGCACTGTGTCTTCAAGTTCCACTGTTTACCTGTTTCCCTTCAGCATTAATTAACCCACTGCTCACTCCTCATCTGTATCCAATCATTGCAAAATCAGGGGAGCCAGCCGTCAGGCAAGGCAGATAAAGTGTCTTTACCTAGGACACAACAACCGAGAAGGAAAGAGTTGGTATTCGAACTGACAACCCACCGTTTACAAGATTAATTTCTACCACCTAAACCATGATCGTCCCAGTTTAAACAGTATTATCTGCGAAAAATATTACTTGTGAATCATCTAGAAATGAAAGAGCTGCGAGTGACAGTGCTGTTAGGCTACAGTGTCTGACTTAAAAAAAAAATGTTGAGCAAAATAGGAAGATGGTATGCCAACACCAGAGTGTGTCTGCCACGGGTGGGGGAAACTCAATTACATTTATTGCTACACACCTTATCATAGTCAATGCACCAATAATTGCAATGGCCATTTAATCTATAGAGGTACGAATGAACTGTGATATAAATCTCAAATACAAAATATTTTCATTCAGATTCTCACATGGAAGGAGTGTGTCTGTGTGTGTGTGTGTGTGTGTGTGTGGGCATGTATACATTTTGTGAGGACCAACTTTTGACAGCCCACCAGCATTGTGTGGACAATAAGTAGCTGTGAGGACAATTTGCTATGCGTGTGTGTGTGATTCACAATTTTCAGACTTTAGTGGTTAAGCAAGCTTTATCAATGAGGCCCCTGGATAGTGTCGCTGAGGATAGGAATGAAAGGATCCTAAACTGATGTTTGAATGAAATACTGAAGAGCTTTGTTGGCTACATCCATTGTCAGGAAACAGCAGACAGAATCAATTATTTCACAATGTCTGCAGTTGAAGAACAGAGCTGCTGTAAATGCTGTTTTTCCTGATGATGGTGATTTTTTTATGTAGTACATTATACAGTCTGTCAGTTTTGTGCTTTTCTGGAAAGAAAAAAGTGTTGCTAGGAACAAAAAAAAATAGTGCTTTTAAGCCATCCTGTTTGGTGTTAGTGTTTCATCACGCATTTGTATTTGTCTACCTATTTAATTTCTTTTTAATAAAGAACACCCACTGAGTCTTTATTTTTAAAGCTGGTATTTCTGGAGTAGAAGCAGTAACATGAAGCACAGTAGCACGTTCAAATGATTTACCTGATCTCACCATAATGGTTTAAAGACAGATAACTGCGTTTTATAGAGAGAAGTAAAAAAAGCTCAAAGGCAATATATGGCAGGGTACAAATAAATGCTTTGAGCTTATGCCATCTTTTTTTGAAAAAGATTTTTTTAAATATTGTTTTAAGCTTGAAACTGGGTGGAGAAAGCATGATTATAGAGCTCAGAGATGTTCACTACATTTTCTTATCAAGGAGTGAAGACACATATAGCAAATTTAGAAATAATGTATGTGTAATTGCGATAATTTTGGCTTGTCATAGGCATCAAAGAGTTGCGTCAATCAATTAAGTTTTACTGAAGAACAGCCCTTTGCTCTACACTATAAAAAGATGCTGTATATTTTAATAGTCATAGTTTTGGTCAGAAAGACTTATTCTTTTTACATCAGTTGTGTTTCTTTGGGCTGCATTTTGTTCTCTTCACATAAAAAAAGAGTGTGTCTGGTGGAATTTTTTCACTAAAAATGTAATGGAACTGAGTTTGCTGATACTGATTAAGAAGCTGTTAGGCTGGGGCTGTTCAGGAAAGCGAAGGCTCTTCCAGTGAAGCTTAAGCCCTACTTTTCAATGCACACTAGCAGTGTTGAATATGCGCATCACTCGCGAGTGTTCCTTCCAGCTGGTCCCGGGAAATCACGGAATCACAGAACAATTGGAATTGCATAACTTAAAGGGTAGCATGTGAGAAAAACGTAATTCTATGTTCATAAGTAGCATAAACTCGTCATCCACTTACAGAACTATAAATATTTCTGGCCATGCCTTCTCCTTTTAAATGGCTTCATTTTAGCTGGGTGATTCTCCACTTCGAGGCGTAACTACTCCTCAGCCATGATAAAAACCAGCAAACTAGACCCAAAAAAATGACTGAATAAAACCCTGGTGTCACAAGAAGTAAAGGTTTTTTTTTTTTTTTATTAGTCAAGCAATCGGAGATCTGCGAATGTCCTTTATTTTTAACTTCCGGGTATACTTCTGGAACACTCCCAGAAGTATTGAGACAGTTTTGCTTTACAGCAGTACATTACAAGCCACCAAATGTATAAACAATCCCATGGTTTTGAGACTTGAATCATGGTAGATCCACCAAAGAAACCAATGAAGATGCTATCAGTAGAAGTGAGAAAAAGACTAATAGGAAATGACAGAGTAAGAGACCAGATATGAGTCAACATTGGCTCGGCTTCCTCACTGAAGAGCTCTTCCTCCACAGCTGTTGTGAATGAGGCGTTAGTGGAATGTAATACAGATGCTGATCCCAGGCCAGGTTTCGAACCCAGGACCTTCTTTTTGCAAGGCCACAGTGCCACCAACTGCACCACTTTGCAGTCCCTAATTATACTCTCTTAAAAATCCTGGGTTAAAATCAACCCAACTTGTTTTTTTTTTAACCCAATACCTGGGTAACTATTGGACCAACCCAACAGTAGTTAATTTGACCCAACAAAATGGGTTACAAATTTAATTTAAATGCTAGGTCAAATTAATATCAGTCCTGAGTAAAATCCCCCATATGAATTGGTTAAACATTAATTATATATATTTATATAATAATAATAAATCAAATATAATGCAAACTATCCCTCTTATAATACTCCACCCAAATGGTTTTTCATATAAACTGCAATGTAATAATTCTACCTCTAAATTGAACATATATTTACTCATGCAAATATATTATGCAACAAACACTTTAAAACAATTTCAGAACCTTAGAAATAAATTTATTCTATTTTTGGTATATCAGACTTGCCAAAAAAACTTCAACAATTGACTGTTTAAAACTACATGAATAAATGTAAAATAACTTATAGGATTTTAAGAATGAAGATAATAAAACAGACCATTACTATGTCTTCATCTGAACATGAGGCAACTATATATATTTGTTGTAGCTTTATATTTTGAAGATCAACACACTTAACATTTCAATCCAGATCATTGATTTAACCAGGTAGAACTCTAATCTGAGCGAGAGAAAAAAAAGTCAAGTCCAAAGTCTACTTGCAATCAAGTAGTGCTCCACGCAAAAACTTAACTGGTTTTGACTCATCTCCTTCCATTCCGTACACTCCATTTTGGAGGAACTCCCAAACTGGAGCACACTGTTTCGGGTACTCAATGTCAAATATATAGAACATCTTAAAGCAGACATCGACTGCCTGAAGCAGTGTCTTTAGTTCAAAAGCCTCCCCAATGACAATGACAAAAGACTGACACGAGTGCTGTATGTTGTTCCCAAGCGACAGAACATAGGGATATGGTTGCGATGCCTTCGCTTCAATGAGGTATTCCACCAAGTTTGTTCCAACCTGAGAAATAAAGAACAAAAGACCATAAATTAAACAAACTAATGCAATCGTTCTCAAAGGAGAGCACACATGTTGATGCAATGCCCCCTTACCCCAACATTAGGTTCCTTTAAGGTTATGGTTAATTATAGGATGCATTCGTGTGACGCAACGCATACACGTATGCAAACTTGTATGCATTTGTATCGATACTCGTATGCATACTGGTATGCATACGAGTCTGTCAGAGTTAAGAGAAGACCATAAAATTTAAAAGTTTCAGAAAATCTTGTAGAAAAGCAAACACTAAGCAAGATAATGGTGATTGCAGTGGCTGATACAGCGCATGTTCAGAAATACCGTCAGATCAATGTTTAAGCAGCAGCCAGTGCATGTTCAGGCCCTACCTACTGACCCTGATTGGCTGATGAAGTAATTCTGTTGATTACCAGTTTTTGGAATGAATAAGCCACTGGGAAAAACGCCATTATGAAATAAAAGCTGACTTTGGGAAAAACATGTTTTGGAATAAAAACTGATGGACTTAAATAAAAATGGCTAAAAATAACATATTATTAGGGAAAAAATACCATTAAATAATTTTTCAAATTAAATCTATTAGGAAAAACGTAAAAAATTTAAAATAATAAATATATGTTTTAATGAAAATTAAAAATATTTAATACTGACGAGTGAAAAATTTTAATTTAATTCAGTTTTTCACAACTTCATTGTCACATTATGTACTGTAGATCGACCGGTAAATCGAGAGCTTTGCCTTTTAGCTCAGCTCTCTCTTTACAACTACAGACCGGAACAGCGCCCGCACAATTGCAGACGCCTTACCAATCCACCTATCGATCTCCTGCTCCATTTTTCCCTCATTCGTGAACAAGACCCCCAGATACTTGAACTCCACTTGAGGAAGGAGCCCATCCCCGACCTGAAGAAGGCACCCTACCCTTTTCCGGCTCAAGACCATGGTCTCGGATTTGGAAGTGCTGATCCTCATCCAAGCCGCTTCACACTCGGCTGCGGACCGCTCCAGCGAAAGCTGTAGTTCACGTTCAGATGAAGCCAATAGGACAACATCATCTGCAAAAAGCAGCGACCCGATCCTGAGGTCACCAAAAGTGACCCCCTCAACACCTTGGCTGCGCCTAGAAATCCTGTCCATAAATGTTATGAACAGGATCAGTGACAAAGGGCAACCTTGGCGGAGTCCAAATCTCACTGGAAACGAGTCCGACTTACTGCCGTCAATGCGAACCAAACTCTGACACCGTTCATATAGGGACCTAACAGCCCTTATCTAAGGGCCTGGTACCGCATACTCCCGGAGCATCCCCCACAGGACTCTGTGAGGGACACGGTCGGACGCCTTCTCCAAGTCCACAAAACACATGTAGACCGGTTGGGCGAACTCCCACGCACCCTCCAGGACCCTGCTGAGGGTATAGACCTGGTCCAGTGTTCCAAGGCCAGGACGAAAACCAATTATTTTAGTTTCAATACCTCTATAAAATGTTGATAACTCAAGATTGCATTGCTTGATTTGTCCTTCAGGCAGGGAAAGGTCTCAATCAAAGCTGTAGCCAGGAACATTTTGGTCTCAGAGGTAGGACTATAAACAAAAACAAAAAAAATAATACATTTACTCTTCTTATGTACAAATTCGCATGCACATTTGTAAATAATTCTAAATCTTCACATGCAGATTTACGTACAGAATTCTGAATATGTTGATTTTTAATTATTCAGAATTTTTTTAAACTATCCTGCTCTGTTTCCACCTATGAATCCCAATTAATGTTTGTATTTCGTTCCACTTGCTGCTGGGAAAACCAAATTTCCCCTCGGGGGACATTAAAGGTTGCATTTCACTTCAGACAAGTCAGGACACTGCTTTCAAGTCAATAAATTCTACTTTTCTAACACAACTACAATTGATAAAAAAGGTAAACTGAAAATTTAGGTAAATATCAAACCTGAAAAGTAGTGCCCTGCCTTATTTTCCCCCCGAAAGAAGATTGATAGAGAAGTCATACAACTTTTTAAAAATAACATTCAAGCATAATAATAGGGGGGAAAACTGTATTTTTAAGTACCTGTCTCCAAACTTTTCTATGAGATGAGACACCAAAATACGAATGAGGCAACGTCTCTGCTTAATGATTATAACATTCTCCTTATCAAGGCTCTCCAGGAATAGCTTGCCTTCAGTTGAACCTGTAGGAATCTGCCGGATATCCTGAGAAAATTGCAGGAAGTGAAGGAGAACATTGCAGATCTTGTTTATTACTCTTCAGTGTTGCTTTAAGAAAGAAGTTAAACTCAAGTCTTCAAAAATGGATCTTACAAATTGTGGAACTATATACTGTACATAGTTTGTGGCATCATCATGGATGGAATCACAGGTGCTGTTTGGACCTACATGGAGCGTGGACTTGTGGCAGTTGCCATGTCTTCATCCATGAGGGATGCACGAGAGGTGGTTGGTTGGACATCAGGACACACACCAGGTTCAATCTAAACAGCAAACCGAGGTTAATGTAACCAACAGTGACAGACACCTAGAAATGCCTGATGAGCATAAGTAATAAATTAACATTATGTAGACAACAGATTACAAACACAAAAAAATAAATAAATAAATAAATAAAAAATAAAAACTTACTGTACAATTGATCAAATCCCAGTAGTTATTCACGGAAACATCCCAGTACTCCCATCTCGGCATCACATCCCTGGAGTCCAGAGACCCTAACCCAAATATTAATCATCCTCAAGGCAAAGGCAACTTTTAGGCAGCATTTATAGCTAACAACTAAACAAACGGGAGGGCAAAAACTGGCTTGTTGTGGCAATACACTAAGTCAACATTTTATTTACAGAGTATCATACCTACTGTACAAACATCTGGTGTCAGTAAGCTGATTTTCTAAAAAACTATAGCGCAATGAAATGTATAAACTGTCATCATGCTCACTGGATGACTTGACTGCATGTAGGGGATGGTGGTCAAGCAGCTCTCACATCAACAGCTGTCAAAACTTGAGTGGGAATGACACTGTATGCAAAGAAATGCCTATCAAACCACTTTGTTTCCCACTTGTGTACAACAAGTTTTATTGTTGGTGTGTGTGATTTTTCATCTAGTACTAAAATGGACTTTATGAGACCAAACTGAGGCTCTCCATCTGGGCCATAAGACAGGAATACAGTCATACCTGCTATGCAGTTCCTTTAAAATTAACAGAGGCTGATACATACAATTCGCTGAAAAGGGGAATGCCTCCAAACCACTTTGGATGTCTTTGAGTTGGCCAGAAAGGTAGTTTGCCCTGGACAAACTTCTGTATTGTGACTCAACACAGTTCCAGACAGCAAATTGTAGCACTGTGCTATCTGATGGCGAAAGGCCATGGTTTTGCAAATATTTCGGAAGTTACATGTTACATGGCTAACCCTTTTAAAGTAATTGTGTTTGGCTTCAAATCTCATTGCCCAGAATTGAATCAATGGTCCAAGTTTTTGAATGGCTCTTGGGTAATGGAGCATGAATTGGTGTTTTGGCCGGAAATGTAGGTGAGGATAGAGCTCAAGGAACAGAGAGTGATGGTCTTCAATGATTTTGGCCAAGTACAGCGTTGCTTCAACAGTAAGAGAAGGAGAGAAGATGAACTCCATACATAACAGTAACAACAGGAGAAGTTTCCATTCCTTGTTGTGCACGGGGATCAGGTCACCAATCATTGTCGGCAGCAACCTAAGTAGGCACCACATTTGAGCTGCTGACTGTCGCATGGTGCCTTCAACATTTTTTAGATCGGTTCTACTAATTAAAGAGGGTTTCTTACCCTTGTCACAAAAGCCGTAGTCAAAACTTGTGATTCTGTAGTTAAGTTTGTCAAGTGATGTTTTTGCTCAATAAGCGAATTCAACACAAGCTTGACTTCAAATGGTGCTACATCTTCCAGTACATAATGCATTATTTCAGGTTCTACATTGTCAGTTACACGATAGAGAGGTAATTTAAGGCACTGTCTCTTTTCAGGCCTATCTTGGAGAGGTTGACTGTACGCAAATCTGCCTCATGACTTTGGACATCACGCAATAGAGCAGGGTCTGCCAGTGTCAGATACCTCAGGACCTTTTTATTTGCTCTGCAACAACGACAAACGTAGTTTCCAGAGAAGCTTTCAATATATCCAAGCATGCCATTCAAGCCCAAATTATCTCCCACAACCTGGACTACAGTAAACTTCACAACAGCTTTAAAGTTGGGGGTATCAACAGTTATTCCATCCCTCTAAAGACACCTGATCTCTTCGACAATAGGGCGTAGCACTGCATCAAGGCCATATGTCTTAGCATCATCCATTTTGTACACCGCAAGAAGGAAATGCGACTGCAAACTTGACAGAAGCTTATGGCAAACTTTTTAGGGTGAAATACATAAATTGTGAACCCCAGTCTTAGACCCAAGTGGATTGACTGTCTCACAATCATCTTGGTAAAGCACAAGTGAGATCGAAACCTCTTTTAAAAACAGTGGGTGTGTTTTGCAAAACTCCCCATCAAATACATCCTTAAGAGAATCACTCTCTGCTGCCATTCTCGCATGTCCTGTACAACCCCAGGAATTTCTAGTATCTTGGTTAGGAGGGGCTTGAGTGGAGTACGCCGATAAGAGTCGGGAACCAAGACTTGCTGGACGGTGCCAGTGGGAAAGGGTCTTTGCTACACAATGGACGTACCCCCATGGAGTATCTCCTCAACTGGCTGAATGAAGTTTCCTGATTTAGCAAAATACTGCATCTGTTTGTAATCTGTATCTAGTCCTTTGAAAGGCTTGGCTAACTCCAAGAACTCCAGCCCAAGCTCTTCTACCTCTGGAGCTTGATCAAGACCAAAATGACGAAATACAGACATAGTTTTTGATTCAAGTTTGCTCACAATATCGCCTATTAAACTAGAGGTGTGCTTCACCATACATTTTAAGTTAGAGAATGTCAAATTAGATTCTGACCTTAGATTAGCTAAAAATAGGGCAACACGGTTCATCATGCCCTCTTGTCCTAATTCATCCCAATCATCTTCAACTTCATCTCCCTGCACTGGCTCCTGTTCAACAAACTACGTTAACGAGCGGGGCTGGGTTTTCAGCAGTATGCTGTCTTTGGTTTTCATGCTCCTTTAAAAAGTGTCTTCTATAAGACCGTAAGAAAGAAAATGTTCTTCCACAACCAGTTTCACTACATTGAAAGTAATTTGATGAATGGTTTACATGATGTACTGCACATAAATGTGTAAAGAGACTTTTGGCAGCCCCTGGAATTTGCCTTTTGCATTTAAAGCAAGTGTATGCCATCTGCCCACTAACTGAAATATTTCCTCAGAAAGAAAATAAATGAAATATGTGAAAATAGGAAAATACTGTGTGAGTGTGTGGGGGTTAGCCTCTCACGTCTGCAGTGATATTGTTAACTACTTACAAGTCCTCTAAAATTTTTGAGGAACTTGAGCCTGGGGCCTGCTTTTGGAATCAACTGTTTGATGGTCCCCTCGTCTAAAAGAAGATCTGGCTTAGTATAATAAACAACGCATTGACTGTGAAAATGCAAAATTTTTGTTTTATATTAAAAACTGTACGGTATTTTACCAACCATCGCACTGAATGTCATTATGCTGTAGTTTGAATATGTAAACCCACTGCAGCCGTAACAGTTCGGTAAACACGTAATGATCTCAAGTGCTTAAATGAAAGAGGGGTTGTTCAATACTGTTTTCAAGGGTTCTGTCACCTTCCTTACAACAGTCTGAGCTTATTTAGAATACGATGTGCCCCCCCCCAGTAGCCATAATCACAGTGGTCACAATTTATTATAGCCATCAGAATATGTGACCTTACTTTAAACACATGAAAATAATATTATAGCTCAGAGCTTATTTACAATCTCCGATGTATCAGTGCTTACGCAGTTTACGTAAATAATGTTATTGCTTCACTTTAAGACGATCATGCAGAGAAATGCACACTGTCGCCCCCTGTCGTCACAGATTCTGACGGTTGAAACAATGGTAAAAACGAGAAACTAACTGCTAAAACTACTGACTTACTGTAATAAAAACATTTGTAACCCAGGATAAAACTATCTAAAATACACTAAAAACTATCGACTCGATCGATTTCTCTTTAACTACGGCTCCATCTCGGATAATGTCTGCCGAAAACTCCGACACTCCCGTTATTCCTTGAAGTATCCTTGAAGTGCGGTGCGGCGCAAGTGCGGCGCAAGTAACACAACGTGATGCCATGGACTTGTACAGATGTTACATGTTGAAAGATGGGAGTCTTACCTTTCAGCTAACAAAAACTACCACTCTAGCTATTATAGTTTTTATTTTAAACAGGATCATGCTAGCAGGCAAATCCCTCCAGCCGCCCGTTTTTAAAGGATTAATTGCCGCCTACCAAAGCAGCTACCGGCGAACTAGCCTGTTAGTTAACTACGGCACACCCAGCGAACCGGTTAGCTGGCAAATATGAGCTGGCGAGCAAACCAGCAGGACAATTAGTCCGCTAGCTGTCATGCTGGCAAACCAGCGAGCTAGCTGGGAAATTCAGACATGACCAAAAGGGCGCGAATATGGACTTTTCTTTTACTCTTTTAAAACCAAACTGATTTACTGCATCTGTGTATGCTTCCATGATAACAACATAATACTACTTTTATATGTAATGCTAGACAGACAATGTCGATGTTAGTGTGCACAAACCTTAATTATGACTTGGCTCATCGCTGGATGATCCGTTTGGAGGATGTCACGAGAGAAGTCAACGTGATTGACGTTCAAAGCATAAACAACCCAGGTCCTGAATCAACTGATGTTAGTTGGGTTGATGGATTTTAACTAGGGATATTTGATATTGGCTTTTTTACCGATATCCGATATACCGATATAGCCTAACTCATAATTTCCGATACCGATATAAACCAATATAAATCTAGAAAATGCAATAAGTGCTAGAATTTTAGTTAGACAATTGAAAAAGGTGCCATTTTTATTTTGTCTTCAAAAATAGCTGGAAAATTTTCTCACACAGAGAATACTGACAAAGGCCCACCACTCAGGACACATTTCTACTTTTAGAAAATGTAAATAACATTATACCTTTATAGCAGTGAGGTAAAGTGGAAAAAACTGAAACAAGAATAAAAAATAAAAAAACAGCAAACATTTAAGCAGGGCCAATAATTAACCTACTTTGGGTACTACAATCTTAAAAATAAAGTGGGCTTAAACACTGCATTAATTTATCTCTTCATGTAACTGGCCAGTGGCCGTAATTTAATACAATCAAACAACAACATTGACTTAGGAGGCAGATCTTTTAGTTATCAGGCTCCTCTCCTGTGGAACCAGCTCCCAGTTTTAGTTCGTGAGGCAGATACTCTGTCTGTTTTTAAGACTAGGCTTAAAACCTTCCTTTTTGATAAAGCTTGTAGTTACTTATATAGACACTAGACCTTATAATCCCTATCCAATTTCTAACAGTAATGTATTAATTTACCAGAATAAAATGATTAGAGAATTGAACAAAGGTTGAATAGTGAATCAGGACAGAAAAAGATTTACACCAGGTTTTAAGGCTAGAAAGTGGTGGACAAAGATAATGCCAGAGTCTTCGGAAGAGCGGGCCTTTATCCACTCCAGTTATATCACTTACCAATAATATTATCTCTTTGATACATAGATTCTGGAGAGGGTGCAGTTTAACCCAGTTTTCTCTCAGTGTATTTCTCCCCATAGAAGCTCTACTTCTGGTACCCTGCTCAGCGATAATGCCCCATGTTGGGGAGCGTTGGTCCAGATGATGCTCAAAGTCACCGAGCATCCTCTATGCTGTCTCTTCTCTGTCTTCTCAGACCCCAAGACGGTCGTGGCAGATGACCGCTTGTACTGAGCCAGGGTTCTGCCAGAGGTTTCTTCCTGTTAAAGGGGAGTTTTTCCTCTTCACTGTCGCTACATGCTTGCTCAGTATGAGGGTTTGCTGAGGAATTGCTGTGGTTGGAGTCTGCATAATCCGGGCACAACCTCACGCCGATGACTCAACGCAATCTGCTGGGATTCCTTACATAGAAAACTTAACTGATTGGAATGTTTGTATGATTGTATTGAGATGACTTTTGTTGTAAAGTGCCTTGAGATGACATTTGTTGTGAACTGGCGCTATATAAATAAAAGTGATTTGAATTGAATTGAATTTAACTTAATTAGCCATCTTTCAAATAACCAAATGTGCAAATTAAAACAGTGTCACAACGAGGAAACAGTGACAGATTAGAGTCCAGTAAACAAAATTCAGTCCTTTGTTAAAGTGCAAAAAGTTAAAGTTAAGGACCGACATAAAATGGGCTATATGGCAGTGTCCCGTTTCTATTGTTCACTTATCCTTGTAAGTGAGAGGCAGATTTTTCTGGATAAAAATCAGCATTTCAGCATTATCACAATGTATTCGATTCCGCTTCTCATCTATGACATGAGGGACAGCACTGAAGAGTCGTTCGCTGTCAACACTGGTGCAGGGTGTGGTTTGGGACTTGCTTGCTACACGGGCAATGGCAGGGAAGCGGACCTGGTTGGATCTCCAGCAGTTGAAAGGACTCTCCTTCTTCAAAACGGTGGCTTCTCCCAGGTAGGCATGCACCTAAAGAAAAAGAAAAAATGTACAAAAGAAAATTATCTTAGCTTTTTTTAAAGCACTGACAGAACAATGTTTTTATTTCATTTCAGCCTTCCAATCGCTTCCAGAACTGTCTCCAATTTGGTATTGCTTGCTCCATTTTGCAGCAGATCCAGTTCATGCCTGTTCCAATCAGCAGGAACCCGATCCACATAAATCCAAATAGCCAGATATCTTCCATACAACCCGGATGCCCTTTTCCAGTACTGCGTAGAGTTGAGTGGATTTTATAAATAGCATTCCAGGGTCCTACACGATTGAAAACGGCTGGTTATCCAGCGCAATGCATTCCATAATTTTCTGACTGATGGCTTTCGCTCTGGGGTGGTCCTTGTTTAAGTTTTGTTTTGTATCCATCGACTTAAGGGTCAGTTGGACAGTTTTTTTTTCGGTGTCGCTTGTTGCTTCTTTTCATCGTTCTGCTGCAGAAACTCTGCGCGTAATTCCGAGTGATTCTTCTTCAAGTGGGAGATTAAATTCGACGTACTGAAAGAAGACGCCTTGGTTCCTCCCCTCATAACCTCCGTTTTACAGTCATTACAAACTGCAATTTTGATGTCTGATGAAAGTTTGAAATAGTTCCAAATCAACGACATGTTTGCATTCCACATGATGCAGGTGAAGAAGCATCCGCGTTTGATGACGTCACCAAGAATAAGCCTTTTGATATATTGAAAGTTGTCTAAAACAAATAATATCTCAAAAACTAAACATCAAATCTGTCATATTTTTATATTCTGAAAGAGAAAAAAAGTAGCTGAAGAGTTTGATATATAATATGTGTATGGTGTGAAAAACTCATCTTATTAAAAAAATTAAAATCGAAACCAATAATTTCCGATATTACATTTTAATGCCAATATCGGCCGATAATGACTTTAGGCCGATAATATCAGACATCCCTAATTTTAACCATAGACCATATATAACCCAACTGTATTTAACCCAATGCATGGGTTGCAATTCAATTCAACTCAGTTTATTTATACATTACATTAGGGCGACTGTGGCTCAGTGGTAGAGTAGTTGGCTTGCAATCGGAGGGTCGTAGGTTCGATTCCAGCTTCCTCCAGTCACATGTCGATGTGCCCCTGGGCAAGGCACTTAACCCCCAAATTCTACATTGTCCTACCGAGCCATGTTGGGTGTCGGTGTATGAATGGGTGAATGCGGCTTCAATGTAAAGCGCTTTGAGTGGTCAGTATGACTAGAAAAGCCCTATATAAGTTCAGTCCATTTATATAGCGCCGTTTAACAACAGATGTCATCTCAAGGCACTTTACAAGAAGAGTTATTACAATACAATGTTTAATGTAGAAATTAGAGAACCACATAAGATTGCGTCATGTAATTCTCAGCAATCCCTCACACTGAGCAAGCATGAAGCGCCAGTGGAAAGGAAAAACTCCTTTTTAACAGGAAGAAACCTCCGGCAGAACCAGGCTCAGCACAAGCGGTCATCTGCCGAGACCGTCTGTGGTTTGGAGAATACAGAACAGAGAAACAGAACAGAGACACAGAAAGAGCAACAGAGCTGATGCAGAAGTTTGTTGCAGGACGTGGAGAACTTTCCATCACTGCGATGTGATCTTAGTCAGGGTCGTCAAGCAGGGCGGGTCAGGAGCACCTACTGTAGGAAGAGACTAAGAGAAAGCAGGTTAGCGCTTGACCTGACAACACATCATGCAGTTGGGGAGAAGTAGGAGAGAAAGTAGGAACTGACTCTAATAATGTCCTCCAACAGCATAGCCTAACCTCAGCTAAAGCAGCATAGCTACTAACATTAATCGGTCTCCTAGCTACTAGGAGACCTAGCTGCTAACACTCTCTACCTGGCTTACATTAATCTATCTCTACCTAGCTACTCTACCTCTCCCTATCTCTTCCTAGATTTTGACACTCTACCTGACTACTAACATTAACCTGTCTTTCTAGCTACCTTTCTAACCTGTCTCTAACTACCTGTTAACCTGTCTCTGTCAGCTTTGTCAAAGAGGAAAGTTTTAAGCCTAGTTTTAAAGATAGACAAATTGTCTGCTTCACGAACCAACCCTGGGAGCTGGTTCCATTGGAGGGGAGCCTGATAGCTGAAAGATCTGCCACCCATTCTACTTTTAGAAATCCTAGGAACTACCAGTAAACCTGCAGTCTGAGAGCAAAGTGCACAAAAATAACCCAAATAATAACCCAATACCCATATAATAACCAAAAATGGGTTACACATTTCATAACCCAGCAGTTGGTTTGATTAAATAACCCAGCATTTTTTTGTGTGTAGTCAATATTTTAATATTTATATAATTAATAATTAAGTTTTATTAAATGTATTAAACAATTTGGAGCATCACCTTCATTTCATGTTTTATGAAGGAACTTCGAATGAAACCATCTCTCAAGAAGGAATGGGTTAAGCGAGAAAGGCAATTTTATTTATATAGCACACTTTGAACACAAGGTGCGTAATTAAGCTTAATTAAGCCTAGTTTACACTACTACGTTTTGACAGAGATGGATTGACGCACCACCATTATCCGTCAATGCAAAGGCTCTCCGTCCCCTACGCAAAGACAGATGGAGTCGAGCCCCATTTTCTAATTACTCGACTCCATCAACAGATAGTGAAGGCCTGTGATTGGTCAGCTCAACAACAACGAAAGATAATTTCCCCAGAACAGTGCTTTATAGTTGCTGTCTTCCGTAATGAATTCAGCGTTTGAACACTACATGATTTATATTGAAAGGATAATTGATCTAATCTGGTCTTTTGGTGATTTTGAACACAAGGAAGGGTAGAGAAAAAACAAAAAAAAGGCTGCTGTGTTTGTTTTTTGGAGATTTCTGTGAGGTGCACTTCTAGTAAGAAGATTTACAGCTTAATCAAAACTTAATTTCTGTCGTCCGTTGTTCCTTGAGGGGGGAATGCGTTCACAAGCTGAAGAAAAATAAAACTTAATTAACCAGAAACTACGCTGCAATGATAGGCAGACCCGACATTTTATTTAAAGGTTTTGGGGCACCGTGGCCTTTATTTTGGGTCTCTTTTCAATTTCCTGTTACATATTCTCTGCTGGATTTATAGGAAAAGATCAATCATTATTGCATATCCAATATTATTATCAAAAGCAAATACAGATTTAAATACCAGCTGCTTTGCACACCCCTAAGGGATCATGTTAAACTAGTAAAAACATTTAAGAAACAGTTAACACCAATAGGACAAGAATTAAACAAACAATGAACATCAGGAAACCACTTTAAAATCACAGGTTTTTTTTTTCATGTAATGGGAGGAGTTAAAGTTAAAGTGGTATGTGTGTACACCCTGAACAGGTCACCAGGCCATTGCAGGGCCACATAGAGACAGACAGGAAAAACAACCATGCACTCACACCTAAGGACAATTCAGATTGATCAATTAACCTGAAAGTCATGTTTTTGGACTGGGGGAGGAAGCTGAAGTACCCAGAGGGACAGCAAGCATACACAGGGAGAACATGCAAACTCCATGGAGTGGGATATGAACCCACAACCTTCTTGCTGCAAGGCAATAGTGCTAACCACTGCACCACCGTGCGATCTCCTGCAGACATAATCATGTCTATGTCTCCTTCACTTGAGCCTGAATGTGAATAAGTCTCCTCCAACTTCAGTCTCCTAGTTCCGACCATTATGCTATATTCACTGAATGCATTTACTAATAATTACTAATCATTACTAATCACTAAAAATAACTAATCTTGAAATAAGTTTCCCACTACAGGCTCCAACACGATGATCAACATGTATAGTGGTAGTCAGGCCCCACCCTGGATTCAAAAAAGTTTAAAACACATAGCAAATTCAGAAATTCGCTTATTATGCAATCTGCAGCACCAGTGAAAAAGATTGATTTTAGCATTCAGTACACATCAAACTGATTCTAGGAAAATAAATCTTAGTTATGCTAACTTATCTCTGCTCAGACACATAAAGGGAAGAATAAACCAGGTTTGATTCTACGTTGAAGCTGTTTGATCAGCTCCAAAAACAATCAAAATCTGTTCCAGAAGAAAATGGAAGAAGAAGGTGTCCAAATGGCAAAGCTAGTGCACACTTAGAGTTACCAGAACCTGACGATGGGTGTAGGAGGCATATTTCTGAAGAGATTCTGATTTATAAAGCGGAAATTGTGTGCATCTGTGCATACTCGTAGTTTGATGGATCAGAAATGTACTCAACGGAAGTAAAAACAGACAAAAAAACCTGAGGTTTCAGTAAGGATTCTACGCAAAGTTTTATAAATTATACCCTTGCCCTGGTTGCAGCTTCAGCCGTTAGTAATGTACTCCTGGATGAACGGCAGCCTTTAAAGCTATTCAGCTTGAATTTCTAAAATTTTAAGGGATTTCTTTTACGCACAGCATTTCAGAAATAGGGGAATTCCCTAGCAATGTTGTGCCTCTGCTCACCAGCAAACCCTGGTATAAAGAAAAAGCAGGGTGTACGTAGCTGGCTTTTATGGACTTTGTGAAGCCATCTTTTTGCATGGACACTAAGGAATATCAGAAAACACAGTCTGTTTAGTCTGTTTTGGGAAATGAACCCCAACACAAGAGATACTTTGACTTGAGTTGATACAAAATACAGCTTTTACAAGTTTTTATTTATTCAGTGAAATAATCTATAAAAACAAACTTTGCGTGAATAAGTACTTGCCAATTGTTAACTGTAATTAACCATTCCTTTTCATTTTCATGAGCCACTCTCATGCCTGATTTCTGCTAGACCTGTAAAACCAAGATACTACTTAGAGAACCTGTCCGACATCAAGAGGTGTGTTAAAAGATCTGAAAAAAAGAACAAAATGTCCAGATATAGAGAAATATAAGAACAGCGGAGAAACAAGGTCCCTTACATCTGTCAGTCTGGAAGTAGTTAAAATAAAATTTCTCAATGCTGTATTAGGAACATTTAAATGATCAGATATTTGATGTATGGTGAAGCTTAGTGAAGTTAGTAAGGACTTTATTTTATCCGGGTTTAAAAGGAAGGCAATTTGAAATATAATCTCTATTTTTCATTTCCCCAATTCATTTTTTGGACTTCCTGATAATGAAGGATTATAATAGTCCAGCACTGACATAATGCATGAATAACTATCTGCATAATTCTACAACAGGATATTTTAAATTTTGGCAATATTTCTGAGGCTAAAGAAACAAGCTCTGAAAGTATGGCTAACATCTGATTGGAATGACATTCTGGCCAAAGATGACACAAGGGTTCTTTAAATTATTTCCGAAGGCCAATGGAGTGTCACCCAGAGTAAAATGAGTAAACTGCTTGTATATCAAAGGCTCTGGTTGAAAAACCAGTAATAACAGTAACCCAGATAAATATAAGTACATCTCCTAAGGTTTTGATTTTTTTTTCTCCAACAACTGGTTCAAAAAGCTTCAGCCCATGTGCACTGGATTTTAATTTAATGTCATTTGTCAGTGTTAGCACCTCAGTTCAGTTTCCGTTCTGTTTATATAGTGTCAAACCATAACAGATGTCATTTCAAAATTAATTTAAATTCAATCATACAAACATCCAAGTCAGTTTGAAAGTTTTCTATTTAGGTAATACAAGCAGATTGCATTGAGTCATAGTCTTCCAGCATTCACTCATCTACCAACAGGTAGCAACAGTCAGTGTTGGGAAATTTCAATTTCTACATTAACTAGTTTATAGTTACGTTCACAGAAATTGAAATGAACCACTTCATTTCATAGTTCATAATTCCCATTTTTAACTAAGTTCATAGTTTCAAAAATGAACTAGTTCATATTTTCTTCTTTTTTTTCCAAAAATGTTGTGGCAAGCCATTTCTCTCAGAATGCTTGCATTTTCCAATTGTCACCAGATTAGTCACCACTTGTACCCACCTGCAGATTTTTCCCCATACAGTATGTTCTAAAAAACTAGAGGAAAGACTTGCTTTTTGACTGTTTAGGTAAGGTTGCTATTCCTTAATAATGTTTATGAAAGCTGGGCATTCCACTTTTCTTAAAGGCTGCAGGTCTCTGACAATACACTGCAGTGCTAGGTTGTACAGCTGCAGCTGAGAGATGAAGACAACAGAGCTGCCGCCACTGTATATGGTTTTGAGTGGTTGAGCATCATTTTTGGTGCATGGTGCATTCAGATCGCAAGCTTTGTCAGCGTCAAGAAACGCTAAAAAAGCGACTAGTTTGACGCATATACTCAGAAGATACATTTTTAAGCTGAAGCTTGCAAAGCTCATATGCCGGATGTTTTTAAAGAATCGCGGATCGTGGTTGGCTAGGCAACTTCGAAGTAGGGCAATGTCACTACAGTGAGACGCTCTGATTGGTTGCCTTTCTGTGTCAAGACCATCAAAAGTTCAACTGGCTGAACTTCCAAGTTGCTAACGTTATGCGCTCTGAAGATTGAAACTCAGGAAAGGCTTGAAAAGTTGAAGGATCCAACGCTCACAAAGCGCCGCAGAGACTGCAACGCTCCTCCAACGCTCCTCCAGTGGCCTAAGCCATAAACTTAACATGTAATCTTGACGCGGCTGACGCTGCCAAAGCCTGCGGTCTGAAGGCACCATAAGACAACAAGTCCTCCCTCTTGTAAAGTGTTCTTAGAAGCTGACTCAGTGCTATCAGATAGACTTCCTTAGGTGACATTTTACCATTTGGTATTGTAAATTTCATTAGAAATCATTTTCTAAGAACTAAAGTATGGTTAAACTGTTTGTATGGAATTTGTAGGTTTTCTGACATAAAATATGCGTTTTAGTCATTGGAAGGTTGCTTAACTTTTTCTTTTCTGTTTCTGCAGAGACTAGTAAAGCTGAAATATTGCTAGTGTTGTCTGGTTTCCAACATAACACACTGGTATTGGACAGATAAATACACATACTCCTGGTACTGCCATGTTTACTCACTGGGAGTTATTTTACCCTCTCTAAATAATATTGCTCTTGTCCCTTCGCTTTTAGGTCCACTTAATTCTGAATCAATGCTCATCAGCAGAGGCCAGGGGTGACTGTAAATACCTGACAACAGTGCACTATTGATCACCATCCACCCAGAATAATTTAAACTGTATATGTCATTATTGATATGGCCAGTACTGACCCAGATTCAGTGTTAATACTCACAGTGTTCGTCAGGGCGGCTGATTGCCAGAATAGTGTGTGAGTCAGCTGAATGCTGGATAATTGCAACAGAGTATTTAATTCCCTAACGATACACTTTGCCAGCAGTCTCTTTGTTTTCTTGTTTCTTTGAAATCTTTGCCCATGATGGAGTAATGGGTAATGAGGTCATGGTAATAAAATAAATAAATAAAAATGCATTTTTTCCAAAGAGATCAACTCTCTTCTAATAATTTGAAATTCTTATTGCTAGCATTAAACAACGTAGAAGTTAAAATGATTACCTACTGTCTGTATTCTACTTCCTTTGGCCACATCCTAACAAACAGCAACAAGCGATTTAAAGGTCAAATACATTTTTAAAACAATTAAGTTTGTATATCAAGATGGATGTTTTACTATTCTTTACAAAATAGCTCATATAGTTGAGAGGTGTAAAGTCCTGAGAAAAAAAGCAGGGAGTCCTCAAAGATCATAGGATGATAATATAGCCTTGTTTATTCTTCTCCAACTGCAAATTTGCACTCAGACACTGATGTATTGACAGAGACGTTTCTCATTTATGGTTATCTGTTCCTTTCTATCTTCTCTCCGTTGATTTTTCTTTTACAAAGCAATTCTCGACCAGGGCAGCAGGGGGAGCTGCACTTCAACTAAAAAACTCTACAGCTTAATCAAAACTTACTTTATCTTGGTCAGTGTTCCTTGGGGGTGGGGGTGGGGGGATACATTCACATGCTGAAGAAAAAAACTCTAGATAAAAAGAAATGTCACTGCAATGGTAGGCAAACCTGCCATAAATAGTCAGTACCCCCTGCTGTCCTGGTGGGGAATTGCTTAGGAACACTGAAAAACCAAAGTGGAACTATACACAAAAAACATGTTCATCATAACGTCTGCGTCTGGGTTAGGGCTGGGTAAAACTATTATTTTTGTAATCGATTAATCTAGCAATTATTTTTTCGAAGCATCGATTAATCAAATAATTCATTTTTCAATTCAATTCGATTTGATGTTGATTCGATTCGATTATCGATTATTTCACCATTATTTAATTTGTATAATAAATTTGACATTTATTAATTTATGTATTCCAATGAAATAAACAAATTTCTTCATTTGAACACATTTTAATAAAAAAAAAATCCCAAATAAAGTTGTAGTATTAGTACAATCTCCTGTTAGAGGTTACATTTAACAAGAAGTTAAATGTTGTGCAACCAAATCATATGAATAAAGGAAAGAAAATAGCAAAAAAATATCAAACAAAATTTAACATTTACTTAATGCAAAAAAGTGCTCTTCATTCACAAAAAAACATTTACTTTGCTGCATTTTTTCTTGTTTCTGACATACTGTAAGATTTGCACACAAAAAAAGAGATTAACGGGCCAACAGCCAATAAAATGCTGCACATTTTTCTAGTTATTAGATGGCAACTTTGAATCCAACAAACTGGAGGAGCATTAAGTAAATAAATAGTATTCAAACAGGATGAGGCATTATTAAACCTCATAATCAAGAGTTCTTTGCTTTTGCAAGCACTTAAACAACATGTTGTATTAATGTCCACGATGGCTTCGTTTAGCAAGTAGTGCATTACCTTTGTTAACAAACATGTTTACCTCGACCAAATAAAATGCTCACATTTTTTGCTTTTGCTCATAATCAGTCTGTGCGCATTCTGACTCATTCTGCCAGAACGGATCACAAATAAAAACCAACAAAACAGATAGCAATAACATACACCAGACGCTGCTGTGTATGAGTATATGCCCTCTGCGTGTGGGTGTTTGGGTGATTTATAGCGTAAAAGCTAGAACAGCATATTTCTCATCATTAATAGAGGTAAATAAAAACAATCCTAGGTTTCTTTTTAGTACAGTTGCCAAACTTACAGAGTCATAGCTGTGTTGAGCCAACTATCCCCCCTTATCTCAGTAGTGATGACTTTATGGGCTTCTTCATAAGTAAAATAAATTCTATAAAGAATAAACTCACTGGCATTCTCCCAAACATGACCAACTCTCTCTCAGTAAATAAGGCAGCATCAGAGAGAACTGTAGAACCATTTTTATCTCTTTACCATTTTGATTCTGTTGAACTTTTGCATTTATCACAAATATTAGCTTCATCTTAACCCTCAACTTGTATGTTAGACCCAATACCAACCAAATTATTTAAGGAAGTGTTCCCTTTGGTTACTTACCCTATTCTAGACATGATGAATCTATCTTTAATAAATGGATATGTGCAACAGGAATTTAAGTTTGCTGTAATTAGGCCTTTACTTAAGAAACCCTCCCTGGATCAAGATGATTTAGCTAACTACAGACCTATATCTAACCTTCCTTTCTTATCCAAGATTCTTGAGAAAACAGTTGCTAATCAAGTATGTGAGCATCTAAACAGCAACAACCTGTTTGAAGAATTTCAGTCAGTTTTTAGAGCTCATCATAGCACTGAAACAGCACTGGTAAAAGTTACTAATGATATTCTAATGGTCTCAGATAATGGATTTGTGACTGTTCTGGTCTTGTTAGATCTCAGTGCTGCTTTTTACACAGTCGATCATAATATTCTCTTAGAAAGGCTTGAACATGTTGTAGGGATCAAAGGAAGAGCACTAGACTGGTTTAAATCATATCTGTCCAACAGATTCCAGTTTGTTTATGTCAATGATAAATCTTCATCACACTCAAGGGTTAGTGGTGGAGTACCACAGGGTTCTGTGCTTGGACAGATTCTCTTTACTATATATATGCCAATATTCCAATTGGTAAAATAATTAGACAACATGGTATGAATTTCCACAGTTATGCTGATGATACACAATTATATTTATCCATAAAACCTGATGAAACCAATTAGTTACGTAGATTACAAGCATGTCTTGAAGACATAAAAACTTGGATGACTCGGAATTTTCTTTTCCTAAATTCAGACAAGACAGAGGTTGTTGTCTTTGGACCAGAACCTTTAAAAAGGAAACTGCTAGGTCAATCACTTCATCTGGATGGCATTAATTTGGCCTCTGGTAATAATGTAAAGAACCTCGGTGTAATTTTTGACCAAGACGTGACATTTAAATCTCATATTAAACAGGTTTATTGGATTTCTTTCTTTCACCTTCGGAATATTGCTAAAACTTGAAACATCCTGTCCAGGAGTGATGCAGAGAAACTAGTCCATGCATTTGTGACTTCGAGGCTGGATTACTGTAATTCCTTATTATCAGGAAGTCCACAAAATGCAATCAAAAGCCTTCAGTTGATCCAAAATGCTGCAGCAAGAGTTCTGATGAATAGTAAAAAGAGATATCACATTTCTCCTGTTTTGGCTTCTCTCCATTGGCTCCCTGTTAAATCCAGAATAGAGTTTAAGATCCTCCTCCTTAGTTAAAAAGCCCTTAATAATCAAGCTCCATCTTACATCAGAGATCTGATTGTTCTATATGTTCCTAACAGAGCACTTTGTTCTCAGAATGCAGGTCTACTGGTAGTTCCTAGGATTTCAAAAAGTAGAATAGGAGGCAGATCTTTTAGTTATCAGGCTCCTCTCCTGTGGAACCATCTCTCAGTTTTAGTTCGTGAGGCAGATACTTTGTCTGTTTTTAAGACTAGGCTTAAAACCTTCCTTTTTGATAAAGCTTATAGTTACTTATATAGACACTAGAACTTATAATCCGTCTCTGATTTCTAACAGTAATGTATTAATTTACCAAAATAAAACGATAAGAGAATTGAACAAAGGTTGAATTATGAATCAGGACAGAAACAGATTTACACCAGGTTTTAAGGATAGAAAGTGATGGACAAAGAGGCTACTGACAGCGTGCGTTGGCCAGTGCACTGCCTTCGTCTCCCTATTCCAAACTTGCCGGTCAACGGACCGGCCAGGGGGGGGTCTTCGAGGTAAATAATGCCAGTCTTCGGAAGAGCGGGCCTTTATCTACTCCAGTTATATCACTTACCAATAATATTATCTCTCCAATATATAGATTCTGGAGAGGGCGCAGTCCTATGAGCAAGGAGAGATGCATAAGCACTACAATACTTACCCACTTACCTCCTTCTTTCCTCCTGGATTTCCAGGCAGGGAGTAGAGGGAGATGGAGTGTTCAGCCCGGTCCGGCGAGGGGAGGATGCAGCCCTGTCCGGCAGCCCTCCTCAACTCCATCTCCCTCACACCGTACACTGCTAATAGACTTAAGAATTAGGGGGGGAAAAAATCCTTTTTCAGACTCAACTGACCGTAACACACCTTCTACTTTTCTTTTCTACTACTCTCCAGATATATTTTTTCTGATGTTAATGCGATTGTTAAACCAGTTTTCTTTTAGTGTTTTTCTCCCCATAGAAGCTCTACCCGGTCTGGTACCCTGCTCAGCTATAATGCCCCCTGTTGGATGGGGAGCGTTGGTCCAGATGATGCTCAAAGTCACCGACCATCCTCCATGCTGTCTCTTCTTTGTCTTCTCAGACCCCCAGACGGTCATGGCAGATGACCGCTTGTACTGAGCCAGGGTTCTGCCAGAGGTTTCTTCCTGTTAAAGGGGAGTTTTTCCTATCCACTGTAGCTACATGCTTGCTCAGTATGAGGGTTTGCTGAGGAATTGCTGTGGTTGGAGTCTACATGATCCGGGCACAACCTCTCGCCGATGACTCAACGCAATCTGGTGGGATTCCTTACATAGAAAACTTAACTGATTGGAATGTTTGTATAATTGTATTGAAATTACTTTTGTTGTAAAGTGCCTTGAGATAACATTTGTTGTGAACTGGCGCTATATAAATAAAAGTGAATTGAATTGAATGGAATATACATACCATTAGTAAAAAAAGTTGAAAACTTACCGTGTTTAATCATTTTCTGGAACTGCTCCTGGTCGTTGTGCTTTTATAATCCATTTCAATTTTGCAAAGCCGGTGGACAACAAAATGGCTCCCTTTTATTTTAAAATAGTTCCATAACTTTAAACTGCGAGTTTGGATGGAGGTATTTTTAAGTCAAATGACTCACTCATGCTGCAACTACTGGCTCTCGCCATGTTTGTTTTGAAAGTGATGACGCATCGACGCACATTTTTTGCGTCGACATATTTTACGTGTCGACGTAATCGATTACGCTGATGCATCGTCCCAGCCCTAGTCTGGGTGCATACTTGCTGACAGAGAAGTATAAAACTAGGCTTAAATCTGCTGCAGCCTGAGGGCTTTGTACTCTGACATTGTATTCAGGCATTCCGAAACCCGACCGATGTTGTCATGCTGCAGCTGGTCTTACAGCTTGTTCCTATAGATGTTCTTTCCTTGCCTTTTTTCCATTTTAGGCTTTTCTGCACAGTTCTCAGCTCGTTCTTGTTTCAAGTTATAAAGGCCCCCATCTTCTCTTTGAGGAGAGCCTTTATCTATGGGGTTATCTAAGGCTTGTTGTCGGAAAAACATTGTACCTTCATTATGGGTATGGTGTTGTCCACACAGATCTTAATGTAGTCTATTATGCAGTCCTTGATGCTGATGATTACGTCTCTTAGTGGTCTGCAAAGGTTTTCCCACACAGTAGCACTGAAACAGTCGCTCAGAGCTTATTCTGTCCCGTTTGACCGTTTTCTCTCTTTGCATCTCATAGCAGGTTCTTTGTGTAAGGGAGGGAAATGTGATGAGCTGTATGCCTCCTTGGTGTTGGCATAGAATAAGTCCAGATTTATTTTGTCTGGTGTAGTAGGTGACGCTCTGGGTGAAGTTGGGGAGAGTGGAGGACCCAGGTGTTGTGGTTAAAGTCCCCAGAGATCAGAAAAAGATAATATACTGCATTTAGTATGTCAATTAGCTGAATTAGAAAATACAATTTGGCATTGTGGGGTCAAAGAGGTTTTGATGGGATTATTTGTATGTGTAGATTAAGTATATAAAATATTACCTATGCACCTATGGCATCTTTGCTGCAGTAAGATATTATTTTTTTTTATTTTATTTTGGGGAATAACCTATAGGGGGGGCTAACATTAGTGTTTTCCCTGATCTGTATGTTGTGGTCTTCATGATTCTGTTTGTTCATAATGTTCATTAATGCTCCCTAACAATTACCTAGCAATTGTAAGGCTTTCACAGGGAAGCTGCATTAAGACTATGATCCACTTACACACAAATATATTCTATTTACCAAGAGGGTGATAGTAGCTAGCTACCGTGGATGTAGGCCCGGCGCCGGGTTTCAGGCCCGCCAAGGACAGTTTATAACAGATATATAAATAAATGATTTTTAAGCGTATTGCAAAATTTAACATATTAACATTATTCTTACACAGTGACTTTAACCAGGTCAATGTGCTTTATAAAATAACGATATTATAGGGGTGCAATGGGAATTACACTAAACCCTTAAACCATTAACAAGCATATGAATCTCCTCTTGGTGTCTCATAACTTTTAAACTAAAATATAACAAAAATATAGCATTTTAGTTTGTTATGTCTGATTTACTGGGCTTTCTGTGCCCTACACAGTCATTTATATAATGTTTAGTAAAGTTTGGCTTAATATTTGTGTTACTTTGGAACTTTGTTCTACTTTATCAGGTTTGGCATTGTGTCGAAGTCAGTTTAACAAAGTACACACACACAAAGCCATGATTTCCATCAGAGGAGATGCTGACTTTGTCCCACCAGTTTGTACTTTCTATCTTTTAGCTGAGTGAATACAAAGGGTAAGAGAGTGGGAGGAGGGTGAAATGCTGGCTGCTAACTGGCCACTGTTTATGTGTCAAAGTAGAACCCCACATTAAATACTGGCTACATGTGGGTGGATATATCTCGGCCTTGTCTGCTGCTCTGAATCTGAAACATTTCCGTTGGGACAAATTATACCTTCTCCAAGAAATGTTTCCTCCTCTCATTTAAGGACCTCCCCTGGGAGGGGAAGAGGCCAAATCGAACTCAGCTACATCACCCGTGAGTGACCTCCTAAGCTATTGGGTGATAAACTAGAGCAGCATTTTTTTCATGGTTATAAAACAATGGTCTACTGTGCATGAATGAATTCTAGAATGTAGTCCCACAATTCTTAGCTTCTTTTTTTTTGCAGTCTTTCTCTGTAAACTGTTTGTATTTTATTGCAGAAATAGGTATATTTTATATTTAAATTTACAATAATTTTCCTGTAGAATGGTAAATTTGCATTAGTTTATTGTATTCAGGGCTGCCTGGGAAGTTCCTGTTGTTGGAGCTATTTTCTCACATCATAAAGTTCCTGGGTTAGATACATAGTGGCTTATGGTCAACAAAGTCAGTGTTTTTGGAGTGGCCATCATAAAGAGAGTGGTCACTCAGTTAAAGCTGTTCGGTCTAAAGGACAACCTAAAAAAAAACACTTTCAAATTTTTGTGAGACACAAAACAGCTGAGTTTGAGTGTATTTATTGACAACAGGGACACTACATATTAGTGAACATGTACATGTAAACATGCAAGATTATAGCCTATAGCTAATTTCAATCTTTAGTCCCTATGTGAGGTTGATGTCAACAACATAAAATAATAAAATCAATAAAACAACAGTAACAACAATTAGAAAAGTATTTTGGTATTGAATTTGAGGTGTGAGAAGCTCAAACAGAAAAAAAGACCTTGACTAAATGCACCTCTACAACCAGATCTTGTTGATCTGTTTGAGGTTGTTTTTTTCTTCTTCCACATATTCTTGTAATGGAGGAGATGCTTTGTTTGATGTCACTGTGATACTGAGTCTCTTACGTGCAAATTCCTACCTAAAAATCCACAGCTGCTAGTGGAGGAGTGTTGGGCTGGTGTGATGATCACTAACTACATATACAGTGCATCCAGAAAGTATCCACAGCACTTCACTTTTTCCACTTTTTTTTATGTTACCGTCTCATTCCAGAATGGATTAAATTCATTTTTCCCATAAAATTCTAAGCACAACACCCCATAATAATAATGTGAAAAAAGTGTCTTTGAAAATGTCGCGTGACTTGCAAACAATGCAGGGAGAGAAGGAAACGCTGCACTTTAACCCGTTATAAAATGACCTAAAGCTTAACAGAATCCAACACTACACAATATTTGGTACCAAAGAGGAACAGTACATCAGTTGTGAGAAATTATATCTGCTATGAAAACGTTGATGCTGCGCAACGCCAGGTAATGCAGAACCCGTCTTAGTATTGTTGCTGCCTCACGAGGTAGGCTACAGTACGAACCTTTATCAACTCCTAAAACATCACACCACCACATATGAGAGTTGCACGGCTAAACTGACCGCCACCAGTGTTTAAATTTCCAGTAAACAAACTTCCAGCCGACAGGGATCACTGACCGAGCTGTTTGAAATAATCGCTCCTTACGAACATTGAAAAAACGGCACACGGAAATAATTCGTGCTATAACGGGTTTTATAGCCAAAAGTATGCTTTGTTAAGCATGATGAATAAGCTAGGATTCAATCTCACACACATTTTAGCCACATTTTACCTGCGCTGTATAAAAAATGCTGACAGAAAGTTAAAGCCGCACCGAAAATAACAATTTTGCAACAACTGACCTGAGATCAAACCGCTCAACGGAGCCATACCAGAGTCTGAAAGTGCATTAGATCGATGGAGAATTAAAAATCAGAACTTGTTCCTTCAAGCATCCTACTTCCTGGATAATTACACGGAGGAAAACATTGCAGCCGGAGGGACTTAATAGCTGGGATCAAAAGTATGGAAACCTTGATTGCAGAACGACGGCAATGATCATCGAGTGTGATGATTAAAAGTAGATAAAGTTGTTAATATTTGCCTTTGTCTTAAAATAAGTCTATCTTATGGAATAGAATAAATTATGTATAAAAATCTGTTTATAATACACACTATTTTTCCTTGCATTAATTAAAAAATGCATGACAAAAGCCCCACAAAAGTAATTGCATATTAAATCGCAATCGCAATATTAAAGAAAAAAAATCTCAATTAGATTCTTTTCCAAAATCATTCAGCCCTACTCCTTAGTAAAAAGCACATGGCAGCCCGCCTGGAGTTTGCTAAAAGGCAACTTAGGGACTCTCAGACAATGAGAAACAAAATCCTCTGGTCTGATGAGACAAAAATGGAACTCTTTGGAGTGAATGGCAAGCGTTACGTTTGGAGAAAATCAGGCTACGGTCATCACCAGGCCAATACCATCCCTACAGTGAAGCATGGTGGTGGCAGCATCATGCTGTGGGGATGTTTTTCAGTTGCAGGAACTGGAAGACTAGTCAGGATAGAGGGAAAGATGAATGCAGCAATCTACAGAGACATCCTGGATGAAAACCTGCTCCAAAGTGCGCTTGAACTCAGACTGGGGCGACGGTTCACCTTTTAGCAGGACAATGATCCTAAGTACAACGCCAAAATATCGAAGGAGTGGCTAAAGAACAACTCGGTGAATTCCCTCGAGTGGCCCAGCCAGAGCCCAGACTTAAACCCAATTGAACATCTCTGGAAAGATCTAAAAATGGCTGTGCACCGACACTTTCCATCCAACCTGATGGAGCTCGAGAGGTACTGAAAAGAGGAATGGTCAAAACTGCCCAAAGATAGGTGTACCAAGCTTGTGGCATCATATTCAGAACGACTTGAGACTGTATTGGCTGCCAAAGGTGCATCAACAAAGTACTGAGCAAAGGCTGTGAATACTTATGTACATGTGATTTCTCAGGGTTTTAAGGAAAAAAATGAATTTAATCCAATATTGTATAAGGCTGTAATATTAAAAAAAGTGGAAAAAGTGAAGCGTTGTGAATACTTTCCGGATGCACTGTAAACACAAATAAGACAGTGGAGATGCAGGTGAATCCCAGGTGGTGTTTGTCCCTGGATACATCAGCATCTACACTTTCTCCGCAGACTTCGCTTGATGGTGTTTGTAGGGACATAATGGGGATTTTTTTTAACGGCGAGACCACTCAGTCAATTCTAAGGTATGGTATTTGCTGTTTGGTGATTTAACTGTTGAATCAAAAGCTCAGATTTTAACCTTGATTAAGACAGCAGGGAGGATTATGGGTAGGACAGAAGGCAAGGCAAGTTTATTTGTAGATACACAGGGCAATTCAAAGTGCTTCACAGTTGCATAAATTAAGAAAACAGATAAACAGAAAAAAACCTCAACTTAAAAACTAATTAATTACAATAACAAGCAAGAGTGCAGATTAAATACTTTTAACTGCCATATGCACGGGTAAAAAGAACTGTTTTCAGCATGAATTTAAACAATGTTAGAGTTGAGGCTTGTTTCACATCCTCATGAAGACTGTTCCATATTTTAGCTTCCTGAAACTGAAATGCAGCCTCACCATGTTTATTGTTGACTCTGAGAACCACCAGGAGACCCCTCCCTGAGGTTCTCATGGCCCGAGATGGTTCATATGTCTCTAACATGTCAGAGATGTACTTTGGTGCCAAACCATGAAAAGACTTGTACACAAGCAGAGCTGTTTTAAATTCTACTCTCTGAGCGACAGGAAGCCAGTGCAGAGACCGGAGCACTGGAATAAAATGGTCATATTTCCTGTTCCTTGTCAGGACTCGAGCAGCAGCATTCTGGATGTACTGCAGCTATCTAACAGACCGTTTCGAGAGGCCAGTGAGCAGGCAGTAGTCTAACCTGATATAGACAAATGCATGGATAAGTCTCTCTAAGTCTGGTTTCGACACTATTCCTCTGATCTGAGGGTGTGTTTGTTCCTCCATATCATCAGCACCTTGGTGGGGTTGGCGAAATGGCCTTTCTGTGTGGAGTTTGCATGTTCTCCCCATGCTTCCTTGAGTAGCTAATGTGAGCTACTCCCACAAAAACATGCATAAGTTCTGGGCTGTACACTGCCTCCTCCTGGCTGACTGGGGCGCCTGAAGGCTTGGGGAGGATCTGGTTGGAATAATGTGATCCTTCCACATGCTATGTCCAGCTCAGGAAACCCTGCCCCCTTCAGGTGAAAAGAAGGGCCTGCCCACTCCACAGGCAAGAAGGAGGCTTGAGCTTCAGTGCAGGGCCCTCCCACAGTTAGCAGAGGGAGAGCAGTGCCCAGAACTGGAACTAGGTTGGAGCACAGGGTGATAAATAATGGGGAAAAAACGTGGGATAAAAATATATAAATAAATAAAAAATGATAAAGAAATGAAGAAAAATGTCTATTATTAAAACAGCAACAGCAAATAGGATATACACTACATTACAGGGATCATGCAAGCTCAGACGATTTCAGCAAAAAAAATATCACATTGAAAGCTTCCTTTCTTGAAAACAAGAAGGACAAATAGCTGACCCTTGAAACACTGAGAAGCTGTACAAAAAACTGTGCTGCTGAATATGTTTTACTTCCTCTACCAGTGGATAAACTGTAAATGTCTAAAAATTGCTTTCTTTTCCTTTAAAATGCATAGGTGGAAATATTAGTGAAACATTAATATTTGTATTTTAGCTTCAAGCATGATTTTGCATTTTTGCTATGTTGTTGCATGTCTGGTTGCAAGGATCTAAAATAGCTTGGCTTTATTGCAAGTGTTCAGATAAGGACAGGAAAAAGTCAGGGTCAATTTCAGCAATCTTTCTAATGTATATCACAGAGCTTGACCTTCACACAATAATGCAATCCAATTCACCTTAGCTAAGCAGTTTTATTTTTGTGCTGTTGCTATACACATGTTGTGTAAATAGCTGTTGACTTTGAGTATAAAATATATCTAATCAAACTTAAAGTATGGCAAAAGAAAAAAAAAAAACAATATCATGTTATATCAAAATACACAGTTTCTCATAAATATTCCTCCCCCTCCATTAGGCTATATATAAATTATATTAGAATTTGGACCTACCTTTTAGATTGTTAGATCCACAGAATTATACCATAAAGATTTCGCTGTGTTATTATTTATAAATTATTTATCAAAAAAATGAAGCCAATGCAAAACAGGTTATGAAACATTTAGCACATCTTATTAATCCCAAATATATAAAAACCAGCATTTACATTAGTGCACTTTTTACTTCAATTATGTACTGAAAGGCAAAATTTCATGATCAGTTTTTGACACATTTCTTTAGCCATAACACCAACTTAAAAAGAAAATATTTTAATATATAACCACAGATTGATAGCACCAAATTTAAGATTGCATTATGGAAAAACTACATTTTACCAGAAAATATCAAATTCTTTATGCAGTTAATAAATTTCAAATATCTTAAAAGAGCTGAGGAGTGTGCTATAAATACCTCAAGCTGTAAGCACAAAACGCATACTGTCCCTTGGTGACATTTTAATTATTTCACATGGGTGCAACACTTACAATCTTATGTAATTGTATCATATTATGTGTGATATCTGATCTTTTAACAATGCCAGGAGCATTGTATGGTAAAATATTATTACAAAATGGAAAAAAAAAATAAAGGCAATGAATATAGTTTCTGCAAGCTGCTGTCATATTTGATGAGTTGGGGCTAACATAACGGGGGTGTAGTTGAAAGAGGTTATGTTTTTGAAATAGGATTCCTTTATGTAAAGCTTTGTAGTACTAACACTACCTCAATCACTAGCTAAACTAGCTCCAGTCATGTAATATATTGTAGTATTGGGAAAGCCGGACTTTAGCAGGGGCTTACTGGGGATCGACCCAAGTGCTGTGACGCTATGGGCAAGTGTTTCTGTTTTATGTATTATTCAAGGCTCAATAGTGCTTTATTTTAAAAAAAACTACTGGATCTTCTCTGTTACTCCTTGCTACACTTTGCGCTTGCCTCTGTCACATGATATATCACTGCGAAAAACAAGCCCAAAATCTAGCGGAATTAATAAAGACAGAAGTCTCTGAAGCTTCTTTGCAAAAAGGAAGGTTCAGTTAAGATACGATACGAAGAAGAACCTATTTCAATAAAAAAGAAAACTATGTTTAACAGACAACATCAGGAGTCCTACCTAAAATATGGATTTATCACAACAGGCAATTTCTACTCACCAAATCCTCCTTCACTTTGCAAACTCAATCCCAAATCAACTTTTTTCTAAAAACCTGTATACTGTAAATGAGTGTATTTTAGTACTGTCTACATTATCTTAATCATTTTTTGTTTTTTAGTAAAAATATTAATTGTCTACCAAAAATTGTAAGTGCAGTGTCCTCTTCAGGTAAGAAATTTACCCTGCACTTGAATTGTTAATATGCAGTACAACACAAATCCGGTCTCTGCCACACTTCCAGAGTGAGTTGGAGTTGAAAAAGCAGGGAGGTATTGATGCCAGCCAGCTCTCGCTCCCATCCATTTTCTGAGCCGCTTAGTCCTCCAGGTGTCGCAGGGGGGGCTGGTGCCTATCTCCAGCTGTCAACGGGCTAGAGGCGGGTTACGCCCTGGACAGGTCGCCAGTCTATGACAGGGTCACACATAGACACAGACAGGACAAAGAACCATGCACGCGCACACTCATACCTAAGGACATCTAAAAGGTGCTCAATTAACCTGACAGTCGTGTTTTTGGACTGTGGGAGGAAGCCGGAGTACCCAGAGGGAACCCACGCATGCACGGGGAGAACATGCAAACTCCATGCAGAACCCACAACCTTCTTGCTGCAAGGTAACAGTGCTAACCACTGTGCCACCGTGCAGCTATGTACTTCCTTCCAGCAACTCCTAATTTTGCTGCATTTTTGAAACTGGAAATGTAACTGGCAGACTTCTCTGGAAGGGGGCTGAGTAGCTCTTTAATTTGTTTGTGTACTAAATCTTATTTTAATGGTATGTTTAAATGTATCCATTGTTACCGTATAACAATAACATGTAACATTAACCTTGCCAAATGTATGTGTGTAAAATAAACAACAGTGACTTTACACAATACAAAAGTTTCTTTACAAAAGAAAAAAAGAAGAAAAAACATTTTAGTCACCAAACTAGAAAAAGAACACTACTTATTAAAATAGATGAATAGTTAAAAATAAAAACACAAAAAGAGGAATATGTATTACGATGAGAAACAATTAATTCTGATTTATCGTTGGAGGGATTTGGATGCTTTAAGAATGAAAGCTAAATCAGTTTACTAATTGTAATTCGTTTAACTAATTAGCACCATTGATTTATGTGTACCAATAAACAATGTGAGGAAAATTATCATTCTTTGGATCAAAAAATGTTTGTTTAAAAATGATCTGGATAAGAGCAATTAACCTTTGGAGAATTACTTAATTCATGAATTGATAACCACAGTAAACAATCTAATTCCAGTATTTTGATGAAAAAGCAGTTCCGATCACGGCTAATAAGATTAGTTTCTGTTGTTAATCTTCTCTGAACCGATCTTTATTTGAAAACCTGATTGTTTATTCATTGAGGGCGACTTGGGCCTGAAGTTCATCTTGGCCTTGGCCACCTGTAACACACGTGGGCATTTGAAGTAGCTCAAATACATTTATTGAACATTAAATAAGGAATGGAAAACTCTTGTTTGATTGAGTAGCTCAAATCGCAGGACTTAAAACGACTCTTTGTCGGGAAAGTCTTTTAAAACACTGATTAAAGTTTCAGGCCGAGGCCTGGTTTACCCAAAGATAGCAGAATGAAAACTTATACAAGTTATCAATTAACAAGGAAATACCTTTAAAGTTGGTTACACTATGAAACTTGACTTGAGTAAAGCTGTGGGTTTGGTGGGATTTCTTGCAGGACTACATTGGAGGACTGAGAGGTCAGTTTGACAGGTTTGAGTCTCATGCTAAGGGCTTGTCTCCAACAGTTTCACAGGTTCACAGACGTAGCATCGAGTGACCAAAACATCTAAAAGCATTTTTTGGAGAAAGCACAGCCTTAGAAGTTATTAGCTTGACAAGTGTGTTTCTTTGATGGTCGCTGATAGACTAATTTCTAAAATGTATTGCAGGTATGCTGAATATGATAACCTCAACAACATCTTTGATTTTCTTAGCAACTCTACTGTTACTGTTCCAGAACTAAGACACAATGCATTGTATCTCCAAATAAAATATACAGCTGACCTGGAGATGAACTTTGTGGGTGAAATATTCAATTTCAAAGTTTTTACGCATGGTAAAGGCATCACACCTGTTTTACTGGTTTTACAGTTAGAGAAAAGAACCTACAGCACATCTTCCCCAATGTAGACATTGCATTCAGACTTTGGCTGACATTTCCTTTCACAAATGCAAGGGATGAGTGATATTTCACTAAGCTTCAAATAATAAAAAATAGAATCAAATTCTAAATGGAACAGGGAAGGCTGAAACATTTGACTCAAATGTCTCTTGATTGTGATCTAGTCAGAAAGCTGGACTTTAGTGATCTTGTTAGGGACTTAGCTGCAAAAAAATCCAAAAAAGTAGTGATCCTTTCAAAGTCCGTCAAACTAATGCTTATGAGGCGTATCTATATGACACCAATTTGACTCATCACTGAAAGGTTTTGGTATTATTTGTTAGGGTATTCTTTTTAAACTGTTGTGTTTTCTGACCATATACTTTTTATTATTATTCATGTTCTATCTGGCTGGCAGATAAGTATTTTTTTTCCTTTTTCATGTGCCGGGTAGAACCAAAGACTCAGTTTGAATTTGGATACTTTTATTTCCTATTGTGAAGGACTTATAATTAATTAATATGGCTTTGTTAAAGCATAATTAGTTTTTCACTTTCTTACATTTAATTAGTTTTATTTCTTTATCTTTGATTTGATGCAACAGCAGCCTTTAAAATATTTTACGGTTATTGAGACAACATACTCTATTTTTGAATCTGAACTTGTAGTTTTGGTTATCGTGTAACCAGTTCAAGGTTGTTTGTAGCTTGTGATTGATTGTAGCTTGAATTGCTCTGATTGGAGAATCTGGGACCAATATTGAGATCTGATATTACTACTGCTGGATCTATACATGCAGAAAGAGATTTTGTGCATTTTTAAATCCTCTTAGATCTGTCCCTGAGCATCGAGAACCTCTTATACTGTTGTGTTGTTACATATTGTCAGTGCACCTGCCTGTTAGTGTTGTGACTTGTACATAACAAGAAGCCTTACACTTTACCATTAGCTTCTTCCTAAAATTTTAAATCTCTTGCAACACAATGCTAGCGAGCATTGCCATATTAACGCCTTTGATAATTTTAGCCTTTTTACCACTTGTACAAATGAATCACGATCTATAAAATGAGTCTTTTTTGGCATAAATGCCCTTTTAATGAAAATAAATACCTGCGAAATAATGATAATAAAAAAATGTAGCAAATTTATTTGACTTTATAAACATTCACCCTGTTTAAAGTGATTAAACCAATTCAACAGTTTTCCAACCTTTTGTTTGTAGTAGTGTTATGAATTTTGAGAAAATATCGCTGACTGGTTAATAATAATTTAAATTATTATTCCAATAATCTAATACTGGAATAATTATTGATGAAACTCAATGAAAAATGAGCAAAACAGGGCACCAGCTCCTTAATTTATATAAGAAACAAATAAATTAAACCAGACAATTAGTTATCTGAGGAATGAATTATTCTGGCCTATGTATTAACACACACAACACTAAAGGAAGCACAGATATTTTATCTTAGGTTTAAGGAATTTATTAACCAATTCCTCTCACAATCACAAAAAAATTCAATCTAGTCTAAAATGAGCTATGCTGCCTATCCTAAATGATAGATCTATTCTACAGGAAGAAGATAAATGAAATGCAGAAGACAGAATCAAAACACAATCAGCCATTTCTAGCAGAAAACTCATAAAAGTCAATTTAAATAAAAGAATCTTGCTCCACCCATGAATTAAGAAAATTGGAAAGTTCCTTCTTTTGATTACTTAAAATGAGGGCCCTGGTCTATAATATTCAACACTAATAGCAGAATGAGTCAAAACTAAATTGGCATCAATAAAAAAAAAAAAAAAATCTTTGTAAAAGTTTTATAAAGTGCAATTTTTGCATGTTTTGTTGCACCTGGACCCCTCTAGAACAGTTTCAGCTCGGGAACACATGGTTAGGGTTGATGCATTATATTAAACACACAGGCCAGGATTCAGAAGAAACCTAGAATGTCCAATCATCAGTAATATAATGTGATAGCCAAGGCACGGAACCAACTTAAGACTGCTAGGGGAACTAACAGAGATCAATATAGAATTTAGGCATAGATGGGTTACTTATGTCCGTAAGCTTAATTCCAAAGTACATGCACTGCACTCAGTTTAGTAATTATGAACTGACCTTAGGAGTTTTGCATATTTGGTTCAAGGTTTTTTGTGTCTTTGCATTAGACCTGGGACAGACTGTTGTTAGTTCAAGTTACAGTCTGCTTTCTGATTGTTGCCTACTATGATGGGATTCAAATGGGAACAGGGATAACTATGGGATAACGCATTATACATGCTGAAACGTCCTAAAGCAAGACATAAAAATACAGCTTTGACAAGTTCACCTGTGTGTGGGTGTTCATGTCAGGAACATGTTCTGAATGTTTAGAATCAAACACATTGACTGACTGTTTAAGGTTAGCAACAGCAGTCAACCCACTTGATATTGATTAGTTTACCTTATTAGAAATGAAAAGTTTCATCCTATCAAAACTTGAACTATTCGTTTAAGTAGGAATGTTCTGGTCAAACACTTACAGAGAGATGTGAGAGCAGATTAAGACCTTCAGACAGGCCATCATTTTTAACCAGTTCTTATACTCATATTATTCTTCAGCAGTGTTTATGTATCTTATTTCAAAGTCACTGAAATGATCTAACAGCAATTTCTAAAGTGGCAACATTAAAAAAGATGTAATTTCTTTCTTTATTTCATGTATATATAAATGACAGGATCCCAGTTTTCTATTGTCGTAATGTATTATAAGTTTCCCACTGCCTTTACCTTGGTATAAAATAAGAACATATTAATCATAACTTGGCAATTTTTTGTCTTTGTAAGTGTAAGACATTCTAGACAGTCTGAACTTGCCTTTCTTGCTATGACACATTTTCTCTCACTCAGGGTGTGAAACAAACTCAAGATTTTTTTGTCAAGTATGAAGGCAACTCAGTAAACACTAACCTACCATTGTATTCGATACTCCATGTCAGTACCAGATTGGACCCTTTGTGGTTTAACACAGGTCAGAAATCCCATTTCATTTTTTGGAGGGACAATAAACTCTAGAACAATCTGATACATATTCTATATTTAAAAAAAACTTAAAGCACTGTCTACTAGAGTATTATGCGCCCGATGGGTTTGCAGCTTGACCCTCAAAGGGTTGAAACTTTCTCCTTATATGAGGGAGGTGACGAGAATATATAGTTTATACTGCAATTATTATTGTATTGTATTGTTGTACGGCAGTATTTACGAACCGTGATAAGTTCTTTATTTTTGGGCATGCTTAACACAAAGTTTTCTCCTTGTATATGAAATAGAGGAAGGTTCATAGTACATAGTTTATTATTTGTAGAAACTGTCTTATTGAAGGATTTCTGGACCGGGATAGAGAGCCTGGATCTTTACGCTTTACTTTTAAGCATGCGTTAACACAGTATTGTGTTAGGTCATGCTGTACAGTACATGTTGGGTGCTGGTGTCTAGGACCCCTGTTTTATAAGCTTGTAGCTTCAGAGGGAGTCCTTTTTCACAATGTCCCATGCTTTTGCAATTTGCATTTCAGTTTGTGTTTGAAATTGTGAAAATTGTGAAATAAATTGAAATTGAAATTGAAATTGAAATTGAAATTAAACAGTAACATTTTAGAGAATAATTTTTTTTTTTTGCAACTTGCCTTGCTGGTTAGGCCTTCAACATGTTAAATAATGTTATTAAATTTTACATAATAGTAGCTATAGCAGGGCTTTCCACATCACATAGACACAGACTACTAAATGTACAGTAAGTAACAGCACGATATTCATGTGCATTTATTAACTTTGTCGTAAACATATGTGTATGTATACAAATAAAATAAAAAGAGTCTTAAGTAAAATATGTGTCCAACATAAATTATAAATGTAATGGTTTCATATCTCCATTCTGCTCTTTAATCAACTTCACTCCTACAAGTCACGCTGCTTCTATTGACGGAAGTGAGCGGGAGAGAAGTCTTTAGGAGTTAGTGCGCGGATGTAGTGCTCCTCGTATTATTACACCTCACAATATACAGACGTGGACAAAATTGTTGGTACCCTTCATTAAATAAAAGAAAAACTCATAATGGTCACAGAAATAACTTTAATCTGACAAAAGTAATAATAAATAACAATTATATAAATGTTGACCAATGAAAGTCAGACATTGCTTTTCATCCATGCTTCAACAGAATTATTAAAAAAATAAATGCATGAAAAAGGCCCGGACAAAAATTATGGTACCCCTAGAAAAGAATGAAAATAATGTGACCAAAGGGACATGTTAATCCAAGGTATGTCCACTAATCAGCATCCTAGGTGTCTACAATCCTGTAATCACTCAGTGGGCCTATATATAGGACTCCAGGTAGTCACTGTGTTGTTTGGTGACGTGGTGTGTACCACACTCAATATAAACCAGAGGAAGCAAAGGAAAGAGTTGTCTCAGGAGATGAGAAAGAAAATCATAGACAAGCATGTTAACTGTAAAGGCTATAAGACCATCTCCAAGCAGCTAGATGTTTCTGTGACTACAGCTGCACATGTCATTCAGTAATGTACGATCCATGGGACTGTAGCCAACCTCCCTGGACGTGGCTGCAGGAGGAAAATTGATGACAGATCAAAGAGACGGATAATCCAAATGGTAACAAAAGAGCCTAGAAAGACTTCAAAATATATCCAAGCTGAACTTTATGCTCAAGGAACATCAGTGTCAGATCGGAACATCCTTCGCTGTTTGAGCCAGAGGACAAATCATATAAAAAAACAGACTGGAGTATGCCAAACTACATGCAGACGAGCCAGAAAGCTTCTGGGAGAATGTCCTGTGGACAGATGAGACAAAAATTTAACTTTTTGCCAAGGCACATCAGCTCTATGTTCACAGACAGAAAAATGAAGCATATCTAGAAAAGAACACGGTCCCTACTGTGAAGCATGGGGGAGGCTCGGTTATGTTCTGGGGCTGATTTGCTGCATCTGACACTGTGTGTCTTGAATCTGTGCAGGGTACAATGAAATCTCAAGACTATCAGGGGATTCTAGAGAGAAATGTGCTGGCCAGTGTCAGAAAGCATGGTCTCAGTCGCAGGTCACGGGTCTTACAACAGGAAAATGACCCAAAACACACAGCTAAAAACACCCAAGAATGGCTAAGAGGAAAACACTGGCCTTCTATGAGCCCTGATCTCAATCCTATTGAGCATCTTTGGAAGGAGCTGAAACGTGCTGTCTGGAAAAGGCGCCCTTCAAACCGGAAACAACTAGAACAGTTTGCTCATGAGGAGTGGGCCAAAATACCTGCTGAGAGGTGCAGAAGTCTCATTGACAGTTACAGGAATCATTTGATTGCAGTGATTGCCTCAAAAGGTTGTGCAACCAAATATTAAGTTGTGGGTACCATCATTTTTGTCCAGGCCTGTTTCATGCATTTATTTTTTAAATAATTCTGTTGAAGCATGGATGAAAAGCAATGTCTGACTTTCATTGGTCAACATTTATATAATTTTTATTTATTATTACTTTTGTCAGATTAAAGGTATTTCTGTGACCATTATGAGTTTTTCTTTGATTTAATGAAGGGTACCAACAATTTTGTCCACGTCTGTAAGTATCCCTTTTTGTCCGCTGAGAAAATCGACATGTTACATTTCTGTGTTACTATACTTTGTAGTGTAACACTTCACGTAACTGTATTTAAATAGGGGAAATGTGGAAGAGTTTGGTAGCTTCTGACTGGTGCTGATTTGGAGCTATACAGTATGTGGAAGAGGCTGTGTTTGTGCACCGTGCATGACAGAGTGCACAGACAAAGACCAGACAGGTACATATCAACTAGTCTAAGGTAAGGTAAGAACATATATCAGTATGTAAAAACGGTGAACTATTCCTTTAATCCTAGAAGTTTTCTTTAGGTGATACAAGGCTAATCTTGTTATTGCTTTTATTTCATGCTGGAGGTTGAGGTCTGAGTCCATTACTATACCTAGTTTTAATTCCAAAAATAATTACTTCAGTTTTCTTTCTGTTAAGCTGGACAAAATGAGGGCACACCCATAGGTTTGGATGGGTTTAAAGTCACCTGGTGACGTTGCACTGTAAAGCTGAGTATCATTGCCATAATTAGTAGTAACTTGAAACCAAGTCTGAAACCGGAGTCGAGGCGGCCGATGACGAGGAACCATCAGGCGAGGAGGCCGGTGGCGTGGAACCTTGAGCCTTGGGGGCCGGCGGCGTGGAGCCTTGGGGGCCGGCGGCGTGGAACCTTGCGGTGTGGAGTCTGGTGAAGCTGTACCTTGCGGAGTGAAGTCTGGCTGAGCTGTTCCTTGCGGAGTGAAGTCTGTCTGAGCTGTTCCTTGCGGAGTGAAGTCTGGCTGAGCTGTTCCTTGCGATGCGGAGTATGGCGGGGCTTGACCCTGAGATACGGAGAGTGCTGAGGCTGGCTGGAGTGCTGCTGAGGCTGGCTGGAGTGCTGCTGAAGCAGGCTGAAGTGCTGCTGAAGCAGGCTGGAGTGCTGCTGAGGTTGAAGGAGCTTACCCTTGTGACGGGGAATGCGACGAAGCGGAAACCTGAGCTTAGGTGGAGGCGTCTTCGCCTGGACACCCTCGGCGGAGGCAGGAACCAGAGGCGTGTTCTCCAGAACACCGTCGGCGGAGGCGGGAACCAGAGGCGTGTTCTCCAGAACACCCTCGGAGGGGGCAGGAACCAGAGGCGTGTTCTCCAGAACACCCTCGGAGGAATCAGGAACACGAGCAGTGTTCTCCAGAACACCGTCAGAGGAATCTCGGAGCCGAGGCGCATCCGTCTGGACGCCCTCGGAGGATACTTGGACTGCGGCCTCCTGCTGGCAGCCGCGGAGAGGAGCTGACTCTGAAACCGTGTCAGGAGTCACTGGGACCGTCGCCGGAAGGTCAGGAGTCACTGGGATCGTCGCCGGAACGTCAGGGGTCTCGGGAACCGTCACCGGAACGTCAGAGGTCTCGGGAACGTCAGGGGTCTCGGGAACCGTAACTGGAACGTCAGAGGTCTCGGGAACGTCAGGGGTCTAGGGAACGTCAGGGGTCTCACGACGGCGGGCCCAACACCGGGCGGACAGAGAACCAGCCGGGATCCACAAAAAGGTGAGTCTGAGTACTGATTGTTTTTAACGCACCAGTCTATCAGTTCCCTCCACTCTTCCTCGGTGTGGCGATACTCCGCTGGGTCCAGTGGTGGGTCGGGTCGTACTGTCAGGTTTGGGTTAAAGGAGGACCCAGATGCGGAGCGGCGTTTGTGGCTCTTACGGCCCATGTTTATTGATAGTCCCAAAAAGCAGACGAGAAGCACAGAGAACACAAGCACTAGGGGAGATAACGACAACAACGACCCGACGAGGACAGACAGACACAGAAGGGCATATATACTGTGGGGAGGGTTATCAGGAAACGAAGAACACCTGGGAGCAGAGGCGGAAAACACAGGGAGGACTAATAGGACAACAGGGGAAACAAACTAGGACTAATTAACTCAAACAGACGGGGAGGAAACAGGGAGGAATAAACAACACAGACAGGGATGGATTATGACAAAGCCATTCTAACCATAAGCTTTATCAAAAAGGAAGGTTTTAATCCTAGTCTTAAAAATAGACTATGTCTGCCTCAGAGACTTAAACTGGGAGCTGGTTCCACTTATTGATTGTTAAAATTTGAGTGAGTGGGAGCATGTATATATTAAATAATGATATTAAATAGGAGGGGAAAGAGGGTTAGGGTTGACTGTTGGGATGAGTTAACTTGAATCAGATCAGACCCGGCGACACAGGAAGCTGGCAGTCTAAGTAATGGCTCTGCATGTACGAGTCATATTTAGAAAAGTATTGGATGTGTTTGGACTGCCATTTATGTAATCCTGTCACATAGTGTTAAATTGGTAAATAAAACAAACTTGCACATAAAAATGTGCAAGTTTGAGTACAATACTATTATGTTATAGGGCTAACCAGATATGATTGTCGAGGAGAGAATTCTCTAGCATGTTTGCACACATGAAATCTTAAGTTCCACAAGTTTGTGCTCTGAGTTCTTCAGATCAGGTTGTTGACTGAGTAGAATCAAGTTTGATGAGAAAAGATTTGATCTCTGAAGTTTACAAAAACAGGTTCATAACATATGCAAACATTTGTAAGCCATACTTAACATCAACAACACCTAAATGAATACGCCTCATAATAGCATCAGTATGACACCATGGTTCGGGAATCTGTACAGAATCACACATACATAACAGACTGGTCAACTGACATGTAATTTCTGAGCATTTTAAATCAATAAGCACACATTCACAATAAAGAGAAAGAAACTAAACCATGGATACTGTTAAATCTTCAAAATTAAAGCTGATAGCAAAATATTAGTCCACATAATTTTAATAAATCCACCAAAGTATATCAGAGCTTAAACAAGTTTGTCTAACACAATCTGCATTAATCTGTATTTCATGAGGCGATAACATAACCAATAGTTCTATCCAGTGATCATAAAGATACAACCTGGATGGGTCACCAGTCCATCACAGGGGAACAAACATATTAAATATATAAATAAAATGCTTGCACCCACCAACATGGATCTTCTCCACATCTCCTGCTTATCGTAAAATAATATCCATCCTTCTTTCTTTTCTCAAGATGGCCTCAATGACTGTTTTGTACATTTTAGGTGTCCAGGTCCATAAAAAGTCCTTTCAGGTTGAATTTCTTGAATAATCAGTTTTGAAAATGGATTGGCGTATCTCCTACCAAATCTATGTAATTTTTGCAGGCAAATTTCTGCAGGTGAATTTTTTTGCAGGTGAAATTTTGCAGGGGAATTTTTTTCTTACAAATTTAAAGTAAAAACAAATTCAGATACAGAATTATTCAGGATAAAAATTCACTTTAGACATTTAATTTTATAAATTAAATGTCTAAAAAGAGCTGGATTCTGATGAGACTAAATTTCTTCCATACACAAGAGCCTGCTCTGTTGATTGTGAAAACCTTAGGAAGATTTCATATAACCTGAAAACACAAAAGTTAGCTGAAATATATATTTGGATAAAAACTACCGTAATATATAGCACTGGAAACATCACAACCAATTGGATATGATATGATATTAAGAGGATAGACCATGGAGAATAATAAAAGTCTACAAAAAAATAAACATATGCACTTTTCTGATCATGTTTAGGCCTGTGGAGAAGGCCTTGCAGGCGCTGACGGCCCGCCACTGATAGATTGACTCAAAAAGGGTCTGTCTGTTTACTGAATCCAGTTGGTCATGACTTTCCGGTCACTGTCTGACCTTTTTAGCAGAACACACCTTTGTCAGAATAGTAAGCAACAAGACAGCAGACCACGAAAATCACTTGGACATGAGATGAGAAAACATCTGAAGTTAAATCAACATGAAAGACTTAAGGAGCCTTAAGACACCTGATGTTATAGGTTTACATAACAAAATTATCTGTCATACATAATTTCAGTACTTTATCTTCTGTTAGACTGCTTAAAGTACATGGCCGATGGCAGTATGAAGCTTGATTGTGTAGCACATAGGCTTATTACTTATAATGCTGAAGAGAAAGACTGCAAAACCAAGTTCTAATAAGAACCAGAAGTGTGTGGAAACTGAGAATGAGACTCAGGGGACCAGGGTACATTCTAAACAGGTCACAAGCCATGGAGCATTGCTTTGTCTTCAGAGCAGCAAAGTTCCATAACCGAGATCATTGTATCTTTTCAGTGAGCTACTGCAAGATGTGCTCTTTATAGAAGATGGCCTTGAAGGTATAGTGGTCATTGCACCATGAGTATACCAACAGTTGAGTAAAAAGTGCTGTAGACAGCTCTGACGACTCTGAGCTGGAAAAAAACTTCAGTACGCTTTCTATTTAAAAAAAACCTTAGAGCCTAATGAAATACATTACACAAATACCTGAAGTGACTTTTAGCTTTAACGCTTGTATGAAGATCTATAATTTGTTGATATTGTACAGATTAGTTCTCAAGTTTTACAACTTTTTATAAGGGGAACATATTTTACAAGTATATGTACATGACAAACATTGTATGAATGCCTATATGAGTAAATAAAGTGTCACATCGTAAAACTCTTAAAATGGTAGGCAACATATTTCTGCTGACTAAAAAAACATAGGTTAATTTAGTCTATAAATCAGAGGATGACCATTTATTTTTTTATTGTGCCCACTTATACTTTCATATTATTATACCAGTCTCCCACTGTTACACATATGGTATGCTTTTTAATGGTGGCGTAAAATAACTGGACAGAATTTATATTTCCAGTCATTACAAACAAGAAAATGCTTTACACTAGAGCCACATTCACCTGATTACCAGTGTTGGGAGTAACGGTGTTTAAGTATTGCCCCATTATTTTTAAGGTAACGGAGTAACCTAATTAATTACTTTTGCTAGCGTTGCTATGCCTTTACCGTTACTGGGGATTTAAATTGGCCCGTTCCAATGTGGTCGAATGAAGCACAGCTGTGTCAGGCTTTCCGGCAGCTACACTGCAGCTACAGGAAGAGAGAGAGCAATTGTCAGTGATGATGCCATTACAAATAAGATTATACAAGGGTGGATGGGTACCCTGAGTACTTTCCAGTCACACTGCATGCTGTAAACACAGCAGTGAACTTAGATTTAAGTTGGATATATTTGGCGGACATTAGTTGCCTTAAAGCGGTGACGTCTGATCCCTAATTTCCAGTGCCTGTGCTGTGCACTCCGCAGCCGTTCGCTCCAGAACAGTGCTAATAAAGTGGATACATCGCCCCAGAAGGCTCCCTCCTGAAGGCGGTGGTTTTGGTTAGAGTTTAGTTTTAAATAAATCTTCATGCATCCCAGAAAATACCCGTGAGATCTACTGACAAAGTGACCCTGAAATATTGAAAAATATTGAGGAATGATTTATTTAAAAATTAATTTAGGTCATATTTCTTATCTATATGTTACTGTAAAATTTGATTTTTCTTCAATAACTTCCAGTTCATGTGATCAGGTCACAACAAATCAGTTGTGAAATGTGTCCCTACAATCCATTGGTTTGTGTTCAGTTTATTGTGCAATATTTCAGATGCATAGATTTTCACAGCTTAATGGACATATTTTCTTTTGCATCTTTTTACCCACATTTATGTGTCTTAGTTTTGCACTTTAATAAAAAGTTTTATTATGTATGACCAATATTTAGTTTTTGTCTATTTTTTAATTATTTTTCTGCATACAGATTATTGATTCAAGGTCAAAAACCAAATGTTCTAAAATATGGTATATAATGTTTTTTATTCGTCATTCAGTTACAGATATTATAAAATATAACTGCAATATAGAACATAAAAATAATGCCACAGCTACTTTGCTGAGTAACTAATTACTTTACCAGTGTAGTAACAGTTACTAATTCAATTAATTTTTCTGAAAAAAAGTAATTTGTAACTATATCTAATTACTCTTTAAATGTAAGATGCCCAACACTGACTATCACATTCGAGAAAGGGCGAAAATACATACGAATCGAAAAAAGGATCGGTTAGCTAATGGGGGGTAAGTGCCTTGCCAAGGGGCACAACAAAATGTTTTAACTAGCCAAGTCAGACTGCCAAATATTTTTCAAAATTTGTTTAAATAACTTCTGCTACGTGAATTTCATACATCCGACATTCTGCAAAAAATGTTTGGCAGACACTGATTTTTAAAGTTGTCCCACTTCTTTGTCCCATTTAGTGAGGTTTGTAACTTTTAACATAGGTACACTCCAACTGTAAAATATAGAATGAAAAAAAAAGAACTCAGGTTGTATGTTTTTTAAATAATTTATTTGTATAATGATGCAGAAAATAAATATTTAGCACCTACAAACAAACAAGAATTCTGGCTCTCACAGACTTGTTACTTCCTCTTTGAGAAGCTCTTCTATCCTCCATTCATTGCCTGTATAGATCACACCTGTTTGAACTCATTATCTGTATTGAAGACACCTGTCTACACCTTTAATGGACACATATTATGACCATTTTCCCACTATTTAAAATAGGTCTATGAGTTCCAGAAAACATGTTTCTCAAGCTGTTTGCTGGAAATAGCTTGTAGGAAACGGTTGTTACCAAACTCTATTACCCTCTGTTTCAGCCCTTTCCGATTTTGCTGTTTCTGTTGTTGGAGTATGTATTGGAAGAGTACAATATCTCACACGATCTGGATAATGGTGAAGAAACAGCCCAGAGTTACATTGGGGGTGGGGGGGGTGGAGCTGGTCAATGGCCCAAAAAAAAACGCGGCCTCACAACCGCAGACCACGTGTAACCACACCAGCCCAGGACCTCCAAATCCAGCAGGTTCACCTCCAAGATCGTCTAAGACCAGCCACTCAGGCAGCTACTGAAACAATTGGTTTGCATAACCAAACAATTTCTGCAGAAACTGTGAGACACCGTCTGCATGCTCGTCGTCCTCATCGGGGTCTTGACCTGACTCCAGCTCGTCGCCGTAACAGACTTGAGTGGGCAAATGCTCACATTCGATGGCGTCTGGCACGTTGGAGGGGTGTTCTCTTCACGGATGAATCTCGGTTTACATTGTTCAGGGCAGATGGCAGAAAGAGTGTGTGGCGTCGTGTGGGCGAGTGCTTTGCTGATGTCAATGTTGTGGATCCAGTGGCCCATGGTGTTGGTAGGGTTATGGTATGGGCAGGCATCTGTTATGGACGAAGAACAAAGGTGCATTTTATTGATGGCATTTTGAATACAAAGAGATACCGTGATGAGATCCTGAGGCCCATTGTTTGTGCCATACATCCATGAACATCACCTCTTGTTTCAGCAAGATAATGCACGACCCCATGTTGCAAGGATCTGTGGACAATTCTTGGAAGCTAAAAATGTCCCAGTTCTTGCATGGGCAGCATACTCACCGGACATGTTACCCATTGAGCATGTTTGGGATGTGCTTGACCAGCGTATACGACAGCGTTTACCAGTTCCCACTAATATCCAACAACTTCGCACAGCCATTGAAGAGGAGTGGACCAACATTCCACAGGCCACAATTGACAATCTGATAAACTCTATGCGAAAAAGATATGTTGCACTGACCGGTTCTGAGTCCCCAGACCCCCAATAAAGCAAAAAACTGCATATTTCAGGGTGGCCTTTTATTTTGGGCAGTATAAGGTACACCTGTGCACTAATCATGATGTCACATCAGCATCTTGATGTGGCACACCTGTGAGGTGGGATGGATTATCTCATCAAAGCAGAAGTGCTCACTATCACATATTTAGACTGATTTGTGAACAATGTTTGAGAGAAATGGTAATATTGTGTATCTGGAATTAATTTTAGATCTCATGAAAAATGGGAGCAGAAACAAAGGTGTTGCGTTTATATGTTTGTTGAGTGTACTAAGTGAATGCACTGAGCAAATTAATGGATGGATGTGCTATATATGTATATATATATATATATATATATATATTCCCCCCCCCCATCTGAATAGAAACAAAACTCAAGTAACTATCTTTGGAGGTAAAGAGGAATGATCAAGTCTTAACACACAGCTTCCGTTAACACAGCTTGAAAGTACTGATCAGGCGATCTGCTCTTCAGCTCTAAAGACCAGAAGCTCCCAGAACTCTGCATCACTCCAGTTTGCCATATCTGCTGATATGGTTTACAAATGCTCAATGAACTCTCCATGATTATGTGCATTTTACATTCTGCCGGCCTAGGCTCAGTGCACGTTCCACATGACAACGTCAACTGTTGCAGAGAGACGTGATCATTCATCAGACCAGCTTTGCGCCAATATTACTATCAAGCTTGCTGGCACAAATGCTGCAATATTTCCCCATCATCATGCATACATGTGCATTCTTTAGACATGCCAGGAATCCTACCCCAATATGCCGGCACAGTGTGTCTCTCCCAGTTCAAAAAGTACCAGCACTGTCATTTAAGACTTTGGAAACGTCTTAGGTGTACTAATGGATCTGAAACACCAGAGACACATTACAGCAATAAAAAGGTCAGTCTTCTATCTGAAGAACATTTCTAGGATTAAAGGACTAATGTTGCATTGGGACTCTAAATAAACTCATCCATGTTGTTATGATTTATCTATAGTCGGCACAAAACAGCGTCCTCACAGGTCTGCTTAAAAAGTCAACCAGACAGCAGCAGCTGATCAACAACACTTATCCTCAAATTCTAACTAGAAGCAGAAAAGTAGAGCACATAACCCTTGTTCTAAAGTTCTTACACTGCCTCCCTGTAGCTCAGAGAATAGACTTTGATGTACTTTTATAGTTTATGAATCTTTGAAAGCCTTATATTGTGTTAGTTTACTTTCTTTTAGATGAGGGGGCAATTGATGAAAAAATTAGCCTAAAAGAGGTTGGGGAGATGGTAAACTGATACTGTAAAACAGTTTGAAGCTTGTAACAATTAGTTCTTCCTCATATTTTCAAAATCTGTTCTCAGTTTCACAAAACTATCTCTCAGTTTTTCTTCTTCTTACACTTGCTTATCTCATGTGTGCCCTCTTGCTTCTGAGTGCTGCTCTCTCGCTTCCAGACTTCTCTGGAAGTGAGTGACTAGACGATGCACAATTTTACTTCCTGTGTTTCTGTTCTGCTTGTACTGTTAAATTAAAAAGATTTTCTAATAATCTAATTTAAGATTGTTGTGTAATTTCTTATAAAATGAGTGTTTCGTTACAGTGTTATTTTCTAGCACAGAATTATTATTATTATTTTTTTTTACCTATTCCAGACAGTAAGTAATTTTTACAATGGCTAACCACTGTAAGTATATCTGCAGTTAACTGTTTAACTGTTATATTTAGCAACAGAGAGAAGGAACACGTTGAATAAGTTAAAATTAAAAGTCTTATAACACTGTCCTAATCTGTAGTCTATTTTTACCTGTCAGTCCTTAAAATGATTATGACCTATTCAGTGAAGTTTGATTTTGATTTGTTTTAATCTATATTGAATCTGAACAAACCAAACTGAGAATCCACCCCGTACAATTAATTGGCTGGATGTATTAATTATGGACATTCACCTGCTGTGGCCTGAGCGCTGCACATTTAGCTGAATGGGAACTGCCTGTGCGTGATGGAGGCTCAATCTGCACACTGCTGCCACACTAGGGAGTGGAAGTTTTGAAATCAGGGAACATTTCTTTACATGGAGAGATCAGAATTCGGCGAATCTCTCTAAACAAGGGCTTTTTAAATGCTTCAGCATGAGGAAATAATTGAGTATGCCCTCGTTTTGCATCAGTAGTTAAGCTGCACCAAACCGTCACCACTGCTCTGTGTCAGTCACAGATGCGCTCGATGCTTCCATTAGCCTTCAATGTGCTGTCAGCTCCAGGAAAGCGAGATGCATTGTGTTTGGTATCCAGGTCTGAGATGATCCTTAGGTGCTTTATTTTGTATGAGTTGTTACATGAACTCGGACCTGCACACATTGAAAACTATGATCTGTCAAAATGTCTGATGGCCTTCAGATTTTTCTGTTGCTGTTTAACCAGTCAAATACATTAAAAATATTTGATTAATACAACCCCTGAGATCATGGTATATGCTAATATTTTTATAAATTATAATTGATGTGCAATATATTATGTTTCTTCACTTATCACTGTGAGCTAATCACACCATCCTAAAGTCGTTTTTTACAGGGATGTTTTTTTGGGGAGCGATCTGGCAACAGTCCTAGACCAATCTATCATGATCTCAGGAAGTTTTGTCTTAAATGGAAAATACAGCTTCAGATGTTGTAGGTTGTCAAACTGCAATGTACATATCTCTAATCTAAAGAATATCTACAGGAATAAATTTCACTATTTGGGCCTTCCTGTATGTTTTTCCTTGATACATTTTTTAAATTTAAAAACAATCTTTTTATTCTTTTTTTGCTTTTCAGGTGTGAACAGGGAGATGTTGTCACACACACAGCATGGCTGAACCGGTCCAGTATACTTTATGCCGGAGAAGACAAATGGTCAGTTGATCCCAGAGTGAGTCTGGTGACTCTAAACCAGGAGGAGTTTACCATTAAAATTGAAAACGTGGACATGACGGATGAAGGACAGTATGTGTGTGCCGTACAGACAAGCAGTCGGCCGAGAACAACCTCAGTACATGTTCTTGTCCAAGGTAAATGAACATCTAAGAGCAATCTGGCTACTGTTGTTAATGTGGATTGAAATAATGAGAAAGTAACTGGCAACACTAAAAACCTTCAAAATATTAGTTTTGGGAAGATTTCAACAACTTTTGGTAATTTATTCATGCCAAAAGATTTCAAAACCATTTATTTGTTACTGTACACCTTGATTTAATGAAAATTTATTGCATTATTTGTTTTATCAATTTATTTCCTGATGTGTACTGATGAAGAATTATTCCAGCACATGCTTTAGCTGACTTCATATCACTATCAAACCAGTGCATATATGCTTTTCATTTACAGTAATTAGTGTTGGAAGACACAAAGTATTCATGAAGTAACGATCACACATCACTTTCCTGCAAATTTAGCACTGTTTCAAAAACAGGATCACCAGCCAGGAAAATCATGGAATTATTTTAAACAAATTCACAAAGGGTGGAGAGAAAGCAACTGCAAGACGTTTATATTAATTTTTTTAAACAATAAATAAAGTCAAATAAATAGTAATAATATGCTGCCCTGATTAGCACAATTTCCTTGTGCTAGGTAATGGAAAAAACATGAATTCAGAATTTTAAAAAAAACTATATGCCCCCTCTTTTATTGTATTATTTGGTAAACCTGTTCTACAGTGTTCACTGAGAAATTACAGGGAGGGAAGGGGGATTTTACTCACATTATGGACGACGACCCGGAAAATAACATATCATAAACTATATGATTAATAATTATATTAATTAATTATATTAATTATAAAAATGTATTCCGTTACTTGTATCATTTCCTTTACTTACATACTGGAAGCCACAAGCAACAAGGTTGTCCTGATATCCAAGTAGATAATATACCCCTTGAAGTGCATCCAAAAACGTTCTACACACTTATAAAGAACTCATAAGACAAAATGATTAATTGATAGATTTATCTTTTAATTAGTACTATTTTAATAATCCATCTCTGAACAAGTCATAGGAATGTACATTTTGTTCAGTTATAAATCGCCATTAAGTAAGACACACAACAGTTTGAAACATCTTCAAACTTTATCATTGGTCGAAATAGCTCAATTTTCCTCCGACTGCAGAATTTTTAGGTTTATTCATTACCTTTTTCGTCGGTGTACCCATAGAAATGGAGTGGTTACAGTAATGCTATGCAACCTGCTTATCTTCTGAAGTCTTCGTGGTTAGGTTCTTTTAAATTGGGTCAGAGCAGCACTGAATGACAAGTTATTTGCACCATCATGCAGATCGAGCTGGAAGCTTACAGAAAGGGCTTATTCAGCTCTCTATCACTGTCTGGCCAGTTACCTGTAAGCAGCTGCATCTCAGGTGAGATTTCTTCTGCTGTCTGTCTCTGGTTATGACTGGCCTGTTGCTTGTCAGGCCTTCGGGAATCCCTGCACTTCAAAAAGGCTCTGAGCAATTTGATATGTTTAACCCTTTTTTATTTTTTATTTTTGGGGACTTTCGCTTCCTTTTCCATCGCGTTTCATTGTTCACCATTGCTCTGACAACAAATTGGTTATTGTTGTTAGACAGTTCAAAAAACAAATAAATAGTTGCTAATGATAAATAGGCCTGCCACAATAAACAAGTTATCAAATAATCACACAATGAATTTAAATGAGCTCAAATATTTTTCCAGCAACAATGGTATCCATTTGCATGTTGTTTGTTTTCCTTGCATGTCTCTTTCTTTCTACCTAAGAGACTGGATTTAAAAAAGACATTTATGGTCTATATACCTGTAGTGGCAGAGTAAAATGAGATGTCCTTTTTATTGAAACTGGGTGTTTTTGTTAATTTGAACTTTTTGTTTACAAAATTCATAGCTGGTAGCTTTTCCTCTTTTTGTTGTCTGACTGAAGTGATTAATATATTTTTGACGGCCAATTTTGTTTACAGGGTACATCAATTTATATTGGGTATTAAAAATGTCTTCTAGTTACCATGGTAAACGTTTTTTTATGAATTAGAATGGATTTGTTGTTCAGAGGATGTACATGCATACTTTATTAGTAGAAAATGTTCTAAAACTACAATATTATGATTTATCGCAATAATTTCTCTGACAATTTATCGTCCAGAAAAATGTGCCATAGTGACAGGACTAATAATCGAAGCTTCATTTGTGTGTCAAAATTGCTAATTTCTTCAGGATTAACTCTCAATGTATTCTGCAATTGCAAACAGACATAAGTTTTTAGCTTTCTGCTAAGAAATCATGACATTTGTTGTCGTAATATAACTATCGGTGAATTTCTCCTGTCAATTGGCTTTCACATTAGCCCAAGTGCACATATGTATTGCACTTGCACCTTGTTCTGACGAATATGCACATTGTCAACTGTTCTTAGAGTCGCCCTGTTGGAGTTCTGTCGGGTGTTTGAAGCTTTTATTTTAAATTTTTTGGTGGCATGCTCTGGGTCTCTCCAGAATGCACAGATTGCAGGCCTGACCCCACACAAAAAGTTATGTCTTCCTTATAAACTTAAGTTAGGATATTAGTTATAGTTTCTGAATGTGCTCTTTAATAAAAATGGATAGCATTTACATAGAGCTTATAAAGATACTGAAAGCACTTTAATATTCCACTATTCATTCACTCTCTCATTCACACACTGGAGGAAGAAGGCTACAGTTGTAGTCAAAGCTGCCATGGGACAGACTGACGGAAGCAGCGATTTTGCAACATCAGCTCCTCTGGCCAAGTCTATTAGGCAGTAGCTGAAGTGTCTTGTCCATGAACACAATGACTGGGACAGACTGAGATGGGGCTCGAACAAGGAACCCTCCGGTTACAAGAAAAACACTCAAGCCCCTAAGCAACAGTCAATGTTTCACCTTAATCAGATGCTAACTTTAGGATGGTTATTTTTTCCCTCTAAAGTGTAAATTCTGCTAGTGCTAATATTATTCATATTCAATCAAAAAGTTCTTTATTGCAAAGGGAAATTAAATATTGATGTAACCCAAGTTTTTGAAGGTTCTTCAATGAGTTGTTATAGATGCTGATGACTTTGGGGAGGAAAGACCACTTGTTCTGATTTTTTTTACAGTGAATCTGAAAAAGCCTTTACTTGAACACAATCTGTCATTGCGTGACAATTTGATGAAGGGGATAGTCAGGGTTGTCCAAAATAGTTTTCATTCAATGAAAATTCCTTCTTCGCACCATCATCGCCAAAAGTTACACAGTCGCCTCCGGAACAGAACTGGCCTTGATCATCAGGTTGTTGAGCATTTTTAAGTCTCTCCTCAACAGACTTGTAAAAGATCTGCAGCATCTTGTTGTAAAGCTTGAAGCATGCAAGCTTTCTCAAGAAGTGCAGTCTGCTCTTTCCCCGCTTGTAGGTGGCTTCACTGTTCATTCTCCAGTCTGTTGTCCAGGTGAACTCTGAGGTATTTATACTCTTAAACCACATCCACATCTTCTGCCATGATGCAAACATTGTCTGTCTTAACCATGTTTATTATGAAATATGCAATAATTTATTGTCTTTCTTTGTTCGCATTGAAGATTAGAAGATTGCTTTCACATCATGACATGAAGCAGTCTACCAGCTCTCTGTATTCAACTTCTTCTCCATCTCTGATACACCCAAGAATTGCAGAGTCATCTGAGTATTTCTGCAGATTACAGGGTCTCTGACTTGTACTGGAAGTCTGAGGTTTATCGAGTGAAAAAGAATAGTGAGAGTATGGTCCCTTGTGGTGCTCCAGACCCCTGGTTAGACACACAATACTTCAGTCTGACAAACTGTGGTCTATTTGACAGGTAGTCATTAAACCAGGCGATTGTTGAGGGCTCATGCTTTTTCTTCGAACATTTCTGAAAAAGTGAATCAGGCTGAATTGTGTTAAATGCACTGGAGCAATCAAAGAACGTGATCCTGTGATACTGGAACAAGGCAGGATGTCTTCCGCAACACTTGAAACGTCTCCTAGGCTAACGTCTCTTAGGCTAAGGTTGCAGACATGCTGCAGAATCCCAAAGAGCTGCCCAGCAGAGGCCTGCAGGACTCTGGGGCTGACACCATATAGACCTACAGCCTTTTTCCGTTCAGTCTCTCCAGCTGCCTCTTCACCTGACTTCTACAGACAGATACATGGGAGGGGGAGGCAAAGGAAGCAGCATCATCTCCTGATTTAGTTCAATATAAACTTTTAGAAGCAGAACGATCCATTGCTGAGGTGAAAGATAAAACATCTGAGGTGTGACAGTAAAGTTGTCAGTCAAGGAGGGTGGGATGTCTGTTTAGCTGGAGGCAGGAAAGGAGGATATTGGATGTGTTCCTGAACTGAACCTGTTGAAGACTGGTTCTGTCTAAACTTCTATCTATAATTACTAGAAAATATATTCACCCTCTTGTATGTTTTCCACTTTTTATTGCTATTACGATGATGCCATTATGAACAAGAAAGTATGGCTTTTCTTTTTTTTAAATAGCAAAAAACTTCAAATGTCCAAGCGAAAATGAGTAACATAAAATAATTGATTGCATATTCAAGTCCTTCAAGGGAATAATTAGTAGATGCATCTTTGGCTGAAATTATAGCTGCAAACAAACTTGGACATTTTGACAATGCAGTTTTTCTACATTCTTCGTTGCATTCTTCATCTGCATTGTTTAAGCTTTTTCAGGTGTCATGAGGCGGAGTGGGTGAGGAAGGACTAAAATGCAGACACAAACTCAGGATGATGATGATGACGTTTATTTAATGAAGAAAAAAGCTAAACTCACAGAACATCACAAGAAAAAGAAATGGCAGGGAAAACAGGAAGAAATGGAAGGAGGCAGTGAGGAATATAGCAACCCGAAGGGCTTAAATAGTGAAGAAGTAGAAGTGGCAAAAAGGACTAGAGGGGCTAATTAAAAAGAAGTGAAAGCAGCTGAGGACACATGGTAAATGGAAGGGAGACGCATAAACAATAGATGAAAGGAACAAAAAAAACATAGAACTAAAAAGGGCAAACCTGGTTGATAAAACCCAAAAAAAACAATAAACAAAAAGGAAATTAATCTAAGGAATTACTAAATGCAATAATAATAATAATAAACCAACCAATGTGTAGCATTGGCTTGATGCTTCGGGTCATTGTCTCGGTGAGAAATATTTGTTTTCATGGAAAAAAATGTATTTCCCTATATTTAGCTGCTTTCTTTACACTTTATTCCTTTACAAGTCTTCCAGGGGTTGCTGCCAAGAACCATCCTCAAAGCATAGTGCGGCGCCCACAGTGTTTCAGAGTGGGGACGTTTTTTTGGGGGTGATGTGTGGTGGTTGGTGTCCGCCAAACATTGCATCTTGTCTGATGGCCAAAAAGCCCCATATCGGTCAACAGCTGTATGCACACTTCTTCCCATCTCATTTGCTGAAGCTTGTAACTTTTTCAGCATAATCATAGGTCTCCTGTTGGCCTCTCTCCCTTGTCTCCTTCTCACATGGTCACTCCAGGGCATGTTCAGTGGCTAAGAGATGTTTTTTTTTTTTTTTTTGCCTACATTCTTTGACTTGCTCTTTTCAAAAACGTTTTTCAGATTTGCTTGGATTTCTATTTTTTCTTCATCCTGTAATGGTAAACAGGACTACTGATTAAAGGGGATGTGATCATTGTATATCCATATAATGGGAGTTGTGGCACTCAAATTGAAGCCTCTAAATAAGGCATTATCTGCCACAAAACTTCATTACACTAATATTTTGTGTAAATTGCTAGCAGAATTCCTCTGTGAGTCTGGAATGTCTCAGAGGTGCTTTGGTGTAGTTTTCCAGGGTGTTTTAGTGCCGTTTACTTCAACCGATTTCAAGTTACAACAAACACAGATTTCAATGACGTCACTGCAGTGCCCCATTGCAGTTATAGTCTGAGCAGGCTTTTCACTCTGTGCTCAATGACGGCAGTCAGTTTGATGTAACTTTGTAATGCAAATATCAACATGGTTCTTCTAAAGGTGTTTTCCTAAACGCACAAACAAACTTACCAAGTAGACTAAATTCAGCTTCCACAGGCTCCCTTTCCAGAACCTGCTCAGACTACAACTGCAATGAGGTATAGGAGTGATGTTGGTTGGAATAAACTCATGTAAAACACTCAGGAAGACAGCAACAAAGCACCTCTGAGACGCTCAGTACTCACAGGGCAATAGTGCTAGAATTTCATAACAAAACATAGGTGACATGAAGGAGTTTTTTGGCAGATAATGTCTTATTTAGAGGCAGCCCTTTGGGGGCAAACAACTCCAATTATATGGATATACAATGATCGCAAATGAATCTAAAAATATCCCACAGGACTTCAAGTCGCACCAAAATTTCCTTGGTGAGTAAATGAACATATTGTATGCTAGGGCTGGACAATAATTTGATAGACGTGTGGTGCAATAGAAAGAAAAGGGGTTGATAAAAAAAATGTTCATTAAAAAATAAAAAACAAAGTTTCCCCTAATTTTTAATTATAGCCTATCAGGTAGGCTAGCTTAATACAACAGTCATTACTTACTCCAAAACAATTATAAGTGCAGACCCAGGAAGCTCTGTCAGCCATCGCTCCGTCCTCCCAATTGACTTGAGCTGCAATATAGTTTTTTTGACAGTCCCTAAGCGAACCACCGTCTGAACATCCATTTATTATCCAACTTAAAACTAACTTCACAATGGTCAGATGTCACAACAAAGAGCAGCGGAGGAAGTTGTCCCCCAAAAAATCTTTCAGTCTCTCAGGTAAATGTTCCGTTCCCATTTTGAACCAATCCACAACACACTACAACATTAAATGTAGCAATAACAAACCAAATAAAATACTACAGTCAGTTGACTTAAACAGGACTCGCCTCCCAGGGCTCGCTGCGAATCACTGTTATGGAAAGATACAGGGAAACTTACTCAGGTCGCGCTGCTAACAACAACTGTGGCAATTAAAATGTTCACCCAGTTCTCCACTGGTTCTCTGAAGAAAAATACAACAGGGGGTGGATAGACAAGCCGGCTTCAGCTCTCAGCAGAGCTGCAATTGGGCATTAAATGTTGGGTCCAACCAGACCTGAGCCCGAAGAGTATATTTTGATTGACAGCTTATTAAAGCCCGACTTAGATTACAGCCCGACATTATTCAAAAGTCGCACACCAGGGTTTCTGCTAGAAAAAACTAGCACTGGACAACATGAATGTCAGGTTTTCAATTTAATGGACACATATTATCACCCATTATCTGAAGCTTAAAATGATAAATGAATAAGAATAATTTCAAGGCATGTTTTATAGTCTGTTTTTTTTATGAATACAGTGCTTCCCCTCCATAGGAGTTACCGTTACGGCTGAAATTTTAGCACCACGGCTACTAAACATAAACCAGCCAACCTGTAGACTACGTATTTTTTTGCGCAGCAAGTATTTAATTTAACATCTGCGTAAACTGGTACGACTCACCCATTTAAACTCTGAAAAAAGCTGCGGACATGAGAGTTCTGTGCTAAATGTGCGGTACTCATATCTGACAACACAATGCAGCTGTATGGTGAAGCACTTTCAGCTAGTCATTGTAGAAAAGTAAGTAATATCAGCAACCCCCCCCCCATACTTCCTCCTGTCGTCTTCCCTGCTCTGACTCAGCTTTTTGTGCTTCGTTTCTCACTTGCTGCACCTAGTCTAAAAGGTAAACTGTGAACTGTAATGCCTAACGTTACTTTCACTGTGGAAACATTTGAGCCAAAGTCTAAGTGGAAAAAAAGAAAAATAAAGATTTATGTTATGTTTTTTTTGTGTGTGCAAATTCTGAGACGTGCTGAACATGAGGATCCATGTGGAACAGTGGCCATGCTTATGACTCGGGTTGGGCATCATTTGCATCTTAACGATTCCAATTCCGATTCTCATTTGATTCCTGTTGTAAACGGTTCTCAATTCCGATTCTTTTAGGTGCAGGAGAGAAAAAAGAAAAAGCCTTTGAAAAAGCCTTTATACAGGCCATTTTTATTTGTTCTGTCACTTTGTCAATAAAATTAAACCTGAACTGTTACTGTAACTTAGTTAGGGGTAGATAAAGTGGCTACCAGCTAAGCTGTTTAGCTTAAAGTCATTATTTACTTAACATTACCTAAATGTGGGCGACTTTACATCGCTAAGGGGTTTCAGCCTTTTTACGACTTATGCTGTTACTTTTCTGTGGCAAGCGGCAATTTGCTCCGCTGACAGCTTTCCCCTTGCTGCCATGGTGAATGGGGTTTGTCTATTTGCTGGCCGGGATCTCTGGCCGGTTAGAGTAGCAACAGCAGCAGCTGTTTGCATCCTTAAAAACAAACCAAAAAAACCCCCCAAAAAAACTATTGCAATATACAAAACAAAGTATTACCTGTTTAGTTAAATTCACATAAATTATTTATTTTATGAATTTTAAATAAATATTAAAAATATAAATTGCAGTTAACTTGTGGCTATTAGTGTATAAGCAAACATATAATCAAAGCAAACAGAACTTTTTTTGTTTTACTGTTCAATATCAAAATGACTATTGGAGATATTTTAGAGTCAGGTTAACTTATAAAAATATCTATCACTTAACTATTCAAAATAAAGCCTAATTTATGCTTCTCCATTTTGACTTAGATGGATTGACGCAACTCAATTATCCGTTGATGCAAGGGCACTCCAGGGCACTCCATCACCAACTCAAGGACACACAGAGTGGAGCCCTATTTCTTTGACTATCCGTCTCCGTCAGCGGAGAACATATGCCCGTGATTGGTCAATTCAGTAACAGCCAGAGATCGCTTCACCAGAATGGTGCTCTATCGTCGCTGTAATCAGCAGTTAATGCAGCATTTGGCCACTACATGCTTTATATTGAAATGATACTTTGTCTAATCTGTTCTTTTGGCGATTTTGACCACAAGAAGGTGTAGGGAAAAAGAAAAAAAGGCTACTGTTTGTTTCCATGCATTTTTAGATTATCCTATGAGCTGCACTTCTAGTAAAAAGCTTTACAGCTTAATCAACACTTTCTTTCTGTCGTCTATTGTTCCTTGAGGAAGAAATGCATTCACAAGCCTAGAAAAAACTGAAAGGACTCTGTGGTAGTTTAGTTAGTTAGTTTAGTTTATTGAAGGGACAGTGCACAGAGACATTAAGTTCAAAAACAGATATGTTCTGCACCACATTATAGCTAAATAGCTAGTTTCCATGTGCAGTCCCTCGTTACATAGATAATATACAGTAACATTGTAGTCAAAGTACAGATTTAAAAAAATACATATATATATATATATATATATATATATATATATATATATATATATATATGGATATATACACATATGTTGTTCTGTGGTCCAAACATAGTGTTCACCTCAGTGTGAACAGCTTTGAGTTCTCCAAAGACACTTTTTAAATTCTACTGTCAACTGCAAATAGTCTTTTTGACTTTTCAGGTCCGTTGTGAGCTTGGTCCATTCCTGTATTGCTTTATATGAGAAAGCTGATTGTGCAAAATCAGTTTTACGTTTGGGTATGCTACACTGCCCCCTGGCAGAGGCTTGTGTAATTCTAGTTGTTACAGCAGATATGTACTGGATAAAATGCTTAGGTGGTGTTGGTGCAGTGTTATTTAGAATTCTATGAGCCAAGCGTATTAAAGCAAATTTTTGAATATTGTCAAAATTTAACAGTCTGTATTTTCGGAGGAGTAAACAGTGATGGTGTTGTCGTGTTTTTTGGTCAAGGATTTTGAGTGATTGTTTGTGCAAGCTTTCCAATGGCCTCATATCGGTTTTGTTCGCCTGTGACTAGCATGTTATACAATAATAAAACTGAGACATAATCATTGTGTTAAAATAGGTTAGGGATGCCTCCATTGTTAGCGAGTTTCTAATACATTTGAATGTTTTTATGTTGTATCTGAGTCTCTGGCACATTTGTTTGATATGTTTTTTAAAACTAAGAGTTGGGTCTAAAATTACACCCAGGTAACAATATCCGTTCTCTTTTTGTAGTGTTTCCCTGATTACAGTTATGTTTGGAAAGGTTGACTTTTTATATTTGTTTACAAAGTACATTGTTGCTGTTTTCTTAATGTTTAATGTGAGACTTGAATCATGTAGCCATCTCGCAACCTTCTCCATTGCTGTAAGTTTAATGGCAACCTGATCAGCATCCTTTCCCCAAGTATAAATTACCCTATCGTCTGCATAAATCTGGATATTAATATCCTTACAAACAGATGGCAGGTCATTTATATAGAGGGAGAACAGAAGAGGGCCAATATTAGAGCCTTGAGGCAGTCTGATATCAGTAGCAGTAATATTGGATGTAGTGTCACCGATACGGTTCAACCAGACAGGTAAGACTCAACCCAAGCCACAGTGTTTGTTGACAAATTAAATCTAGTTAATTTTGCAAGTAACGTCGGATGACTGACGGTATCAAATGCCTTGCGAAGGTCCAAGAAAATAGCTCCTACTACTCCTCCATTATCCAAATTGTGTTTGATCATTTCTCTGATAAGGCAACATGCCGTTTCCATCGAATGGTTTGCCCGAAACCCAAAGTGCAGTGCATGTAAAAGGCCTTCATCCTCCAGATGTTGTGTGAGTTGCTGTACGACCACTTTTTCTATTGTTTTTGCTAATTGGTCTGTAGTTGATCATATTATGTTTATTTCCTGCTTTATGAATTGGAATAATAGTGCCTCTTTTTAATGTACTAGGGAAGGTGTTTTCAGTTATTGATTTATTTATCAGTTTTGTTATTGGAGCAGTAAGACTATCTTTATAGGTTTTTAAGAAGAGAGTGTCTAATCTGTGGATATCCCTAGACCGTGAGCTTGATTATGTAGAGAGGATTTTGTTTACTCTTGTTTCATTAGTCAGTTCTAAACCTAGTCCATCCTGATTAAATGCAGATTCTTTGCCCTGATTTTGGGGGGAATTTTTATTAAAGATTTGTACAGACTGGATGAAATTTTTATTAAAATAGTTACTTATATCAAGGCTGTCTGTTATAATAGTGCCATTTATATTTAATTTTATACTTTCATTCTTTGTTTGTCCTCTTCCGGTAAGTTTGTCAATGCTTCTTCATAGCTGTCTAATTTTTCCCTTTGCAGCTTTAATTATTTCTAAGTGAAAGTCAGCCCTGGCCTTCCGTGGCAGCGTCGTGACTCTGTTTCTCAAACTTTTAAAAACCATGCGATCGGTGTTTAACCGTGTTTTATTAGCTCTTTTAAGGGCTGAATCCCTACTTTTCAACAAGGTCCAAGTTGCTTCATTAATCCAAGGTTTGTTTGCTTTAGCATTTTTTTTCTGGGTTGTGTTGGCCTATATTTGCAGATAATTTATTTAATTTTTGTCATTAGGCCATCACAGGCATGATCAGCATTTGCCCAATTTATGTCACACCATTGGACATTTTTAAGTTCGTTCTCTACCAGTTGTTGGTCTTTTTTAGTTTTTTAGGGCAAGCGCTTTTGTGCACCTTTTTGGTCATTATGTCTACATTTGGACAACTTCCTTGTTATCAGTGTGATGTTATGGTCTGATAAGCCTGTTAGTAAGTTTTAGGTTTTTGCTATGCGGTCAGGTTTATTAGTAAAGACCAAGTCTAGTAACATTCGAGAAGAGTGTGTTATTCTAGTCGGACTGTTTATCATTTGGGTCATGGTAAGGCCGTTTCTAATATCCTTAAGTTTCTTTCTATGTGATTTATTTAACCAGTCCAGATTAAAGTCCACCATAACGATCAGTTCTTTATTACTGTGCTGTTTGAGAATACTTGAAAATGAACTGAGAAAATTATCTTAGGCTGTGGGCGGTCGATATGCTACAAGTATCTTAAAATACATTTCTTGGGATAATGTGATTTTAATTCCAACACACTCAAGAATATCTACTGGGAGGGTTATTTTTTCGCTTTTAAAGTTTTCCCTTATATATATCATAACGCCCCAAATCTCTCCCACTTGATCTGTCTTTTCTGTATACCTTGTACCCAGGAACAATAATCAGAGCAAAAGGTGTTGTTGGTGTTAACCATGTCTCTGATAGACAAAGGTAATCCAAGTTAGAGTCTGACAAAAACTGCTGGATTTGTTCCGTTTTTTGGGTACACTCCTAATTTTAAGATGTCCCCCAAATATTCCTTTGGGTTTTAAATTTTGGTCCCACAATATATTTGCGTCATTTACAGTTTGAAACATCTTTGTAGTTTGTTGTTTAGAAGGTTGTGATTATACATCTATGATGTTTACGACGTTTAGGACGTCGGATGCTAGTAGGCAGAGATGCCATGAAAAATAGAACCTGATGCTTTCCTTGTCCAGCACACCAAAAAAAAATGGAGAGTGGAGACAAGAAAATGCTGAACCATAAACGAAAAATGTCTCAGTCAATACGTCTGCGTCTGAGTGCAAATTTGCGGAGAAGCATAAACTAGGCTTAAGAACTTTGATCAAGTGTGTGTGTGTGTTTTGCAGACTGTCAGCGCCATGTGGAGGGCAAAAAAAAAAGTGTGATCCTGGCCAGTACAGTACGAAATGTCTATGTTCTTTATTTAAAGTATTTTAATCAAAATATAAGTTTTATACGGAATGTTGAGTTCGAAGAAGAAACGTATCAGCAGACATTTTTTTTTTCTGATTTACACGTTACAAAGGCATTAAGGTATACAGTACAGTGTTTCCCACACATAGACGAATGTGTGGCGGTGCGCCACAGGTTTAACTCCGACCGTCACATATTGCGTTTTGTACTTCTTTTTACACTATTTTAGGCACGCCTCCAATACTACCCAAATGCAAATGCAACACCTCCGACTCTTCCTCTTTCTGAGACAGCTTGTGTCTGCGTGACAGCAGGGGGATATTTCTGCAGGCGGAGAGTTTGCTGTTTGATGTTTGGATTTAATCCTCAGCCAAGCGCAAGCGGGATGATATATTACACTTTTTTTCCAGGTTAGGAGGAGGAAAGCGTGAAAAACCATAAGACACCGCAAACATGGGCATACTTGCTAGGGGTGTGCGATTTGACGATTTAAGAACGTAAAGTGATTTACACGTGACGATCTGTCATTTTTGGGAGATCGTTTTATCCCGATTCACAGTTCTGCTGCTGTATTTCTGCCTCTTTGCCTCTGCGATGAAAATCCTCCGCTCTCTCCCTGCTCTAAGCGAATTACCCCCCGCCCCTCTCCTCCCTCCCACTTTACATGTTCGCAACCTGTCAACAAACATGGCGCTGCTGCGTCTGAGAGCGTAAATTAAGTTCTGTGTCATTCTCTTCTGACTGCCAGTGGCAGTACAAACAGAGTGAATATGTCCCCTCGCGCTCCGCGCAGATCGAGTTAAAATGTAAACAAAGTCGCGTAGCGACCCGTAGCCCATGATGGCGTGAGTCTATAAATAGCATGCAGGGCTAGATCTGCCCTCTTGGATAATCTCGCGGGTTACCTGACGTTTTTCGCTGGTAACTCGCTCCGTGAGTACTGTGTTTCGGCACTTGTTGAATTGCAGGTCCACAAAGAGGTAAGCACGTTTCAGTGTGTAACAGCGTCATCCTGCCGGTGACTTACAGTCGGAGTGTTCGTGTAGCCCTCTACGGCGATGGTTGACGCGTGTTCTCTTTGTGTTTGTAGTAGGAAAAGGTGAGCGGGTCGACAGAGGCGGCTCGCCCTCTTCCATGGCTGATGATTAGCTGGCGCATCCCTCCGGATGGAGGAAAGCGGATAGCTGATACTAAAAGGTAAAAGGTTCCGACTGCGTTCTGCGTTGTACGACAGCTCTCGCTCGGATTGCCTGGCCGGCACACAGCGCCCTATAGACTCAGGCGAGGGGTGGGGTGGGTGTGTGTGTGTGGGGGAGGGGGTTGTTCCGATTCGCGCTCTTCAGTTTTATTGAAAAAAAAAAAAATAAAATAAAGAAGTTCTCGCTCGGACGCCCCGGTGTTGTGCTTGCACTCATTCGCAGAAATGTTGGCGTGCACGTCGTGTGGGGCCGATCTCCAGGTGGAGGATGGCCATGACCTCTGTCCCAGGTGTCAGGGCGTGGATCACCTCAGATAAACCCTCACTGACCCATGTATGAATTGTGGCATTCTACCGCTGTCAGTGAGGGAGGACAGGCTGCACCAGATAGAAAGCCTGGTTTTCCCAGAGGCGTGCCGCGCCAGCGGGGGATCACGGTGGCCCAAAGGCGAAGAGGGGACGGCAGCAGCATCCCTCTCGGCATGAGTTGGACTCTCTAAGAGCTGAACTGGAGCAGCTGAAGGCGTTAATGGGGCCCCCAGCTCCTATGCCAGCCTTCCAGGGCGGGGCCTGGGAGTCAGGGGGGGATTCGGAAGACGTGATCTCCATGAGGGCCTCTAATTCAGAGTTCCAGTCCCTCGCAGCAGACCCGGACCCTTCTCCAGGTCACCGGGGGCAGCGGTCAGAGCCCCAGAGCGTGGAGGGCCACGAGGGCTCCGAATCCTCATGACTGATTCGCTGAGCTCTGACCCAGGGCAGGGACCGGGCCCGTTGCAGGCAATTATTAGAGCGGCTTTGGCCCGGATCGGGCTGGACAACACCCTGGCAGGCCGCCCAACAGGGAACCCCGTTTTTCGCCAGGCTCCCACGGCTCATGCATTTGAAGTTGCGCCTTCACCGGCATTTCTGGAGGAGCTGAAGCGTTGCTGGGCGGACCCCAGGCAGTTCTTCCACCCGGGTAGGCAAGCAAGGACCCTGGCGTCCATGCGCAGTCCGGGGGCCCATGGGCTGGACCACATGCCCTCCGTGGACCACTGTGTAGCCTCACTGATCCTCTCACCAGACGAGGCTCTGAGGGAGAGTGTCCGTTGCCCGAGTGTCCAGTGCCGGGTCACAGACAGCCTCCTTTGCAGGGCCTATGACGCCGCGGCGCGTATGGCCCAGATGGGCAACTCTCTCTCCGTGCTAATGTTGGCCCAGTCCCAAATGCTGCAACAAAGCACGGCGGAGACACCCTTGGGGGACACAAATGATGCAGCCCTGCAGGCCTTCGGGCTTATGACCAGGGAACTTGGTCGTCTAATGGCCACTTTGGTGGTGGCAAGACGACAGGTATGGCTAGCGCAGGTGCCTGTCTCAGACCATTATAGGCAGGGGCTGTGGGGACTACCGGTAGTTCCGGGCCAGCTGTTCGGCCCAGCGGATAGGGCCCTGGAGCCCTGGCGGCAGTCCAGTCAAGTCCTGGAGGTTTGGGGCGGGCGTACTGGCGCGACACCCACCCCGACTCGGCAGCGGGGAGTCTGGGTCTCAAGGGACCCTGGACGTCTGTTTCGGACTATATGGGCGGTGCAGCCGGGCTAGGGCAGAGACCGGCCAGCAACCCAGGTATGGACAAGCCCCGCCCCGCAGAACGCAGGCAGGGCAGGAGCAGGGCCGCCAACCCCCTAGGGGCCCAAGCAGGCGTCGGGACATGGCCTTAGGGCCAGGGGCCAGCGGCGGAGAGGTTTTCACCACAGCACCTGTCCTACTGGGAGGTCCATTGCAACGATGCATGGGTGAGGAACACCATATCCAGTGGGTACAAGTTATAGTTCCCCCGTCGGCCCCCACCCCCGTCTGGGATCAGGGTGACCTCGGTCACAGACCCGGTGCAATCCCTGGTCCTGCTACAGGAAATTCAGACTCTCCTGGACAAAAAGGCCGCTGTGGAGGTGCCGCCGCTTTTCCAGGCAGACGGCTTTTATTCAACCTACTTTTTCATACCAAAGAAAGATGCGTCGCTTCGGCCGGTGCTAGACCTCAGGGGTCTAAATCAATTTCTGAAGGTGCTTGCCTTCCGGATGCTTCGCACCCGGGATGTACTTCAGGCCATTTGTCCAGAAGAATTGTTCACATCGGTAGACCTGACGGATGCATACTTTCATTTCCCCCTCCATACAGAGTACAGGAAGTACCTGAAGTTCGCCCTCAGGGAAAGGTCTACCAGTTCACGGTCCTGCGATTTGGCCTGTCCCTCGCCCCTCGGGTGTTAACGAGGTGCATGAAGGCAGCCCTGAGCCCCCTTTGCCGGTCAGGGCTGAAAGTCCTACCCTATCTGGACGATTGGCTCATCTGTGCGCCCCCTTCTTGGGAAATGAGACTTGTCACATCCTGGCCCATGTCCGGGCACTGGGATTGACATTGAACAGACAGAAGGGCCAGCTGAGGCCCACCCAACAGATCACTTTTATAGGCATGGCCTTGGACTCTGTGACCATGGAGGCCCGCCTGACCGCACAGAGGACGGCCAGGATCTTGGGCCTGCTCCGGTCCTTTCAGCTCGGAGCGGCAACCCCAGTCAGCTTGTGGCTGAGACTTTTGGGGATGCTGGGTGCAGCTTCAACCTTGACGCCTCTGGGGTTGCTTCACATCCGGCCCCTACAGAGGTGGTTCGGTGGCCTCCACATGGACCCCCGCCTGGACAGACGGGTGCCACATGAACGGAAGTTAAGTTGACACAGAACGGAAGTTAAGTTGTAACTGTGGTTCTGTGAATTCCTGGATGACTGCCAGTCAGGCCGGTCACTCTGAACCTTTCCCCGCTAGAAGATCCTGGTAGCCCTACGTGCTATTTATAGACTCACGCCCACATTCTAACTCGACCTGCGCGGAGCGCGAGGGGACATATTCACTCTGTTTATACTGCCACTGGTAGTCATCCAGGAATTCACAGAACCACACTTACAACGTAACTTCCGTTTTCGTTCCAAAGTCAAAGTCCTCATCCGTTGAATGGAACTGGTTTGGTTTTGCACTAGACGACAAAGAGCAAACAAACATTTTTTGTAAAGTTTGCAAGGAGAGCGTCAAGGCAAGTGATCGCAACACCATAAACTTGTTTAATCACTTGAAGAGAAGGTATCACAAACAATACAATGAGCTGTCTGGCAGCTAAAGCTATAAAGCAGACTGCAGCAGCAGTGGCTGGCGCTTATTCTTCTTAGTTTAGCAAGCGCTACAAAAAATAATCATAAAACTTACCCCCTATGACACAGACGGCAAATTATCCATGCAGTTGCCAGGCTATATTTTTTCCCCAAACATCGCCATTCCACGCATGAACGCTGAATGCTCAGGGACTTACAGGGATAAGAACAATATGTTTGGATGGATGGAAGAATAATTAGAACTGCTTATATTACAGTCTACCTTCATTATTTTATGTAGCAGCACTTTGTATACTGTTGTGTTTTTACACTACATTGTTATCACTTATGTTTTTATTAGGCAGCTTTATGTTTGCCTGTTTATAATATCAGCATTCTGCAAAAAACATTGGAACCAGTTAAAGCTGCATTTACCCGGTTGTATGAGGATTAGTTATTGGTGTATTGTAGATTGCACAATACATCTTGCACATATTTGCAGATACAAATAAGTCTTTTATTTTAAAAGATTCTATTTTATTATATTTTCTGAATATCATATTTTTAAACTGAAGTAAGTTAATGTTAGATTTCTGTTTTAGTAGGCAAGTCAAGATTAAAAATGTATATAATACATTTAAATACGTTTATGATTTAGATGTATATTTCGTTAAGGTTATTTGAAAAAAAAAAATATATATATATATATATATATATACAGTGTTTGTATAGTTTCATTCAGAACTTTCTGTGCATTTCTATGATCTTTGGTTTGGGAAAGACATATCAGTATTTTAGCCCTCTGTTGGTTCTCCCTAATTTGAATGAATTTGTTTATTTTTTGTTTCTTTTCTTTAATGTGTAATTTAAGATTTTTTGGGGATCATTTAAAAATATCGTGATACGTTATTGTTGTGGAATGTTATTTTGTAAAATAAATAAAAACTGTTAAATTCTAGTTAAAATTCAAGTATTTAAAAGTATTAATTTTTTTTTTAAACTCCCCGGCCTGTTTGAATGTCTCCCTAATTCTGAGGTCTCAAGGTTGGCAAGTATGCTTTTAACACACAATCACAGATTGAAAAAAGTGCTATAAAACATTTTATTCTGAATACAATAGTTTCATAGTGTTGATGTTACTGTAGGTCCCGACCCTTGGCAAACAAGCGATTGCACAATCTTTAGAAAGTTAACTATAGTCACAAGCGTGCAGTAACCCCACCACCACACATTGCTTTCAAATCTGTGGGAAACACTGCAGTAGATGAGCACTCTGATTCCACCTATGATTAATTGGCGTTAGCAGTACCAATATTTAGCAATGTTTCCACCTCTCACCCCCACGGCAGAACTAGCAGAATGGCAGGAAAGATTTCTAGGGAAAATACCTCCATAATATGAAGAACATCTTTAATAGTGGGAAGAAGGTTTCCCAGCAGGACTGTGCCTCCTGGGCTTGTTGTCTATTAATGTTGCATCATATAAAATGGTACCAAGCCACATTGTTTAGTATCCACTATGTACAGTTCTACTGCTCGGGTCCTCTTACCAAGGCTTGCTTTATAAGTGATAAGTACAAGTCAAAGCAGGTACATTGGTTATTCTGTAAATTATGCTACCATCAAGAGAAGGCTTTTTTGCAGTAATTTAGGAGTGCAATATTTTTTTATTTGCTCTCTACCTTCCTATATTGTTTGCAAGAGCTAATCACTGGTGTATGATACATTTTATTTTTTTATTTTTCTTAAGTGCTGCAAGAGCTTGCAACTTTGACTTAAAATCCGAACTTGACTTTATTTCCAACTAGTTGCCTTGGAAATGCTGAAAAGCAGGACAACAGCAAGCTCACCATGCATCTGAAACAGAAGTGAACATTGGAAAGCAGCCGTAATCAAAGATGTAGGGTCACTGCATGTGTTCTTGCAGGTGCCACTGCTTTTTCTCTGAACAACAATGGGTTTGTCAATGCCTTTAATGCTTTCTTCTCCTGGGATTCCTAAGACCCTTTCACCTGTGTTCCATTCATGGGGAAGCTTATAAAAACAGGAAAATAAAAATTATAATCATTCGTCTTAGAATTTGCTTTTGCAAAGGGTTATTCATTAAAACATGACCAGATCCATTGTTAAATAAGAAATTTAGAGCTTTGCAGTACTAAATGCGATTATTTCTACTTATTTGTAGAGCAAATTCATGTAATTAATTTACTATTGCTATTTTTGTACAGATGTACAGAATTTATCTTGTTAAATTTACTGTTTAAAGTAAATTTACAGCACAGATTGCACCAGTTTGCTTTTATATATATTTTTACTCCTATTCTGACACATTAGGCATTTTTGTTACATAAATCTTTATGAAAATAGGCATGTTAAAGAAATTGGTGGCATTCTTGATCAAAAACATTTTGACATTTATACTAAAGGTTTTGATACTATCATGATTATTAGTTAATATGCCTCCCACCCCCCAGCTCCCTGTCAAGTATCACAAACAAAATACAAACTAGGCCTATGTGTTTTTTTGCTCCTTTTTAACTAAAGCTAGTCCCTGACCCAGGGTGTTGGAGATTAAGCTTTTTTTTAAGTTTTCCCTTTTGCACTCAATGTGGCCAAACTCTTAAAAAAATTCAGATTTTTTTTCATATTTTATCTTTCAATGAGCAATATTAATTTGAAATTTGATTGAAAATTAATCCTTTGTGAATATTTTTTTAACTGTGGCCAACCTTAAAGCATGTCAATGTTAAAATCATTTATTGTAGTGCTGTAAAAACTGACCAGCTGACAACATTTAATTTCAATAGATTAATCTGCAACTTCTTCTCTCTGTCATTTTTCTAATATTACATTTAAAAGCCGAAAAACAATCTGGTTGTCTTTGCAATTTATGGTGGAAAATAAGTATTTGGTCACGTGCAAACAAGCAAGATTTCTGGTTCTCGCAGACCTGTAACTTCTTCTTTAAGACGCTCCTCTGTCTTCAACTCATTACCTGTATTAATGGCACCTGTTTGAACTTATCAGTATAATAGACACCTGTCCACAACCTCAAACAATCACACTCCAAACTCCACTATGGCCAAGACCAAAGTGCTATCAAAGAACATCAGAAACAAAATTGTAGACCTGTACCAGGCTCTGAAGTGCATCTCATAGAATACTCTAAAAACACATGTAAACAAACACAGTGGTATGTTTTGTTGTTCTCTACACCTCCTCATGTTCAAAATTGCCAAAAGACCATATTAGATATACTACCCATTCAATATAAAGTATTTAGTGCCCAAATGTTGCATTGCACACTGATTACATCAAATAAAGAGAACCGTTCTGGTAAAATGATCTCTGGCTGTTGTTGACAGAGACGGATGGTTAGAAAATTGGGCTCTAATCCGTCCATCATCACGTAGGTGATGGAGAGCCCTTGCGTTGACGGATAATGTCATTTCGTCTATCCATTTGTACGTAGATGGAGAAGTATAAACTAGGCTTAACACACTACACTGCCAGGCAGTTATAAAACTGGTAAAATGTCATATGGTCATATGAAACTTGGTAAAAACGATACTTGTCGTGTTTGGAGGAAAAATAATACTAAGTAGCATCCACAGAACACCATACCTACTGTGGGGCATCGGGGTGGAAACATCATACTTTCGGTCTGTTTTTCTGCCAAGGATCCAGGATGACTGATCTGTATAAAGGAAAGAAAAAAATTAATATATTAAATTTTTAGAAAAAATCTTCTTCCATCAGCAAGGAGATTGAAGACATGGCTGGATCATTCAGTATGACAATGATCCCAAAACTGGGTAACGAAGGAGTGGCTTCAAAAGAAACCTTTCAACGTGCTGGAGTGGCCTCGCCATTCACCAGGTCTCAACCCCATAGAAAATCTTTGGAGGGAGTTGAAAGTCTTTGTTGCCAAGCAACAGCCCCAAAACATCACTGCACTATGAGAGATCTGCATGGAGGAATGAGCCTAAATACCAACAACAGTGTATGAAAACCTTGTGAAGACTTACATAAAATGTTTGACCTCTATCGTAGCCAACAAAAGGAATATAACAAAGAATTGAGATTAAACAAATGACCAAATACTTATCTTCCACCATTAGAAAGGACACTGTGATTTTCTGGATTTTTCTTCTTCTACTTTTGTCATTATAGTTGAGGTATACCTATTATGCAAATTACAGGCGTCTCTCATATTTTTCATTGGGGGAACTTGCACAATTGGTGGCAAACAAAATACTTTTTTTTTGTCCCAGTATATATAAAACCCTAACTGAGGTATCTTGTGATTTTATAACACTATGTAACCTAACATAAAAAAATGTTGCTGTATAACAGTAACTGTACATGAGTATGTATGTTTGATGACTTACAAATTTTCAGAGCTTTCAGTATCAGCTTTGTGAATGGTTTACTAACTTTTTTTACTTTCTTTAATATAGAAAGTAAAACATTAGTTTAGTCTTACATCAGCTCTTTAGTTATTTTTGTGTCTCTTCTCTGTCTTCATTAACCCCCAGAAGGTCATGACAGATGTACTTAGCCAGGTTCTGCCATAGGTTTCTTCCTATTAAAGGGGAGTTTTTCCTCTCCACTGTTGCTACATCCTTGCTCAGTATGAGGGATTGCTGAGGAATTGCTGTTGTTGGAGTCTGCATGATCCAGGTACAACCTCACGTCAATGACTCAACCCAATCTGCTGGGATAAAATAGAAAATTTGAAACTGATGGGAATGTTTCTATAATTGTGTTGAAGTGACTTTTCTTTTAAAGTGTTTTAAGGTGAGATCTGTTCTGAATTATTGCTTTATAAACTATATAAATAAATAAAAAAAATGAATTTACCAGGTGAGAATCTATACACGGTTCATAAAGTATTTAAATAGAAGTCACCAGGGGAGCACGGTGGTGCAGCTGGTAGCGCAGCTCACCTCACAGCTAGAAGGTCCTGGGTTCGATTCCTGCCGGGGACGCTGTGGGTGCTGAAGGTGTGTTTGATCCTCCATATCATCAGCACCCACACCCTGGGTGGGGTTGGCAAAAGGGCCTTTCTGTGTGGAGTTTGCATGTTCTCCCCGTGTTCCCTTGAGTAGTTAATGTGAGCTACTCCCACAAAAACATGTATCAGTTCTGGGCTATATACTGCCCCCTCCTGGCTGACCGAGGCGCCTGAGGGGTTGGAGAGGATCCAGCTGGAATAGTGTGATCCTTCCACACGCTACGTCCAGCTGGGGGAACCCCACCCCCTCGGGTGACAAAATGGGCCTGTTCACTCCTCAAGTAGGAAGGAGGCTTGAGCTCAGTGCAGGGCCCTCCTATGGTCAGCAGAGGGAAGGCAATGCCCAGGACTGTACTTAGGTAGGAACACTGGGGTGATAATAATGGGGAAAAAATCGTGGGATAAAAAAAAAAAAAAAATAGAAGTCACCAGTTATATAGTTTTGCATTTTTTTTTTCTTATCTATCTGCCAGCAGACCTCATTTGTGTTAATCTTCAATTTGTTTTTGATTTGGCACATCCAAGTTCTTATCTTGACATTAAAGGGAAACTTTTCTAAATCAAGCTCAGTTAGTTGAATTCAAACAATGTTTGAATATTTTATACATAGCTTGAGTCAGTCCATTTTAGATCTGATTCAAATAAAATTGAAGCGTGTGTATGCCTGCATTAGGATGTGACAGAGCCCACGTCATTATTTTTTATATATGTGAATCGTAGACTGTACATAAGATGGACAGAGCCTCTTTGACGTCACCCATAGGTTTCTGAAGAAGTAAACTGAAACCCGATGGGGGGTTTCCACCAACAACATCTTGGCCACTCACTAAACTCGGAGCCGATGTAGCTACAAGGTAACTGAGCTAACCCAGAGCTAGGGAAAGCTAAAGGAGGTGGACACTTTTAACCCTAAAACTGTAGTTCAGCTACACTACTACCCCACTGCCTTCTAGTCAGATTCAGTAATTTTTAAACTAAAATCATGAAGCCTTGTTGGTCTTTAACTTTCACTAATATTATAACAAGTTTTGGCAGTAAGTAAAGTTAAGAAGAAACCTTTTTTTGACAAAGCAATGTTATGTCAAATTCACAGCAGAAATATCATTGTAGTTATCGAACAAAATGTAGAAGAGATTTTTGGTGGGTCATTTAGGCAATCATATCACCATACTAAGTCATCTTTGTCCAGTAAGTGCAAGATTAACATCTGAACACGAATAAACATTGCAGATGTAACTAATGGTTAAATTCAGAAAAATATAAATAGCTGAGACGGTTAACGTGAGGCCGAGGTTTTGCCCTTTAATCCTTCATTATTCCATTCAGAGTGAAACATTTCTATCAAAGGAGTTTTCTATTGAATCATTGATTTACAGCACTCATTCCTCCTGGATAAACACGTAGCAACAGTAGTAGACAGTCACCTGCACGGTGTCATTGACTTCACAGCAATCTCCCATACTGAGCAAGCATATAGCGACAGTGGAGAGGAAAAACTCCCCTTTAAAGGAAGAAATCTCAAGCAAAGCCTGGCTTGGTACGAGCTGCCATCTGCTATGACAATCTAGGGTTCTGAGAAGAGCAGAAACAAAAATGAAGAGAAGAACTGATGTAAGAGTACTTTCTATGTTATAGAAAGTAAAAATGTAGGAGATGGGGGACGTTCAGTTACTTAGAGGTTCATCCTAGTCTCTGTAACCCCTTCAACTAGGCATCACAGCTGAACAGAACATCATGCCATGTGCAGTCTATGGAAAAAAAAATAATAAAACACACAAAAATATGAAGTTAACAGTTGAAATAACAGCAAATAATTTAATTGGAGAAGAGAAAAGTAGCAGGTGAGAAGTGGTTAGTCTATATTCCATAGTCTAGTTATGGCAGCATAACTATATAGATAGCTCAGGAGGAAGAAGTGATACACTACCCATCGTATTACATAGTGTTGTTTGTAACATTACAGCAACAAGTTAACCCTTTGTTGGAGAAAACATCCTTAACCAAAAAGTAAAATAGAGTAAATCAACTACAGTGTATACACAGAAGTCTTTTTAAATCTTTAAGTGGCTTTTCATTTGTAACCATCAGTGTTTTTTTAGATACATTAGTGTTTATTAACAGATGCAACCCCTTTCTCTCTTTGTGACTTAGTGCCTCCAAAAATCATCAATCTATCGAGGGATATTGTGGTAAATGAAGGATCTAATGTTACCCTGATGTGTCAAGCCAGCGGTAAGCCAGAGCCTTCCATCAACTGGAAATTTATCTCCAATTCAGGTAAGCTGTTTGCCTGCTAAGGCATCTCATTACTGAGAGACAAGTTTAGCCTGGTCCCTGTTTTATTGCTTTATGTTGCTTCCATCTTTCGCTCTTCCCCACATCCCATGTGTTTTACCATCTATCAGTGACTTTGTCTCACCCCTAGTGGTTTTTTCGCTTCACTAACTCCCATCATGACCTGTTCCAGATCATCATTATGCTGCGATCATTTAGTGGTAAATAAATTAGCCCTGTTGTAATTGGACTAATTAATTAGTATAACTGAATGGACGCAAATATTGTATGATCAGTTTGACTGATAGAAGGCAGAGTGGATTAAAACAGAAAGGGAAATTTTTTCTAATAGAACACCATGCCAAACTATTTTCATTTTTATTTCCATTTCACTTTATATATCGTGAGTGGATGTTGCGCAATTTGTGATGTTCTTTATTCATGCTAGAATTTACGTGTTGAGATCCTAACATGGCGTAAACGTGACTAACCTGCCCGGAAACACATAAGTTGTAAGAGGAGACAGTAATTGTTTCTTTTGAGAAACAGAAACAGTGGGCCGGGTGTTTCCTCTGGAAATCAGAGATGATTGTTTTTCACACATGGATTTTAGGGTAATATAATGGTTAAGTGGATTGCTTTAAAATACTTATTTTATTTATTCATTTATTTTTTCCAAAATGAATGAAGCACTGTATTTGTGATCTTAATGAACTGGGAGACCATTGTTGTGAAAAGTGGGTATACAAAGCATGTTACCTTTATAGCAAAGGCCACAGTTTTCATTTAGACCCATGTTTGTGCCTGTCTTTATGCAAGAGATACAATTAAAAAGAATACACAATCTGATTTAATTTGTGAACCTTTGCTAAGACAAAGTAATCTATGGCATAGTAATATACTAACTTAAAATGAGCATTTTGTTGTGCCTAATGTTTTCCTTTTACACCTGTAATTCTGCCAGCATTCTTGAATTCATGATTTTCAAGCATGACATATTTTAAATGAAGCCTCCCTACAAAAATCAAGGCTGCATGTGAATATCTGCCGAGTGTTCATCCGTCCGTCTGTCTGTCCGTCCGCCTGTCCACCTATCCATTATTCTTCTGTTGGGATTGGTATTGTTTAGGTCTCTCTACCATGTTTGCATTTTTTCCTTTTCCTTACATCAGTTTTTTATTTGTTTATTAACTTATGATTTGATTCTTCAGTTGTACTTAATTCATTCGCACCGTATACTGTTAGTATTACATTATGCTTGTCGGAGTTTACTCCTTCCCTGCTCCTTCAATTATTTTCTGTCCATCCATGCTCTCCTTCCCAGGTGTTTCTCATCGTCCTATTTCCCTTTTTCTGCTCTCTCTCACAGCTGCCACCACTCACATCTGATTAGCTCATCTGCTTTATTTATCCTTTCCACCTCTCCCATAACTTCCTCTCTGGGGGGGATGCAGAAGTCAGCTGAGTAGGAGGAGAGGTCGAGCGAGCTTTAAAGGAGACGCTGACAGAAACTGGGCAGTTTGATTAAACATTTTCTCTGTCTTTTTGGTGGTTAGCAATAGTTGGATCAAGATGTTAGAACAGGATGAAAATGAAGATGATGAAATGAGTTTTGATTAATGGATTCCAGCGTCTAACAGAAAGGGGTGTAGAACAAACAAACATACCTTGAAATAAAGTAGCCAAGGAAGCTTGGATGAAATCAGTTCTAATGAATGGAGCACGGGTGATTTAAGGAAAATTGAGAAGGAAGAAATTAATATAATATTGAGATTCAGGAAGAATGAAAACATTAATTTCAGTCCGATAACGTTATCCCGGGAGTTGGAAAAAAAAGATAGGAGACGTGAAAATGGCAAAAGTACTGAGAGATGGTAATTTGTTGATAGGTAAAACAGAAGAATAATGCAATCATATTCATATTATATTTAAAAGAGCTGTCTATGAAAAGAGAGTTCCTTAGGCTTTCATTATTGTTCCCAGGTGTGTCTAGTCTTCCCTAATAAATTCCCTGTGTATATATGTCCCCTCCTTGCCCCCTGTGTGTCTGTATTCATGCTGACTACTCTGCCTGTTCCTGGTTATCTGTGCTTGATTTTCCTCCTCACCATCGACCAGTTAATAAAGTGAGTTTTCTACATCTCATCCTATATGCGTCTGATCATCACAGAATGACACCGCCAATTAGACTCAGCATAGGGTGAGAGACTCACCATCCTGCAGTGGCTGGCTAGAGAGGCAGCTAAAAATTCTTCCCCGCCAATGGACTCACTCTTCGAGGCTGGCAATCTGTCCGTCGAGTCTGGACCCCTATCGACTGGACGCTGATCGAGGCCGAGATCATCGGTCATTTTCCTGACGTCGGCGTGGACCTCGCCGCCGGACGTCATTCTCCTGTGTCCAGAAGGTCCAGCTTTCTACCTCACCCTCATCCATAAAACTGATGACCCTCCTAATGGCTCTCTGATTACTTTGTGTTCTAGCTGTCTGCAGCTTCTTCATCATTCTTAAGTACCCAAGCCTGCTCCGAGATATTTTCTAGTTCTTTTACCTGCTCCGCGACATTTTCAAGTTCCCGAGACAGCTCCAAGATGCTCTCAGGTTCCAGTGCCTGCTCCAAGACATTCTCACGTCCCAGTGCCTAATCCAAGACACTCTCACATTACAAGGCCTGCTCCGAGACGATCTCATGTTCCAGTACCTGCTCTAAGACGCTGTCGCGTTCCAGCACCTGCTCCGAGACACTCTCACCTTCCAGTGCCTGCTCTGAGACGCTCTCACGTTCCAGTATCTGCTCCGAGACACTCTCACATTCCAGTATCTGCTCCGAGACACTCTCACTTTCCAGGGCCTGCTCTGAGACATTCTCACATTCCAGCATCTGCTCCGAGACGCTCTCACATTCCAGGGCCTGCTCTGAAACGTTATCATGTTCCAGTGCCAGATCGACAACGTTCCTGAGTTCCTGAGTTGAATCCAGAACGCTCTCTAGTTCCTGTCCTGCCTCCCGCTGTTTGTGAATTCCAGTTGTTCTGCCTGAGGGCGTTTGGGCTGTCCTTCCTGGTTTTGACGTTTCTGCTGCTGCAGCCTTGGCTGCGGTTTTCCTGGAGGTCACGGCAGCAGCTCTGAGGCCCTCTCCTTCCACCGAGGAAATCGAGGTGGATCCTCGCCGGCCTCTACTCTCTTCGTCCGCCGAGATGATCAAGGCTGATCCTCCCCGGCTTCTGTACTCTTTGTCCACCGAGGTGACCAAGGATGACCCTACCGGCTTCTGTGCTCTTCGTAGGATCCAGGCTGGCAATCTGTACGTCGGGTCTGGGCACCTATTGACTGGACACCGATCGAGGCAGAGATCATCGGTCATTTTCCTGACGTCGGCGTGGACCTCGCCGTTGGACATCATTTTCCTTGTCCAGAAGAGTCCAGCTTTCTTCCTCACCGTCATCCACAAAAATAATGACCGTCCTAATGACTTTCCGACACTCTCACGTTCCAGGGCCTGCTCCGAGACCCTCTCATGTTTCAGTACCTGCTCTGAGACGCTGTCGCGTTCCAGTACCTGCTCCGAGACACTCTCCCCTTCCAGTGCCTGTTCCGAGACGTGCTCATGTTCCAGGTCCTGCTCCGAGACACTCTCACGTTCCAGGTCCTGCTCCGAGACACTCTCACGTTCCAGTGCCTGCTCTGAGACATTTTCATGTTCCAGTGCCGGATCAACGAGGTTCCCAAGTTCCTGAGTTGAATCCACAAGGCTCTCTAGTTCCTGCCCTGCGTTTGTGAGTTCCAGTTGTTCCAGTTGTTCTGCCTGCGTCACCCGAGGTCGTTTGGGCTGTCCTTCCTGGTTTTGAAGTTTCTGCTGCTGCAGCCTTGGCTGCGGTCCTCCTGGAGGTCACCGCAGCAGCTCTGAGGCCCTCTCCATCTGCCGATGAGATTGAGGTGGATCCTCCCCGGCCTCTTCTCTCTTCATCCACCGAGGTGATCGAGGATGACCCACCCCGGCTTCTGTGCTCTTTGTGCATTGAGATAGTCGAGACTCTGCCCTTCTCGTTCCAGTGTAGTTCCTCCGTCGAGATTCCTTAGGCTGCAATTGGAGCAGCTGCCGTATCCTTTTGGCCTCTACCTGCAGCTCCCATTGTTGGTCCTCCAAGAGCTCTTCTTCGGGGAATTACTCATGGGAACCAACCATCTCTTCTTCTTTGCTGGCTCCGCAGTCTCATGATTACAGCGCCCCTTTGCAGAATAAATCGCTCATCGACCTAACGAGCTGTTCTTCGAAAAATAATACTCCTCAGGGGAATTATTCGCCGCTGTCATCCTAGCCTTCACTGGGCTGCAATCAAAAATAATGGTTGGCCTCCGGACTTTCTTTTGAGACTGCTTCGGCTGCATGGATGGCCTCCTAACCAGCCTAGGGGGCGCCTACAGCCTTTTGGATGAGGAAAGAACTGATCGTTATTCATGTTTTTGGACCTATTCGAGACCTTTGTTGAGAACTTTATTTGTGTTTTGGACTCATTGGAGATCTTTGAGAACATTTTATTGGTGTTTTTAGTTTCATTGGAGACCATTGTTGAAGACCTCATTTGTGTTTTGAACCTGTGTTAAGGACGTTATTTGTGTTTTGGACTCTTTCAAGTTTGCTCCCGGTTCTGGGCAGCAGTGTAGCCAGACAGTCACAGGCTTCCCTCTTCCCACCAACATGTAGGGATGAATAATGGGCTTTATGTACAGCTCGTTTAGTAGAATTTCTTTCTTTTTTCTTATCAACCAGTAAGAGCGTTTCCAGTTACGTCTGTGGGAAGCATTGTGGTGGTAGACTGCAGCACTAAGGTAAATAAAAGAATGTGATATTGCTTCTAATGGAGATGACAGTACACTAATAGTATATTATAGTATACCAATATAATCGTATAATACAGCAGTATGAAGCCTCTTACAAGTTTCAGCAGCATGAAGATTTAACAGCTGAACACTACTGTGTTCCTTTGTGTACCTTGTCAGCTAAGTACAATTCAATGGTCAGTCTTCACAGATAACCATCGAATGAACAACTATCAAAGAGGTGGACTGTGAAGATTAGAAGGGAAAACTTTTTCAGTGTTTGACCACATTTATGTATGTAGTGGACACTGCAGCACAGAGGCCATTTTCACATGTGTGGCCGTGCCAAAAAACGGCCAGAGAAAAATACAAATGTTTTCTGTTCACATGGCATGGATCAGTCCGTGCTGGAATCCAGTGTTTTACATGACGGACTACACCAAAACAGCAGGTGGCGGTTATACAAATAATTCTGCAGCTATTCAACAAACAAGGGAGTAAGAAGTACCGACGTCATAAAACGAGCAACCACCTAGAATGTAAATACACTGGTCAACTGGTCAACTGCTACCTGAAGCCCTCTACAGCGTGAGTGTTCTAGTAAACCTTCCGTTTTGTAACCTGGTGTGTTGCTGTAGGATGCTTCAATCGCATTGTTTTGGTCTCTCAATTAGCGCATGGTGATTCTGTAATTTCGGTCGGCAGTGTTTTCACTTTCACGTGGAGCGCGTCTATTGTCTTAGATACGGCCAGGGGACAACTTGTGTTCACACGATCCGTATCCACTCGTACTTGGACTCCGATACTACCTCCAAGGCAGGTCTCTCGGGGCGTATCCTAACACGGTCCAGGCTGGGTTCACATGGTACGAAATAAGTGGATTTGCACAAAATACGGTACCCGAAAACGGACTCGAGCCCCATGTGAAAACGCCCAGAATGTCAAAGAGGCAAGGGAGGAAGGAGGGAGAAGGAAGTTAAAACCCGGTTCCAGTTTTATGTCTTCAGAGCAGTTATTCACTCGATGTAAGAATGCTTCTTCTTGCTCTTCTTCCTAGATCTGAAGCAGCTTGTCACTGTCACTTCTCCTATCTCACAGCCTTGTTGAAAAAATAGAAAGTGGAGTAGTGGTGGCTTATTAGCAAATACAGAGTGTTAACCTAAGAAAACACAGTATAAGTTGCATTGTGTTAATCTCAAAGAACAGTATAAATAAATGTGAGCTTAACAGTCATTGTGGAATGTTAAACTGTCCTTATCAGTTTCCTAATCAGAATAAAATATTGAAGCTGTCTCACTGCCTTTTGATGATGGTACCTCCGAAAGACCGCTGTTAGCCAAACACTTACCTTCTTAATCATGAATAAAGTTGGAAATATTAAACCTAAAGTCTAGTCTTGCAGGCGTCGCTGTGTGTTTTTGAAATATCCGGTGAACAACGTTGATGCTGATGAGCAGCAAGTCTTGAAAACAGAAGTATAAGATGCCATTTGGTCAAGACTGTATTCTGATAGTTTTGAGCCTGAAGTTACGGGGCTGGCTAATCGTAACCAGGAAGTGACTCTATATAAAACCTATTTGAAGATAAATAATACAGATATCTATCCATCCATCCAGGGACATTTCCTGGACCTGGGAACATTGGGGGCTGACCCCACACCCTCGTGGGGAAATATGGGGGAACCGAAGCAGTGAAAATTGGCTGGATGGATAGGACTTTGCGGGTAACTCCTTCGACCAGTTGGAGTAGGCCCACCCAGTGCAAGTTATCTAGTGTATTTTAATAGAGAGAATTATTATTGAATTATTAATAATAAAAAATTCAAAAATATCTGTAGAGGGAGAAAGAGATGACGTAAAAAAATATAAAGATGCCTATTTGTGCCCAATCTTTAACTCTCTGGCTGATGTATTTAGATGTTGTTTTGATAACATTATAGTGTGTGTTCATGATGTCATCTAATTTACAAAGAGCATCAGTCTCTCTTTCCCTGTAAACCATGGATTTTATCAATACAGACCAGTCCCAATACTATCTACAAAAAACCTTGCAGTGAGTGATTTTCTCCAATTATGAGTAAGTCAAATGTTGATCAGTTGAAATGGGGAATAGAGCTGATGAGAGAATGGCCTCATGAAGTTTAATGTCATTTTAAGCATGATCACTTTATTCCCAAATGATTTTGCTAGAGGAAATATGAACTGCTCAACTGCTTGACTTTAGTGAAGCAATTACACTTAATAAGGGCCATCGCAGTAGGACATCATGATGTCTATACAGTTGACAACTCTCTTAGAAAATCATAAAATGCCTAAAGGAATTCTGGGAAGCAGAACTGCATTACCATAAGGAGACTGTATAAAAGACAGCCTTTAAAGAACATTCAAATGGTGGTGTCTCACTGGTTTAAACCAACAGACCTAATGACAACACATTTAAGGTAAAATAACAAACTTTTGAAAAACAAGATTTTCCTTCAGCTATTTTGTAACAGCAAAGACTAGAATAACCTGCAGAATAAATCTCATCCAAATGCCTTTTATCTTGATGTAGTTATTGTAAACAAATTAACAATTTTCAATTTTACTCTCTAATTTTAAAATGTACTGCATAATAATAATAATAATAATAATAATAATAATAATAATAATAATAACAAATTCATACCTCACCCATAGCCCTTGTGCTTAATGTATTTTCTCTTCATGTGAAGCCACCAGAGCTAAAATCCTTTCCTTATATGTCTTCACATAACTAAAAGAATTTTGGATTTCCATCCTAAAAGCAGCAAAAAGGTTTCTGATAATTACAGCTGGAATCAATTGAAGCTCTTATTTACAAAGTGTTTGCGGCAGAAGAAGATCAAATGGAATTTATTGACATTCTCCTGGAGGCTTTTGTGAAGCTCAAATACTGCTTTAATCTTCTTATGGATTCTTGAGAATATGTGCCTGCTTCTTCTGAAGGACACTAAAATACCATCAGATACATACTACGGTTTATATGTAAAATTATGTTTTTGTTTTTTTTAAAGTTATTTAGCCCTGAAAATGAAGTGAAAAAGAAGTATTTTGATTAATTAACTGTGATTAATTGTACCTTCTCTCTGTTTTTCTAAAATGCCTAATATTTTATAAAAACATGTTTAGCCATGAAAAGCAATGAAGGAAGTAACATGGGGAAAGGCTAATCTTTGTGGTAATTATTTGAGTTATTATTTTTCACAAGACACTGCAGATACATCTAAAATTGGCTCATTTAAAAGCATTAATACATAAACAACAGAATCTAAATGCTGGTATATGAACTAATAATAGATATTTCATGAACCAAGAACATCTGCTTACTATTGGGCTGAGAATCAAGGTTAAGGGACTTAGAGTTTGTGCAAGTCTTCCTCGGCCATCATGGTCAGTGCTGTCATATTTGGATTTATTCTTAAGCAAACAGTGTATGCATCCTGTATATAAGATATGAAGGAAAAACTCACAAATTTTTGTTTTTTGTGTACGTGTGTTTTTGACATCACATATTATTTAGGTTTAAAAAAAGAAAAAAACTGCTTCTTCTTTAAAAAAATACGTTAGGAAAATTAGAAGTTCTAAAACCTAACAGTAGATATTTGATTTTGAATATGAAATAAAAAATAATAATTACCTGGTGAAAAAGAAAACATTATTCATTTACTTCTATTAAGAAACCAGTCACTATCTCAGCCATTCTAACTACAAAGTAACAGACTGTGTCAGTGAAAAAGTAGTTACTACACCATCAAATGATTTGGTTTGCCAGGTTACTATGGAAAATACAAGATTCAGCCATCTTCTTTGAGGGTAGCAGCATCAGTTAAAAGGCTCCACAACCTGATAAAGAGGGCTGGTTCTGTTATCCGTATTACTGTGGAACTACTGGAGATTAGGATGCAAATAAGGATTCTTCATAATATAAAAAAAAAATATGGACAGCTCTGAACATCCTCTTCATGATACTATCCTACAACATAAGAGTGTCTTGAAGGCCTCTTCAGATCCCAGCTACAACATAAACCACTACAGGAAATCCTTCCTGCCCACAGCCATAATGATCTACAACAACCCCTTAAATAATGTATACATTATTACGAGCTACAACAACACTTATTTTCTCTCTGGGATGAATAAAGTATTTTTGAACTGAATTTGAATTTAGCAATGCTATGGAGAAAGGGGTGACCACTACCAGATCTTCCTTAGTTAGGCATTTGGCTTTCAGGCTCCAACAAAGTTCTAGTAAAAATAATTTATACTTATTAAAATATGATGCTGTTAACTATCTCTACAAATTGAGAGCATATCCTTACGTTTCCCATCCGGTTCCGGTCAAGCTTCAGTGGTTTTTAGTTTTCTGTAAGTTACAAAACGGCATGGAAGCTATCGACAAGCCATATGTAAAGTTCGAACAGAATCTCTGTGCTAGCAACTTCTTCAGAAGACGTTATGCTGCCTTGGTCTATGGTTACAAATACCTACAGCAACAGTTTTACCAAGATTCCATTTTTTTCCCCACTCAGTCATTTTATATTTAGTTTCTTTAAAAAGAGATGACACATCAAAACTTCATTAGACTTGCTAGGTGGTTTATCTTCTTTTTTCCCTCTTCTATTCCATTTTCCTACGCATTATTACAATACTGTATTTTTTTTTTCACTGTAGTCTTTTGTTCCCAGTAAAGATAACTTTAGTGTGAAAGCTGAGCTACTTCTTCCTAAATGTTTTTAATTCCAGCAACCCTTTTGCGCATGAGCAAGTCGGTAAAAGTGTTTTGATTCCCAGTTTGTGCTGAGTTACGTTTGCTACCATCTAAACTAGGCTAAGTTAATATGATAGCATGCAGGATTGCAAACTCCTATCTGCACTTCCCTTTCACCTCCCTGCTTGAGTTTATCAATTTGAGTCCATCTTTTTGTCTCCTCATTCTCATTCTTGAAATGCGTATTTCCCTCAAGCATCTGCTCTACTGTCTTTTTTTCTCCCACTAACTTGCTCACCTTGCCCTGCGTTCAAATGTCTTTGTCGCTTTTCATTTTCTAACCCATTTTCTTCTTTGCCCTTGAGTTTGCACATGGTGTTTCAGGGACACAGAGAAGGGTACATTATCTTCTGCCCAGCCTCTCCTGAGAATTCCTGTCTCTCTCTACTTTCTTCCTCTGAAAACCGTCTGTGTGGTCTCCCTGATGACCTGCCATGTCACTTTGATGTCACTGTAGGACAAAGTACTCTCTTACTAATGAATAGGCCACACAGCCAGCAGTCCTATTTATTAAAGACCAAGACACTGAAACTCAAGAGTAGTTTTGCGTTGCTCCTATAAATGCAAGTAGGAGCCATGTTGTTGATTTTGACTTTGGGAAATGTTATTTTCAGGTTTGTTTTTCCTAATTTTGGGTGGTGCTGATGAAGTCATATGTGTTCATAGAGCTTTATTCTAAAACAATGTAAGGTGACTAAATCGACAGTATTCAGCTGGTATGTCCTAGATATTACAGTTCAGTTATATTTAATTTTTTTGTAGTTTTGTTTAATATCACAAATATATTGCTAGGTCCTTCTATCCAGCATATGCTCCTGATCAAATCAGCTAGTGTTAAGTTTTTTTCTAAATGTGAAATTCACAGCCACAAAACAAAATAAAAAATGTTGAAAAGTTTTTAAAAGCTTAAGCTTACAAAAGCAAACGTCTGGCAAGTTAGACATGAACTTTGTAAATTATGTTGTATGAATTGGCAGTTACAAAGTATAATTTAATCCAATCAAATGTAAATGTAAATGTATTCTACAACATTGAAGGTATAGTCATTAAGGCCTTGTCCAGATGGAATTCATGAACAAAGGTTTTCCTCCGATCCTTAAAAAAAAAAAAAACCTCCATCCACACATAACGTTTTTCAGCACATTCAGCACATTCATAGACGTGGCAAACCTGTAGGGGGCAGTAGTTCTCCCAAATCCTATCCGCTCAGACTTACTTTCTATCCTCTGTCTTCAGCACGCAGCAGTCATACAGCTTGTAAAAGCAAACAAACAAAACACACTTTAACAATGGATGATACCAACACAGCTCTGAGGGCATAAATGCTGTTTTTGAAGGTAAACACATGTAATGTTTGAGCATTTTTTGTCGCGGATAGTGATGTTACGGTTCTTAAAACTCAGTTTTCGGCCGTCCGTTACCTAAATACTGAAAACAGAGAAGACGCAAATATCCACTTTGGCCGGAGTTTTTAAAAAGATTTGTTTTCGGTTGAAAATCTCTGTTTACGTGTGGATGACAGGCCAAACCGTAGAAAAATATCTCAGTTTTGGGAGATACCCAACTACAAGTGGACAGGGCCTAAGAGGTTAATGCTTGATCAGGGCTGAGAATCGATAAAAAAAAAATTAACAAACTAATTGAAAATCTGAAAAAAAATGCAAAGAATTGCAATTAATCACATTTTCTTCATAAAATATAAGCAATTACGCAGTTTACGTCTATATCCCAGAAAATGTACTAAAAAATGTTTGATTTAGAAAGTCCATAACCTCTTGAAGTGTACCAAAAAATAACCTAATACTGTCTTTAAAAGAGAAAACTTAAATACAGTTTCTGTTCAAAAATATTGTTTGAAATAATCCATCATATAAACAATGAACAAAAAATACATATTGCACAATTAGCTTATGCTTTTCAATGTAGACAATAACCTTTTCCACAGCAGCAGTAAAACAAAGAAAACTCATTGGTATTAATGCATAGACAGGATTTTTCTTTCTTCTGTGTCTCTTAAACAATTCTAAAACCCAAACCATAATGCATTAGTTTAGTTTAGAAACTTAACTAATTCCAAATTTGCAGAACTGAGAACCTGAACAGATCAGCTTTGTTACGTTCAAGGCATAACTGATTATTTCGATCACAAACAATGAAAGAGGAACCCACAAAATTAAAATACTTGTGTCCAAACTTATTTTTAACTTTCATAATATATTTGTAGCATTTAAATTATTTAGAGTTAAAAGCTTATAGGCACTTTTCAGAACTTGCAGGGTGACTTTCACAAATGCTAAAAAAATGGCCTGAAAGATCATAAAATTGATACAATTGTAAATTGAATTCACATCTTTTTCCCCACAAACCTTTGAGTTTAGAATATAATAAAGGAGGATAAAATAAATGTCATCCCATTCCTAGAAGTAAAATAAGGCTCTTTAAATAAATCTACTTCTCTTTCACTGAGCCAACTGCTGAGACAAATCAGTTTCTCTACATTTTCAGAAGTGAGGGAAACCCTCCTTTTCTGAATGACCCGTCCTGAGAAGGAAGAACTGTCTCACAGGGCACAGTAGTGGCAGGAGAAGAGAGATATTTGTGGGCAAGATGTGATAGTTTACTGTATGAGTCACTTCTTTTCAACCACCAATACAGAGGATATTCATCCATCTCGAGTTTGATTCTGACTTGTAGTGGTTCAGCATAATTTGGATGGTGTCCGTTTCTTCACCTGTGTCTGAATCAGATTATGCTTGTAGGAATTTTTTCTTATTCTTTGCTGGCCCATCTGTTGTTTCAGGAGTCTGGAGGATTTCTTGCTCTTTCAATAGCTCTGTTGAAGCACTCCACACTTCGCTTTGCTCCTTTAGACAGGCATTTTAAGTCCTGAATCTTGGATCAGGTGCAGTTGCCATCTTGAGCCAGCTGAGATTTGCAGTTTCTTGTTGAGACAGGTATTCAATTCAATTCAGTTTATTTATATAGCGCCGTTTCACAACAGATGACATCTCAAGGCACTTTACAAGAAGAGTTATTACTATACAATGTTTAATGTAGAAATTAGAGAACCACAGAACATTGCGTCGTGTAATTCTCAGCAATCCCTCCCACTGAGCAAGAATGAAGCGACAATGGAAAGGAAAAACTCCCTTTTAACAGGAAGAAACCTCCGGCAGAACCAGGCTCAGCACAAGCTGTCATCTGCCGAGACCGTCTGTGGTTTGGAGAATACAGAACAGAGATACAGAACAGAGACATAGAACAGAGACACATAAAGAACAATAGAACTGATGCAGAAGTTTGTTGCAGGACGTGGAGAACTTTCCGTCACTGCAATGCCATCTTAGTCAGGGTCGTCAAGCAGGGCTGGTCAGGAGCACCTACTATAAGAAGAGACTAAGAGAAAACAGGTTAGCGCTTGAATTGACAACACATCATGCAGTTGGGGAGAAATAGGAGAGGTGGTAGGAACTAGGGATGCAACTGTACAGGGTAAAGTACCGAACCGTTCGGTACGCCCTACACGGAATAATCCGTCCTCCTGTACCGCGGGACTTCGGTGCTGCCATTTTGTGCTGGTAATGCCCGACGTTACCAAACTACGCCGCGCTCCCAGACACAGACCTGTCTCTGGGAGCGCGGCAACAACCAGCTCGCTTTTCCCCGCTCCAGCAGCTGGTTGGCATAGAGACACGTCCTCCTCTCCACAATGCGCGCATCAAGGAGCAGTGAGGAGCGAAAAAATGTACACCGGTTGGTTGCGCTTTTTTCGGAAATCAGCTCTGGTGTGAGGCGCTGCTAAAATGTCTCCCCGACTTGAGCGCTTTCTGCCCGGACGGGCTTCCGGCATTCAGTCTTAATCTTCTCTCTGCGGTATGTTGGAGTGCGACGCAAAGCAGAGATGCGCTGCGCTCCTTTCATTGATGCAATCACAAATGCCCTTTGAGCAGCGGGCACACAAAGAATATTTATCCGCCACCTGTGTCAATGTGGACAGATGCGCTCTTGTTTAAAGAACCAGTAAAGTACAGAAAACATTCTGTTACTGCGGCCCTGTAGGCCCGGACTGACAATCGGGAAAGTCGGGACTTTTCCCGGTGGCCTGCCTGCCATACTGGCCTGCTCCATGACTGGGCCGATGGCCAGGTGGAGCCTGATTCTTATCAAACTTCTGTGGCGCAGCTCATTCGGCACAAGCCTCTCCTGCTGCGCCTAATCACTATCTCTCCACTCTGTGAAACTGTCTGTCAAAGCACTGCAGACACGCTCATCCTCCAAAGATACAATTGTAGATAAAAGTGGGCGGGTTAAGTTAACTGTGACATTCTGCTTTTGTTCCCAAAAAAAAAAAAAAAATGTTTTGGGATTAAAAAAAGCAACAACAAAAAACCATTGCACCCCTAGTAGGAACTGTCTCTAATAATGTCCTCCAACAGCCTAGCCTAAAGCAGCATAGCTACTAACACTCTCTACCTGGCTTACATTAATCTATCTCTATCTAGCTACTCTACCTCTTCCTATCTCTTCCTAGCTTTTGACACTCTACTTGACTACTAACATTAACCTGTCTCTTCCTAGCTACCTGTCTAACCTGTCTCTTACTACCTGTTAACCTATCTCTAATTGTAAGGTTTGTCAAAGAGGAAAGTTTTAAGCCTAGTTTTAAAGATAGACAAGTTGTCTGCTTCACGAACCAACCCTGGGAGCTAGTTCCATAGGAGGGGAACTGGATATGTGTTGGATTTGTGGACAAATTCTGTAATTGATTATTAAAGCAGCTTAAGTGTAACACAAAAAGTAATTTTAAATTAATTATCGGAAAAAAATGTTACTTTGAAGTGAAAAATAATCTGGGAAAAATTTATTAAACTTACTTGAATAATCATTACAGAGATATACAATCTTTTGGTTTTCAAGTAAAACTCAAATATGATTCACTCATTTCTAAAATAACTTTATAAATTTTCACTGTATACGGCTATATAACGTTTTTCTTGTCTACATCTTTTGGCAATAATTTAAAGCTGAACTATCCATTGAGAAGCCTGTTCTTTTTCATTGCTAGCTCAGGCTCTAGCAGTGTTAGCCATGTGAAGCGGAAGTGTCTTTGTCTGTGAGACAAAAAGCGTCCTGAGTGTCCATGGCACACACCTGCCTCTGCCCTGTATGGAGCTTACTTGTACTGGGTGTCTGTGCCATGGGAAGGAGAGGTGGCCCAATTAATTGATGCATCAATTATTTTTAACATGTTAAAATTAAAAAAAATTAAAACACACAAATCGTTATAATTGTAAATGTAATTTTCCCAGCCCTAGTTTTGATCCCTGCCAGGACTTGTTGAGGGCCTGTTGGGCCGAGATGAAAAACGAAGCAAACTACGTCAGCAGTGAGAGTATGGATGAATTTAACAAAAAGTAGGAGACAAGATAAGATGAACAGTGTGAAAAGAAGTGCTATTGCTGTGATATTGCTGAGTGAACCATGCTAAGTGAAGTTAACGGAGGTGGATAAGTATTTTCTTTTTGTGGAAACTGTGAGTGGTTTTTTGAGACCTTCCAAATGACTGACAGGAGTTTATAGATGTGATGGCAAGTCAGAGCTATTGACGAGACTGAAGTTTCCTGCTACAGTTGTCCAGCTGTTGCAGAAAATGTCTGACGCAGAATCCAGTTCGTGGAATGAACACGGTAACAAACACAAAACAAACACACTGCTTTTGAGTACAAATCAAAGAAAACAGAGTAACTTTAACACAAACAGCCGGCAAAAAACACACCTTATTATCCGGATTGGAGGATGGGACATTGAATTAAGGTTATCTGTGAAAAAAATGAAAAAAGAACAAAATGTATCCATTCACCTGAGTTGCACTGAGAGGGGAAACAAAACAAAGCACTCCAGGGCCACTTGGAATAAGCCAATGAACCGCACCAGCTGTGAGTCGGACGGTGGGTGGAGGGGAAAAGCAATGAAGGAAGCAAGAAAGCCCAGGCAGTTTGGGGTTAAATCTGTCAGACCAGCAGCTAGGTGGCTTCTCCTTGTGAAGGCTATCACCTTCATCTGCAGAGCTTGGTTCCTTCCTTCAAGCTAAAGGCTCTGTGGAAAAACGGGAAGAGCAACCTTGCGCTCTGATATTCATACTGGTGGGCACCATCATCCGGGGATGGCGTTGAGGTAGCAAATGATCTCGTCTTTGGAGTGACCAGGTGGCAGCTGGTTACCAATGAGCTGTGAGGACCTTGGAGGTAGATGGCGCCTGGCACGGTGCAAGGGATGCTGGGAGACTGAGTTCATTTACTTTTCCATTAATTATGCATTTTCTGTACTGACCCAGGTGTTATTTATACCACAGGATGGTAATAGCTAACAAGGGAGTTAGACAAGTCAGGACAGACATGTCTTTTCTGTTCTAACATAGTTGTAATGGTATTTTTACTGTGGACACAGAGATGAAAGAAAATAAGGAAGGAAGAAAGATTAAGAAAAGAGATAGGGTACAAAAAGAGGGAGAGAGTCTGAGCTGAAAATACAAGAGAGGAGAGAGAACACAGGAAAACATCCCAGTCTGCCTCCACAGCTGCAGGGCGGAAGAGAGGGGGAGAGTAAAACAAAACTAACAAAGAAACACAAAAAACAAGATGTACTAGAAAAGGGAGCAACATCGACAAGAGAACAATGTGAACAAAGAACAACACAACCACAGCATGCAAATAGGGCTATATATAAATACAACAAAGTCAATGAAGAACTCATGGTACTAATTATTCAAAGTCTAATGATGATAACCTCAGTCCAAGAATATATTTGTAAACACTGGAGTGGTATAATGATGGAGCAGACGGACAAAAGCATCTGGGGAACGGAAGTAAAGACTGGGGGACGAAATGCCTTCCCAGGGAGCCAGCTCCCCCACTGATTGCAATATACACCCCTGGTCAACAGGATCCAACAGGGGATGGTGGCCTTGGCACATCCACCCATGGCCACAGCACCACCTAACCCCATGAAGCCCATGGCAGTCTCCCCGGTCCCTTCCCAAAAGGAGAGCTATACCCACCCCAACATTCAGTCTATGAGCTAAGCACAGAAGACAGCAAACACCCAGGTTGAGTTTAATGCGCCCAACTAAACCCCCGTCCAAGGACACCCCGTACAGGAGAGCACCTTTGGCTAGATAGTAACAGGAACCCCCTTCACCCACCAGCCCAAAAAGCACGGCCACATGTCTACCCGGACAAGGAATACACTAATGCCCCGGGCGGCCAACCCATCAGGCAGACATCCACCATCTTCCCAACTACTGTTGCTCAACGGCTCAGCAACCAATCGACCCCAACGTCCCCACACACCAGAAGAAGGAATTGTGGCTTCAACAAGTCAACACCATGCCATGTTTTTTGTTCTGCTCAGCCACTGAACCAGGTGATTTCAATCAGCATGGTGAATTCACCTGGTTTCTGAGCAGAAGAAAAACATGGCATGGAATTTACTTGTTGAAGCTACAATTCCCACCCTTACAAATAAGATGTTAAAAGTAAAACAAAAAATGATTATATTGTTTTGTGACTTTAGAGTAAAATTCTGGCTATATCATCATGTGTGGCTTCAAGATGTTTAACACAGAAGTTGGGGACTTTGTCAACTCCAGAGGCCTTCCAATTACTTGCCTTCTTCAGCACCAGAGTTACTTCTATCTTCTTGTTGTCAGTCCACTGTTGCAATAGTTTGCTTTCTAGCCTTTCTTGTTCATCTTTTATCCATTGTGCTGCTTCAGTGTGGCGTTTCTCTTATTCCCATATAATGCTCCAGAATTCTTCTACATTGTCAAGAGGTGGTGGTTCTGTGACTTCTATCCGATTGTTTCGAAGTTCTCTGTAGAACCTCTTTGGGTCTGTTTTGAAGACTTTACTTTGCCTGAACTGTTTGCTTCTGTTTTTATATCATTTGATTATCTGTGCTTTGGTTTGTATCTGTTGCTTGAGCTTTTCTCTTGTTTCAGGGATATCCACTAAGTTCTGAAGTTCTGATGCTGTGCCTTGCCGCTTTTTTCTTTGGTTTTTCATGGTACCATTTACTATTTCTGTTAGAAGAGATAAATCATTCCTTTTCCTTTGGATATCATTTTCAGTGTCTTCTTTCCATTTGGGTTTCTTGCGCTTTCTCTGCTGCTTTATCTTTCGGGTACCTGTGATCTCTGTGATGACTGTTGCTGCTGCATAACACAGTTGGTTGGTAGATGTAAGATTCAGGGTAGCATTTCTCTCACCTGAGGCTCCTGGTATTTTATTTCTACCCATTTTTGTAATATACTGTCTCTGATCATCTCAAAGTTGTGTTCTTAATCCAGCTGGATGGTAATCACCTCTGCATCTTGAGTTGCATTTTTATCCTGGGTTTGACCAGCTTCAGTTCTTGTGTTATCTTCGTTCTACTGATGGCTGTCATCTTGTGTGCTTTCATTCTCTTCCAGAGCTTGTTGAACGTTTCTCTTGATGGTTTCCATCTTAGCTTCTGTAAGTCTTTTCTGCCTGATGATATCTCTTCTCACATTGGTTAGTTTGTTGGGGTCCGTGTTGGGTCTTGTTGTTGGGTTAGCATTTCTCCATATGGTAAATGTCTATTTTGTGGTGTTCTCTGCTGAGGGTTTCAGTTGACTTGTGATGAATGCTTCTATGACTTGTGTATATCCTCCCTCGTCTATTTAGATCTGTATTGATTACTGACAGGTTGTACATCCTGGGCGACTGGTTGGAGGTTTAGTTCAGTTAGTTGGTCCACAGGTGCCTGGGGGTGGGTGTAGTTTGTTCCAGTAGTACACTTTTCGCCATCAGCCTGTTCCCCTACTGAATGACGCGCGACGAGCAACGTGGTATGATTTTCGGCTTGTTTGACTCATCATTGTGAGATGTCAGGGCCCCATTAGCCAGGACATGACTAGCTTGTCATGCCCACGTTGCCCCAGGGTTTTCTAATTGTTGACAATGTAGTGCACCTGTTGTTAAGTCCATGAACACCAATACAGCTGAAATCGATCAATGATGCCCTCAGCTGCTTAACCAACCAGACAATTATCAGTCGGGTTTAATTGATTTCATGCCAGGCCCGATAAAAAAAGTGTTCCCTTAATTTTTGTGAGCAGTTTATAAAAGCCATCAATACTATACAATTTCGTAATATACATTACATAACTGCTGCATGTTTATGGGAAGTGCCAAAAGAGGGAGGAGGGTTAGGGAGTGAGAGACAGAGCGCTGAGTAATTTAGATTATGAATCACAGCTGATTCAGTTAGCCAAAATAATAATTAGTAGTCATTATTAATAAATAAAAAAATGTGTATTGAGTAATTTTGTAGTCTCAAACTTGCGGACAAATCCTTTCTGGCTGAGACAAGCTGGGTGACTATGAGGTTGGCTGGTATCTCTTCATGATCTCAAACTTCTCTGAAAAAGTCCACCTTGATAATATTTTTTTTTTACTTTATCTGAGACCAAATCAATTTCTCCTCTGTCAGCCATTCTGAAAAATAACTTTAAAACTTCTAAAGAATTAAAGTGTTTGTATAGTTAATGTGTGTTTTGCTAAAAGGGATGGCAGTGATAACTTTGCTCTGACCATCCAATCAGAGCTTAGAAATCCTCTGACACCATTTGATCCAAAATACTGCAGCAAGAGTTCTGATGAACATTAGAAAGAGAGATCACATTTCTCCTGTTTTAGCTTTTCTTCATTGGCTCTCTGTTCAGTCGATAATAAAATTTAAGATCCTGCTTCTTATGTGTAAAGTATTAATGCCTGTATTAATCAAGTTCCATTATACATGAGAGATTGTTCCATATGTTCCTAACAGAGCACTTAAGTATCAGAATGCTGGTTTAATAGTATTCCCAGGTGGTAGGAGTTTTCACCTGTAACCAGTGGGTTGCCGCCTTGAATCCCCATTACATCTGTCCCGGCTATTGTGTTTTTGGGCAAGACACTTCACATGCCTTGCCTACCGGTGGTCAGATTTGGCATCTGTGTTTCTTCAAGGGCAGCTGTGGCTGCAATGTAACTTTCCACTATCAGTGTGTGAATGGGTGATGAATGAATGTAGTGTAAAGTGTTTTGGTGATCCACTTACTGTAAAAGCGCCATGGAAATACAGATTGATGCAGACCATACTCTATAAAGGACGTTACACAAAAGTCAATACAAGAGTAGCTGGTAATGAGATCCTGTTGAAAACCAGTTTGCTTGCTTCTTTTTGGGATCATGGTGATTTACAACCAAAATGTTAAAATTTTATTCAGTTTTGTGCTTTGTTGTTAGGATCAAATACATGTAACCATTTGCAATTCTTTATTTTCTTTTAATTTCATTACACTGGTGATATTTTTTTTAAATTGTTGACTTTTTAAATATTTTGTTGGACTTGTAGTTGGTTGGGTAATATTTAGTTTTTAAACAGCTTGGCAAGTTTGTGTGTCGGTGTTGTGTTTGTGAGGGTTTTTTTTTTTAGCTGAAATGTACATAAAAATATTTTGCATTTGCTTTTATTATTGTTGTAGTAAAGTATAATTCCAAAACCAATAGACCTGGTGAACTGATTTTTGTGTACTGTTAACTTGTCAAATACATACTATGGCTGCAGGACTTGGTAGGAATTTTTGCAAAAGAACATAAGCTGATTAGATGTCTGCAGAGGTTTTGTTCAGGTGGCTGTCTTTAACTGACATTATGGTCTATCTTGGTGACTTAATAATACTCCAAACTCCTTTGAGCTGAACAACAGAGCTGAAAAGAAACAAAGCTGAAGTCAGCATACCTTTAAAACATCGGCCCTCCAGATACCTCTCATCAGGCGATGAGTGTCAGAGAGACTTTTCTTTCTCTTAACAGCCTTCCCAAGTGCAATTCAGTAATGCACTCAAACCCAGCCGAGTGACTCTGTGAGCAATTTATTACTGTCACTTTTAACATCTTTTGAGAGAACGTTATGTCAATTATGGCTTTTTGTTTTCTACACTGAATGCTGTATTAATTCTTTCTGTCAAGCACGTCCCATTGATACTAGTACAAGAAACAAATTGCCGTTTTTTTTCTTATTCATGTTTTCATATTGCAATAGCAGACTTAGTTGCTTACAGGTGTGAGAGACTAAAAAGGGGAATAATATGGACGTTCTGACAGACAAGAAATTATGAGTGGGGGTTAAACAAAGCATTAATCAAGAGTCCTTCTCTGAAAATGTCAATTTGCTCAAGAAGCCCTCTTTGTAAGTGCCAAAAGAGACAAAACATGTGCATGAAAGGTAGACAGAAATGGGCATATTTCATGACATTTACCAGTTTGAGCTTCTATATGCACACAATACATCTAGTCATGTCAGATCAAACTGCTGTAGTACAATCGTGGGAGAAATCTCAACTCTCTGTAATCACTGTTACTCAATTTAAATCCTACTGTTTTGAAACTTGGAGCCCCACTGCAATTTATAAAGCCTCAGAATAACTGTTGTTGTGCATCACAATTCAAAAGCAATGAAGCAGAACTGATGAATCAAATAGTTTAACAAACTATCTATTAGACCCCTTGTAATAAACATCTTCCTCCTTCTCTCATTCAACAATATGAAGGGATGCCACACAACGACACTAGTACCATACAAGGCCACAGATGTTGACTCAACATATTAACTGTTAATGACTCTCTCCACTATGTGTGTGTGATCTTTCACAGGGGACCTCGCTTCAGATGATGAGCTGCTGGAAATCTCTTCTATCTCCAGAAAGAAAGCAGGGGTTTATGAATGCACAGCTGTCAATGATATCGACACAGACGTTCAGGCCATAGACATCACTGTCAACTGTGAGTCCAAATACAGAATTTCTGCTCCAACTTTTTGTTCAATCGTTTAAGATATTTATGGTGTTGAGATCTTTAAATGTTATAAATGATATGATATATACAATTTAAATATTTAGGGGTATTTGCAATGAGGGCAATGTAGCAATAGCAATTCAATTCAATCCACTTTTATTTATATAGTGCCAATTCACAACAAATGTCATCTCAATGCACTTTACAACAAAAGTCATTTCAATACAATTATACAAACATTCCAGTCAGGTAAGTTTTCTATGTAAGGAATCCCAGCCGACTGCGTTGAGTCATCGACGTGAAGTTGTACCCGGATCATGCAGACTCAAACACAGCAATTCTTCAGAAATTCCTCATACTGAGCAAGCATGTAGCAACAGTGGAGGGGAAAACTCCCCTTTAACAGGAAGAAACTTCTGGCAGAACCCTGGCTCAGTACAAGTGGTCATCTGCCACGACCGTCTGGGGGTCTGAGAAGACAGAGAATAGTCAGCATGGAGGATGCTTGGTCACTTTGAGCATCATCTGGACCGATGCTCCCCATCCAGTAGGGGGCATTATAGTTGAGCTGGGTACAAGACTGGGTGGAGCTTCTATGGGGAGAAAAATACTGAGAGAAAATTGGGTTAACAATCGCAATAACAGTAGAAAAAACATCTCAGAAGAAGTAGAAGAGAAAAGTAGAAAAGTGAAGAAAAGTAGTCAGTCTGTCCTCCAACAGTGTTAGCCTATAGCAGCGTAACTACAAAAATAGCTCAGGATAACCTAAGCTATTCTAAATATAAGCTTCATCAAAAAAGAAGGTTTTAAGCCTAGTCTTGAAAATAGACAGTGTATCTGCCTCACGGACTAAAACTGTGAGCTGGTTCACCAGGACAGGAGCCTGATATAAAAGATCTGCCCCCCATTCTACTTTTAGAAATCCTTGGAACTACCTGTAGACCTGTAGTCTGAGAACGAAGTGCTCTGTTAGGAACATATGGAACAATCAAATCTCTGATGTACAATGGAGCTTGAATATTAACAGCTTTATACGTAAGGAGGAGGATCTTAAACTCTATTCTGGACTTAACAGGGAGCCAATGCAGAGAAGCCAAAACAGGAGAAATGTGATCTCTTTTTTTAATATTCATCAGAACTCTTGCTGCAGCATTTTTGATCAACTGAAGGCTTTTAATTGCATTTTGTGGAATGACTGATAAAAAGGAATTACAGTAGTCCAGCCTGGAAGTAACAAATACATGGACTAGCTTCTCTGCATCACTCTTGGACAAGATGTTTCTAATTTTAGCAATATTCCGGAGGTGAAAGAAAGAAATCTTACAAACCTGTTTAATATGGGATTTAAATGTCATATCTTGTCAAAAATTACACATAGGTTCTTTACATTATTACCAGAGGCCAAATTAATGCCATCCAGATGAAGTGATTGACTTAGCAGTTTCCTTTTTAAAGCTTCTGGTCCAAAGACAACAACCTCTGTCTTGTCTGAATTTAAAAGAAGAAAATTCAGTTTGCTAGTGTATCCTTGTATAGGGTGACGGAGAGTCTTTGAATCAATGGTTGATTGCGTTGTTTCAAGCCATATCGATGTAGACGGAGAAGTATAAACCAGGCTTCAGCCATCAGAAATCCTTTTTTCTGTTTGCTCATGTAGACACCCATATTTTAAACACTCTTTAATTCACCAAAAAATACGAGGTGTATATGATATGTGGTATTGTTTGTTATGTTGCAAGGATTGTGTGGCATTCTTTCCATAGTGATATGGTATCAGTCATCAGAATCTTCATCGAAAACACCATAGTTAAGATAAAAATGATATGCCTGGCAGATTTAGATTTAGAATAGGGAATGAGGTGAACGTCCTCTTAAAATACAATAAAACCATTTAAAAATGACTATCACCTATAAAATGTCACCCATACTTGTTTTTATTTCAATTTAATTAAAAAAAATGGCAAACTGAAAATTATTTACAGATTATTCTTTGGTTAATAAATCCTTGGCAGCAGTTAAATGTTAATTAAATTCATTCCAGTGATCATCATTTTGCAATTCCTCCTTGTGAACATACATGTAGTGACAGTGGAGAAGAGAACTTAGACCTAACAGGACAGAACCCTTGAGCAGAACAATGTATAGTTTGAGCACCCATCTACCATACCCAGCTAGGGTTTAAAGAAGTCAGAGCAAATACATATGTAAGAAAATAAATAAATAACTGGTTTAGTAGTACTTTCCTGAGTCAAGAGGCCATTTCAAACCAAAACATGTGGGGTATTAATAATTTTGGACTTAATTTAAACTGTGAGAGAAAACTCACACTGACCATTATCACAGTCAGAACATGTCAAAAATTACATCGAGGTTCTTTACATTATCACCAGATAAGTTGGGATGTGCACGCCGAAGTCCCCCCTTTGTTAGCTTTGGCTAATGGCAAAAGGGGGCTGAGCTGGCCAGAGCTGGCCTATATGGCGTGAAGATGTCACATAGGGTTAATTTCATGCTGAATGCATTGCAGGGTTTCCAGACTTATAGCTGGAGGTCTGTGATCGCCATGGTTGTGGCACTACATGTGTTTTCCAATTTGGTTCTCAACTTAATTCTGAATGAGTTTCAAGTAGGACCCAACTTGATGAGTTTCTGAGGATCCCTGTAGGTTCCACCTGCAGATTCGCATGTGGGCTTGAAAGATTGCAGCAGTTTAGACCTTATTAAAATCAAATTTGTACACATTCAGCCCAAATGAACAATTTATCAAAAGCACTAATTCTGGAAGGCTGATTCTCAAGCAGGATATCTAAATGGATAGCAGAAAGCCTCCTTTCCTCACGTAGCAAGTCATGTAATTACTAAAAATTATTTAAATTAATATTCCATATTACATAGTTTTCCCCCTTTCTTTTCAATGGCCGATGGAAATACTGTAAAAAAAACGAAAACAAAGCTTGTGAGGTTTTCTTATAATGAAGGGGGCAAAAAAAGATGTTCCCAGAGTAAGTTAAAAAGTAATGGAATTAAGTTAAAAAATAATGGAATTTAGCCGCTTAGGAGTGTGAGCAACATCTGACAAGCTTTGCAGGTTTGCCACAGCTGAAATACCCTGCCTCAGGTGCTGATTGGCACAATTTGTCACAGCTTCACTCAACTACACAGATAAGACAGAGAAGGTTTTCACATGGTACGGGAGTCCGTACTCTGATACCGTATTTGGTCAAAATCCAATTATTTTGTACTATGTGGACGCAGCCTGGACCATGCCAGGATACGGCCAGAGAGACTGGCCATACCTAACACAATAGACGCGCTCCACGCTGAAATGATGACACCGCCAGCCGAAACTACACAATCACCTCGCAACCATAAAAAGACTAAAACAACGCAATTCAAGCATCCCGCAGCAACACAGGAGGTTACAAAACAATGGGTTTACTACAACACTCACCCTGTAGATGGCTTCAGCAGTTGACCATTTTTTCTCTGGCTGTTTTCTGGCATGGCTACATGTGTGAGTGAGGGAGTGGAATAACCCACTTGCAGAGAGCTGCATGTAACTGAAAATATGAACGGAAAAAAATAAAGATCCAATCACCTTAAACTTTGACCTTCAAAATCAAAACAGCTTGTTTCAAACATAAAAAAAACTGATCTCAAGCCCACTTAGTCATCTAAACGGCAACAACCTGTTTGATGAATTTCAGTCAGGTTTTATAGCTAATCATAGCACTGAAACAGCAGTGGTGAAAGTTACTAATGAAATTCTAATGGCCTCAGATAATGGATTTGTGACGGTTCTGGTCTTATTAGATCTCAGTGCTGCTTTTGACACAGTCAATCATATTATTCTCTTTGAAAGGCTTGAACATGTTTTAGGGATCAAGGAGACAGCAATAGGCTGGTTTAAATCTTATCTGTCCAACATATTCCAGCTTGTTCATGTTAATGATAAATCTTCTTCACTCTCAAGGGTTACTTGTGAACTTCCACAGGGTTCTGTGCATGGACCGATTCTCTTTACTATATATATATGCTTCCAAGTGGTAAAATAATTAGACAACATGGAATGAATTTCCGCAGTTATGCTGATGATACACAATTATATTTATCCATGAAACCTGATGAAACCAATCAGTTAGGTTGATTATAAGCATGTCTCGAAGACATTAAAACCTGGATGACTCTGAATTTTCTACTTTTAAATTCAGATAAGACAGAAGTTGTTTTTCTTTGGACCAGAACCTTTAAAAAATAAATCCATTCATCTGGATGGCATTAATTTGGGCTCTGGTGATAATGTAAAGAACTTCAATCTAATTTTTGACCAAGACATGACATTTAAATCCGATATTAAACAGGTTTCTAAGATTTCTTTCTTTCACCTCCGGAATATTGCTAAAATTAGAAACATCCTTTCCAGGAGTTATGCAGCGAAACTAGTCCATGCATTTGTTACTTCAAGGCTGGACTGCTGTAATTCCTTATTTTCAGGAAGTCCACAAAATGCAATTAAAACCCTTCAGTTGATCCAAAATGCCGCAGCAAGAGTTCCGGTGAATACTTAAAAAAGAGATCACATTTCTCCTGTTTTGGCTTCTCTCCACTGGCTCCCTGTTAAATCCAGAATAGAGTTTAAGATCCTCCTACGTACTTATAAAGCCCTTAATAATCAAGCATCGCACATCAAAGATCTGATTGTTCGATATGTTCCGAACAGAGCACTTTGTTCTCAGAATGCAGGTCTACTGTTAGTTCGTAGGATTTCTAATAGTAAATTGGAGGCAAATCTTTTAGTTACCAGGCTCCTCTCCTGTGGAACTAGCTCCCAGTTTTATTCCGTGAGGCAGATACTCTGTCTGTTTTGAGGACAGTGGTCAGTCTGGAGGACAGACTGATCACTTTAATTCACTTTTCTACTTGTCTCTTCTACTACTCTCCAGATATGTTTCTTCTACTGTTATTGCGATTGTTAACCCAGTTTTCTCTCAGTATTTTTCTCCCCATAGAAGCTCCAACCAGTCTGGTACCCTGCTCAACTATAATTCCCCCTGCTGGATGAGGACCATCAGTCCAGATGATGGTCAAAGTGACCGAGCATCCTCCATGCTGTCTCGTCTCTGTCTTCTCAGACCCCCAGAAGGTCGTGGCAAATGACCGCTTGTACCGAGCCAGGTTCTGCCAGAGATTTCTTCCTGTTAAAGGGGAGTTTTTCCTGTCCACTGTCGCTACATGCTTGCTCAGTATGAGGGGTTGCTGAGGAATTGCTCTGGTTGGAGTCTGCATGATATGGGCACAATTTCACGTCTATGACTCATCGCAATCTGCTGGGATTCCTTACATAGAGAACTATTAACTGATTGGAATGTTTGTATTGTTGTATTAGAATGACTTTTGTTGTAAAGTGCCCTTAAGATAACATTTGTTGTGAATTGGCACTATATAAATAAAAGTGAATTAAATTGAATAGCCTACCTTTACATATATGAGCCTATGTATAGGCTATGGGCTTTACATATGGGACCCATGTAACCAAAACCAGATGGGCCCCACATGTTGTTTCCAAGTTCCATTCCATAGCCAATCTGTCCACTTAAATTCTATACATGGCCTACCTCCATGCTACCCAGCTCAGGTTCAGGCTCACCTTGCCTACATTTATAGTTGACGGGGCTCATTAAGTCAGCATACATAGGCTTCCCATTTGGGGCCATTATTAGAAAACTAAAGAGGACTCTGCTGAATTTTCCAAGTTGATGCCTATACCCAGTTAGTCCAGCATCACTCCCTCATGGTGCTCATACAGGCTGCAGATATGAGTTTTACATATTTGACCCATGTAACTAAAACCAAATGGGCCACAAATGTAGTTTCCCTGTTCCAGCCCATGCCCACTTAGCCAGCCATATATAGCCCATATCCATGTTGCTAGCTCATGCTCACACTCGGTAGGGCCACATTTATATTTTACGGGCCTATTTAGTCAGCGTAAATGGGTTTCCCATTTGGGGCAGAAAAATACTGTGGGCCCTACTGAATTATCCCATTTGATGCCCATTCACACTTAGCTCACCCTTGTTATTTTTCAAGAGCAATGTGCTGCTATGACAGATTGGTTAAAACGCAGGATTGGAACCCGGTGTGCAGCTGTTTGAATCCCGCTCAGGTAGTCCGTTTTGCACTTTGACACACATCCATTTTTAGGGGTACCTGCAAGGATGCAGGCTATAAACACAAGCATTGTAAAAACCAGTTACATTTCTCTGGCATGTTTTATAAATCATAGTTTTGTCCTCACTGTATAAAAAACCTGATGTGGAAACAGTGCAGGTCTAACATCCACTTATGCTCCCAGGGCTATTTTCATATAATCAGTATCCAAGCTGATATTCCACTATCTTAAATATTTTCTTTATGTGCAAATGTTTTAGCACTTTTTGCAAAGATTCATGTTATGTCCAATAAAGACGTGCATTCAAAGTGGGTACTGTATCAACAAGTAACTGGTTAACTCATATCTCTTTAATACAAGGTGTTTATGCTGTGCCACCTGCTCCATGCATCTATGCAGATAGCGTAGAACTGTGACTGTATCCCAGTGGGCAAGATTGGCATACACTTTTGATTTATGGCCTATTTGTAGGCCTATTTCTAGGCCATTTTTTAGCCATTTTGTTTGTCTTCAAATATTGCACTGCATATTGTTGTGCATGGACCCTGCTAGGCTGCATAGGTGGCTACCAAACTGTTATTTATAAATACAACACCTATTTTTATAGCATAATTTCCTGCAGGAACCCAAAACAATATACATAAATTCCAACTGGGATCAATAAAATATTTATGAATATGAATAAAGTACATTCCAAGGCCAGGCTTGCCACTGATGTTATCTTCACGTGACTGAAAGAGTGAACGTAAGCCAATAGCATCTAAATTCCAAATAGTTTTTTATCTTCTTGTTAATGTATTTTCATTGTTCTTTTTTATCACAAGTTGCATCTGAATGAGCATAGAATAAAAAATAGTCAAACTTACCAAGCAGAGTTCTGCAACAGAGGTTTATGCATATGGGATATTGTAATAAAAACAATTTAAGTTACTCAAGTAGAGTACGCTAGGTGACAAAGCATAGTAAGAGAGCTAGACTTTGGAGTTGGTTCTTTGTTCATAATATTACATCCCTAATATTGTAGTTGGGATCTTCTCAGTGGTTAAAGTTCATCCATCTCATTTGCCAGAGATCTCACACACATTGCCCCCTCCCATTATCAATGAAAGGAAAGGAGTGAACTTCCTCCTTCTCCCTCCCCGCTTTTTTCTGCTCTGAGTTCACAACGTATCCTCTTTAAATTATCTGGGATTTGCGGCCCTCTTTAAGGGATTATTTGAGCTTTTGAAATGTTAATCAGTTACGGTTGTAATACCTCACACATGGCTATAGTTATGCATCATAACAACAGAGCAAAAAAAAAAGTGACGGCATTTTTTCTTTCCAGTAGCACATCTAAAACCAATTCAAAAATGTCTCCAAATAGCAATGTAGTAACAAGAAAAATAAGAAGGAAACGTTTTTTAAAGAACAATCACTAGTAATCCAAACATAGCATCACCACCAAAGTTTCACCCTGTATGTTGCATTTACAAACAAAACAAAAAAAAATAACAAAACATATAGGCCTATGCTTTTTTTAAACAAGAAAAAAAGAGCTAATAATGAGTGATAATCTGATATACAGAAGGATTTTCTTACTTTTTTTAAAAAAAGAAGCCCATATGTCTGTGTACTTGTTGGTATCAAACTAAACTTTAAATTGTACTTCAACAATTGGACATGCTTAAATTCATTTGACAATGAGGCCTGGTTCACAAGGCAAGATTTTTAAATTGTTACAAGATAAAAAAAATATCACACATATACCTGTTTTGGTCATTCGGTGTGTAGTGTGCAGCCACATGGCAATGACAAGACAACACACACAAACCGATTTTACTCACAGACATTACAGCCTCAGAATAGGAAATCGCACAAGACCTCATGATATAAAAAGTGACAAATATCAAAGGAATAAATAAATTCAGATTCGGTGGATGAGGCATTGGCAGTAGTTTGTGGACTATTTTCAACAGAGGAAAAAATGAATCTCTGGTGTTGGATAAGGGTCTGGACACAACAGGATCTGGGGCTCTACTTGCTATACAAAGATGTGGAGGTGAATTATTGTTTTTTTTTTTTTTTACATTACACACTGCTCTGACTGATCCCTTTTTCCATCTGTTTGTGGCCTGAAGTCAAGTGAGCTGACACTTAGAAATAATAATAGAAACTTCCCATGTGTATCACTGCTGTCACCTCACTTTCTGATTGGCTACATGCTACATTTAACAGGCAGCATGCTCGTTTGTCCTCACAACAAACCACCCACGCTGTGATATGGGACCAAGACAAACCAACATGTTGGATGTCCCTGAATTGTGATCTGAGGGGTCCCGATGTCTTCCGAGCAGACCAGAGCACTCTGAACACACCAAACACAGCAGAGAAATCTGCTATGAGCCATCCCAATATTAGGGGCATGCCGCGAGGGGAAAATCTGGGCAAATTTGGCCTAAAAATCTAGCAGTGGTTAGCCAGGCCTAAATCAGGCAAATAGAGTGGAATGGAGCTGTTCTTGCCTGTTTCGTGATAATAGTGAAAACACTATGCAGTTTACCTTTCATAGTCAGTCACCATACTAGCCAGAAAAGAGCAACATTGAGTTGTTTCTATGGTTATGCTAAAAAACAACTCAACCTTGTTAAGTTGTCCATCTAAAGTGAGTAAATTATTGTAAGCTGTGTAACATAAAAGAAAATATTGATGCTAAAAATCTACTTTTTCAAAATAGCCAAGGGTAGACAGTGGAAAGCTTGGCCATTCTCACTGAATGTATGTCACTCCTTGAAATGTCAGAGTATACCCTAGAGCTGTAGAACGATCATTTTTGTACCCACTTGTTCATATTCATGAAGTACTCTGTGCGCTAAGATATTCTGATACAGTTACAGTTAGGGCTGGGCGATATAGCCTCACATCAATATCACGATATATTGAGCAGTTCACCTCGACATTGATAAATTGACAATAACTACCTCACCTTGAGAAATGTTTTTTTTTATTTATTTATATTTTTTAAGATGGGACTGTTGATTCTCCTCTTCATCCTCGACCAGCTCTACCCTTGCTGCTTTAATATTTGAATCCCCATTTGCTCACCACCTTTCTCATCCAGTGTTGCCAACTCCTCAGCACGAAAAGTACCTAATGGCTGTTCTAAAAGTCACTAGAAGTCGCTAAAAGACATGGTCGCCTCATTTGCATAATGTGTATGCAATTATAATAAATGCTGTAGGAGAGGGGAACATTTTTTATTATAATTTTTGAAGGTTTTTTTAAACCATTGAAGGCAGTAGGGTTGGGGTGGAAGTGTTTTTTTTTATTATAAAAAACTCAATGCAAAAAATCCAATAAACAGCTTGACAATAGAGGCCTATGAAACATATCCAATAAACAAATTTAATCAACCTTTTATTTCATGTTTGATTCCCACTCTTCTCTGTATTTGTGAGAGTCCAGGTCAGACTGAAACCTGATGAATGGTTATAGGAGGATTTTTGTTTGTTGATATCTTTCTCCGTCTTCGTACCCATGATGCAATGGGAGAAACATAAACATTGATGTCACAAAAGTTCCTCCTATTGACAGTCAAAGAAAGGTGCACACAATAGACGAGGTAAGTGACATGTCACATGATTGCGTGTAGTCACATGATTCCACCATGACAAGTCTGTAGCCTAGTACGGCTGTTGCATCTTAAAAGGACATTAGCATCACCAAACTACACACCTGTGGTAGAAATCTGGGTGTCTGAGAGGCCTTGGATGAGAGAATAAAACAAAGTGTCAACTATATTCGTACGTAGTTTATTTTACATGCACGGAGAGACTCCTACTGAGGACTCTGAAGCTTCAGCACGGATGCATGGGTATATATAGTAATCAGCCACGCCCTATTGAATCAGCGTCTGTCCAATCATTACATCATACTGTACAGTTAAGGTAAGATAACTAGCTCTCTGTTCTATGCATCAGAGGATAATCACAAGAGCAATCACAGAACAACACGGAATAGGTAAACACAGGATCTGTCATGAGGCAACAATGGATGTGTCACTGGACAATCAGAATATAGAAACAATAAGGAACACTTTGTATAATGCTGAGAAAGACAGTCACAGGATCTGTCATAAGTCAACACCAGATAATCACCAGTTGTTATAAGTCAACATGAGATGTTTACATACAATTCTGTCACAAAATCTCTTTTCTTTTTCCTATAAATACCGAAAATTCTGACATGGGCAAAATTAAGTTGCTTACAGTTGTAAAGTCGCTGTCCTTGGTAACACTTTTTTCATGTTGGGGGGGCTAATCACTGTAGTCTTATGGCTTCCTTGATCATACCTGCCTACTCTGATCATGGTGGTCTCTGTGTTGACTCTTCTGTGGCTGTGCCCTTCCAGGGTGGAGGGTTCTCCCAAATATTGTTTTCTCACAGTAGTATTATTCTTGATGTTTATTTGTATTGTATGTTTACTTAAAGAGATAGGAACAGACTGAGCTTTGATTTTGGGGTGTGTATGTCTTTTGGGTGCTGAGAGTTTTATATGATTGATTTTGCTTTCAATTTGTTTTTTGTTTAGTTTTTTTTGTTTAACTTCTAATCTGTTAATATTTTGTTTTTTATCATGTAAACCACATTGTGCTAATTTTTTGATATGAAAAGTTTTCTACAAATAACATTTGATTTGATATGTAAACAGCCTAATGAAGGCTTTGCAGACAGACTTGTAACAACATTTTATATCACAGATTTAGTAAGCTTTCAGTTTCAACTCTCCAACTTTGTGAGAATGTTCTCACCCATACAGGGCAGTTACTAGGCATTTTGGTGCTCTAAGCACAAATCCTCGGTGGTGCTACCCCCCGCACCCCCCAAAAAATAAACAAAAGCAGAGTATGTCACTGCCTCTCTCTTTATTCCCAAAATACCTTCTTTATTTTAATTTTTAGTTGGACTAAAATGATAAATTGTCATGTTTTGAGGGTTGGACTAAGGCGCAGAGACAGGCTTAGAGAAGGTATTTTCCATAATTTATTTGAAAGTTCCAGCAATGAGTGCCATTAGACGAGCAAATGGTAATTAAAGCCTAAGGAAAAATAAATAAACATGGAGGCTTCGTGCATGTTCTTCTCATTAATACTATACTTGACTTGATTGGATCCATTTTTAATCTCGTTCCATGTTTTATTGAAAGTTTGACCATCGCCGAAAGAAAAATATACTTTATTTTCAAATACTTGGGAAATTCAAATTTAATAGTACAAAGTTAAAGCTAAAAAATACCAGCCTGAAATATGTATAATTAATGGAAAAAAAGTCCACTTCATGAATGCTTATTTTTCAAGTCTTGTGTTACAAGATGATTGCAAATAAACACATTTCATTACATTTAAAAAAAAAAGTATTTTTAACATATAGTAAACTCTTGCTGATTGTGCTGGAAAACCATGAGCCGACTTTTTATTTTAATTTATATTTTTTTATCCCATATCTGTATCCAGTATTATGTTCTTTGAATTTTACTATGTAATATGAAAATATAATGGATCCTCTAAAGACAAAAATATTTGGATTTACACATTGAACATTTGTACACAATATTTTTAACTGTTACTCTGAATATAATTTATATCATACCATCTGTTAATTTCCCCAATGCTATAACATAAATTTCCTTTGCTTCAAAGATAATTCTCAGTTTTTTGTCCTATTAAAATCTGGTGACAGTGATATAGTTCTGCTTACAAATGCCAGCTGTACTGACATTTAAAATGTTTTCTGGCAGGAGACTGTTTCCTCCTGTGTTGTTCTTCAATTTAATGTGCGATTTTCAGCTCAGAGCCTTTTTTCAAGTTGAAGTTACACAGTCCAGGCGCAATCCTACTCGGTAAAGCTCAGGCAGACAAACTAAGACTTCATCCTTTTCTATCTGCTGCAGACTTAGAAAAAGGTCACTCATGTGTTATTTCATCTAAACTTGATTATTGTGGCACTTCATTCTGGGATAAGTAGGTGAAATGTCCAGACTGTTGCTGATACAAAATGCCACTGTTGAGCTTTAAAAATTGACCCAAACAACATTCTATATTTTCCCAATTCATTCTTTTCTTCAAAGCCAGGCTTAAAAGTCACTTTATAGATCTTCCTGCTTGCTCTTATCATAAGGCACCTGCTTATAGCGTCAACCTTTTAGCCTTTTACAGACTTACTGAAGTTTGACATCGTGTGTCAATTGTCTAACAATGGCTCTACAAATAAAAAATATTTGCAGAGATTTCATACAACTGTACTTTTATTTTTTTTTTTAATTGGACATTCATGTGTTTTTTTTTTTTTAGATATCCTGCCCTAAGCTCCTTTAATTATATCAGGACTTTAGCAATGTTCTTTGGTTGGATGAGGGTGAAAGTGATTACCTGGTATTTTGAAGGTCCTGAAGGTGTTTGAGGAGGATTAGCCAAATATCCTTCTCTATATGCTCCTATCATGTTAAATGTTATATGATATTTTGTAATCTCCTTTTTAGTTAAACTGGATTTTACTTAACAGCAGGAGTACTAGTAATTGTGCAACTAGTGACTTTTTTTAAATGCAATTGTTTCTCAACTTTTCTCCACAGGGATCACTGAATATATTTGGTACTCTATATTGTTATATAGATTATTGTTATGTTTAAAACCCTGGCACAGGTAGAAAAAAAGCTGAATTTTGTGCTGCTCTGCCATTGCCAACACAGCACCTCTATCTGCTGCTGTCTCTTCATAGATGCTCCGAGTGTGTCAGATGGCAGAGATGCTGGAGTGACTCTGGGTCAGAGAGGAGTACTCGAGTGTGAGGCTGATGCAGTGCCAGAGGCAGATTTTGAGTGGTATAAAGACAACAGAAGGTAATAACATTTAGATTTTACATTCAGGCAATGGAAGGAAAAGCATAACACTTAATAGTATGATATTTTTTTTTTATCAAGCTTTAATGATAAGCTCAATTAGGGACATAGTGACAGTCTTACATATGATAGAATGTGAGCTCCACGTACAATAATAAAACTTTTAGAAGTATTTATCTCCTGACATATTGTTCTTTTTTGTAGGATCTTTAATGGTTTTGATGGCATGGAGATAATCAACACTGGATCCCTGTCAAAGCTGGCCTTTTATAACGTGTCTGACAGTGATTACGGAAACTACACGTGTGTTGCCATCAACAAACTAGGCAGTTCAAACACAAGCTTCCTTTTGTATGGTGAGTATATTCGTAGAAAAAGAAGTAGTACATTTCAGTGACTCTGAATATGTTCTTCAAAGGATTCAGCACTAGGCTCCCTGCTGGGTCGTCCCACACTCTACCAGCCACAGCACCTCCTTTCTACATTTTATTCAGATTGTTAAATTTTATAATATGTTTGTTAATGTTGATTTTTATTTATTTTTTAAATAAAAAAATGGAAATTTGACAATATAATAAATATATGGTGCATGGAAGGCCTAAATTTTATTTTGCAGTATTTTAACATACAGATAATTTCAGTCTTATTTTATTTCTAAACAGAACATTGCCTTTAATATTTCCCTTTAAGAGTGAAGATTTGTTATGTCTCTCTTGAAGTTTCTGATGGTTTGTTGAGAAATCTGCCATAATTAATCTGCTTGGATTTTTTTGTAAATAACACTTATTTACAATAGAATTAAATTATTCAAAGGCTTGACACACAAAAGATTTGTCAGTATCCTTCAGTTACAGTGCCTTTTAAAACGTTTTCATACCCGTGTAACCATTTCACATTTTGTTACATTATAAATGCAAATGTCAATGCCTTTTGTTGTATGTGACAGACCAAAACAATGTCCTGCATAATTTTTGTCTACCAGCTTTGCACATTCAGATACTGAATGTTTTACAATTCTCCTCTTTTTATATAATAATATATATGACTTAATTTCCAGTGTTAACTAAAAAAATAGCCTCAGTTTAGTCGAATTAAAAGTTAAGAACTATTGCAAATTTACATTTAGATTTATGTGTGGACTTTCAGTATATATGCTTTGATCTAAACCATTCCATTATACCTTGAGCTGTAGGTTTTACGTCATGGCTGGAAGTTGAACCTCTTCCACAGTCTTACCTCTAATTTCCATTGCATGCGCCACACTCCGCCATGCCCTCTGCAGCAAAACTATCCCATTGTAGTGAAAAAGGGCATTAAACGGCACAGTGTACTGGCTGCCGTTTTGCCCTCCAGCAAAAATAGGATTGAATTGAATTTGGCCGGATGCTGAAGCAAGTTTGAAATCTATCTACACAAATAGCAAAGCACCACAAGATACCACACATGCACTACATCGTTTTTTTCAAAATAAATCAGTAAAAACAGACTAGGTTTTTCTTTGTATGCCATAGCTATATCAATATAATTTATCTTAAATCTATACATAGGCCTGTTGTCTAGAAGAATTGTGTGTTTATACATAATTTACACACATAATAAAATCAAAACTTAATAAAACATTTAATTCTGAAATGTTGTGATTTCCTGCAGAAGGTGTGTGGGTCAAAAATTTCATCTTCATATACAACAGAAAACCAGGCTGACAAGATGGATGAGTAGAAGCTTATTCTGTTAGTTCAGCTATCTATACACATAATAATAACAAAGAGAAGTAGATTAAGCTTTTGTTTTCTGTTTGTCTTCCAAGTATAAATAGTTTTGGTCTGACTTCCGTATTCCTGCCATTCCCGCACATGCTTCTTTGAGCACCTCTGGGCTCCGGAGCGGAGCGGATGTGGAGCGCTTGCAGTAAATTGAGGACGGCAGGGAATGGTTGTGGAGTGCGTGGCGGGGTGCAGCTCATGTAGTGGGAATGAGGGGTCAAGTCTGTCCATTTTTCCAGCTACTTTGACCAGCTTCACTGCCTCTGATCAATAATGGTTCTGTCCTCGCCTTCCTTTAATAAAGGCCTTTTTAGACTGAAGGAGTAATAGTTGTCAAGCAAACCAGCCCTAAATGAACAGCCATATCTTTGGCTGGTTACCATTGCACCATACTCTTTTCATTTTGAGATAACAGATGGAGCACCGCTCTGCGAGATGTGTATAAACACTTGTCGGCCTTTTCCCTTAAGGCTGCATTCACATCGCTCCAAACATAAGCATCAAGTGCTGCAAGATTACATGTACAGTTTATGGTTGAGTCTGTCTAAGGTCCGTCAGAGTCTGTACGGCATGTTGTGTGCGTTGGCTGCGTCAATTTTTCAAGCGTTTCCTGCGTTTCAAGCGGTATAGCAGCAAACACAAGCAACACAGAAGATCAGCTAGCTAAACTCTTGACGTCCTTGACACAATGCACCCACCAAAGCGTCTCACAGTAGTCACGTGGGCAGACGTCAACATTGTGTTACCAACCACGATCTGCTAGTGTTTAAAACATCCGCTAGAGAAAGGCCTACCCACAGGCTTTGCAAGCTGCAGCTTAAACATGTATATGCGTCCAAGTACACAAAAAAACTTGTTGGGTGAACATTATAAAACTATGTAAATAATTTCCACCCAACTGATTTGGGTTGATATAGCAACAATTAATTTTGTTGAGTGAACTAAGTGTAAACATTTTGGGTCAACCTAATACATTTAGGTTGCTATAAGGCACAAAAATAAATAGCAGGGGATTGGACTCAAACTCAGAAAAGGGCCTCTGTTTCCTAAGCACCTGCACTAATCACTTTGCTACACAATCACTGATAAACTTTTTATATAATAATATATATGACTTAATTTCCAGTTTTAACTAAAAATTTTTATAATATAATAAAGACTTGCCAATTCCCTTTTTACTGTGGAAAAAAGTAAAGGAATTGTATTACTGAAATCATTATCATGTTTATTTAACACTGGTAATTCAGTTTTCTGAGTTAAAACTTATATATGACAATTTATGTCATCTTAAAATGAAACTGAAAACAAATATCGGTACTGGAAATATTTACATTGCAAAATGTAATCATAACAAAAAAAATTCATTTAGAATCTGAAATCTGAAAAAATATATTTTCTGTTTTCAAAATGAAATGAATCTAATCTTTTTTCTTTTTTTTTCCAATACCACAATTTTTTCAGTGCAGCTGCTCTTCAGCTTCATTCCTTTTTCCTGGTTTGGATGTCGTGTGTGCATGAGGGGCGGTGCTCCAAGGCCGCTTGTCAATTGCTTTCTTTTGTCAGTGAGTTGTGTTGTTTTACTTTATGACTCATTTTCTAAACCAGCAAAGAAAGGTCTTTTGGAATTATTTGATATATACTTAATTCTAATTCTTTTTTTTTTAAAGTAGAACAGCCCTATTCACTGACAACTAAAATGCACAGCATCAAGTGTGCCAAAGGAATGAAGCTGTAAAGCAGGAACTCTGAAAAATAGTGGTATTGAAAGAAAAAGTAGCCATTGTAAAAATATTTTTTCACTGTTAGTTTTTATTTCACTTTCAATACAGAAATGTTATCTGCATTTTTTTGTCCTGATATAAAATTTATATTTTCAGTTGCACAATTACATGCCAATGTTTATTTTCAATTCAATTCAATTCAGTTTATTTATATAGCACCGTTTCACAACAAATGTCATCTCAATTTTTATTTTCAGTGCCAATATATCTTTTCAGTTTAATTTTAAGATGGCATATTGTTTCTACTTCTCAAATCTTATAGATAGTCTTGTTACTCTTGAATCATTTTGGCTTGTCAAGAAAAAGAACACCTCTTAAAATAAACAGAGCCAATCCAGACAGAATGAATTTGATTGCGCTAGGATAATTTTAAACGGTTACCATATTGATACCCTATTGGTTTGTATGTGTCACACTGTGCAAGACACAAACTACTTTACAGTCTTCACGTGGCAGGTTAATGTTACCGATTTCAGAGATAGTAGTACCACAGACTCAAGTAACTGCACCATTACAACACTTCTAGGAAACTAGTCATAGCTTCCACCCCATCAAATATGTATTACTGCTCATTAATCTACATAAGGTTCTATAATGTTTTTAATTTGTAATCCACCAAAATGCAAACATTTTTCACAGGACATATATGGGGCAATAACAGGTAGCTTAGCGTATAAGCAAAAGGCATAGTGTGTAATTTTCGGCCAGTACGGGGCAGGGCATACCTAAATCATCACAAGCATGCGGTATCTGTGTCTTCGAGTAAAAAACTCAACAACGGAGGTCCAACTAGTGCTGTTTTCAAACGCTCAATTCCCTAAGAATGATCTATTTGCAGCAACATGACGAGCACATCAGTCTCTCTTTCATCGCTTGGAACTAGCGAAGAAGTAAAAATTTATTTATGGAGAAACCTTTTTGCATTTTGAGGGGAAATCAATGTTTTAATAGCGGGCGTGTTCTGTGCGCTTTGTCCGTCCGTGCTCTTGTAAAAGTAAAGACGTCATCTAATATTGCTTTCCCCTGAAAAGAGGACCCGCACCTATGTATTTGAAAACAGATTTTTAAAGTCATATTTTACAATATCGCCAATATTTTGCAATTAATGTGCTTTACGTAATTATTATTACATAATGTTTAAATGGCTATTTTCAAAGATGTACTGCAAAAACTACACACTGTCACTTTAAGCGTTTGTCTTTTAATGTATTTTAACTTTACCTACATTACTTTTACTACTTTATATTTCTTTTACTCGAGGAACATCTTGAATTGATCATTCTACTACAAAAATAATTGTAAACACTAAAATCTATATACTTCTAAGTAATGAATAATTTTGACACCTAACTGCTAGTTTGAATGTGACAAATTTGAACAGTTATGATGCTTTTGGAAGGCACTGTATGCAACCTATAGACCATCTAATAGAGCCTCTTCTCATTCAGCATTGCCGATTTCTTAGTAATTGTGCATTTATGGCAAAATAAGGCCACAAGGAGCACTCACTGGGTGAGAAACGTCAAACTAACCAACTATTGCTGCAAGTTTCTGAAATTCTTGCCAACGCCTAGTTTTTAAGGTGTCACTGAAATTATAGCTAGAATGATCACTTTATGAACAAAATGACAAGGCGAATTAACATGGTGATGTGTTCCCAACTGTAAGTTGACCTTCCATCAGATCTTGCGCTTTAATAAAGTTGCTGGTAGTATATTAGTTTGAACCCTTGACAATAGAAATGTGCAGGCAGAATTCTCACAGGTCTACTGCTCATGCTTTTTTCAAGTGTTCTCAATGATGTGTTGCTGTTCTGTTTCCGACTTGTGTTTCTGTTGCACTTGTTTCCCTGATGTAGTGGTAATTGAACCCACTAGCTCGACACTGTTGCAAGGTTAGTATTCAACACCAGCCTGTATTTTCAGCAATGTTCAAAAAGCATTAACTGCATGCTGGTATCACCTGGAACACTGTCATTTTCACAGACTAATTTCTGTATTAGACAAGTAGGAAATAAATAATCTCTTGGGTCTGTCAGTCCTCCTTTAATCCTGCCTTTTTTGCATTACATTCCACAAATATTTTAATGATTGTGGGACTGGTTCAAACCATAAAAAGGATAAATGTCAAAGCAAATCATTCTAAATGTATAATGTAAAGCATTGTGAAAATGGCAAATACATCCACTCTGTATTAATCATTTTTCATGTCTCCTTTTCACACCTAACTGGCCCTCTGTGTGACACTGGCTTCATTTTTGATTTTATTGCATGCTCCCTTTGTAAGTATTCATCATCTTTTAATATTTTTTATGTCCTTGAGTGAATCTATGTACCTTTACAGTCAACTATTAATAGCATTATATAAACACAAACAGATTGATTTTGAGATCTTGGTTCTTTTTATTCAATTCAAATGAATCAAATAGAGATCTTTTACATAGGTTAATGGGTACAATTCTTCCAATGGTCTTAGAAGTGATCAGCATGTGCTGCTGGGACAGAAAGAAACACACTTCCCTTATTTCATGCAGTGTCTGCTCATTACAGCATATTGTAAGCAAAGCCACTTCATTAAGACAGCAGAAGTGTATTAATGGCTTTTTTTAAATACAAGTGAAAGTAATTATTGTAATAATAAGCCATATGCAGGATTAAAGATAATCCGCTCTATCAGAGCAACTGGAAGGAGTCCCCAAAGAATGCTATGGAATAATGAAAATTCAAGGAAAATTATTAAGCACTACATCAAAAGCTTCAGAGTACGAAGTAAAAAATCTGAATTTAATCGAGATAGGATTTTTTTTTTTTTACATTGACCTCATTTTTCAAAAGAACAAAACAGAAGAAAAAGTGTTTCTCTAATTGCAAACTAATGGTCACATCATAATTGGCATGTACCTTGGATTTGGTGGTAGCAACGAGCTTTCAACAACAGGAAAAAATACAAGACAAAGACAAAAATCTACACTGGCTAGGTACTGCATCTATGCTGGCTATATGTCCAGAGAAAAAAAAAAAACAAGTCCAAACTGACACAAAAAATAAATTCCAGTAATTATTTTTGCAACAAAGTTAGTAAAATAAGAAAAAAAAAGGTAGGTAACTAATTTATGTTTGTGGTCTGATTACATGTAAAGCACTGGTATATTCATAGAGTAATCGTACATTTGCATATTTATGCAACTGTATGATCACTCATCTCAATTGTTGTTATATTTATGTATGTTATATTTATGTCCTGAAATTGTTTGTTGTATGATTGCACACTATGGTTCTTCGTTTCTTAAAACCGTCTGCTAAAACTTAAACCAGATTCATGTCCAATTTATTGCAACGTGTGAGACAGGACTGGAATTAATAGTATGTACATCACAAGTGTCAAATTCAAGGCCTGGAGGCCAAATCTAGATGTATAGTATTCTTTCCTCTAAAGTTTTACCCCCATTTTCGTAAAAAAAACTAAAAGACAAAAAAAATTCCATTAAAATCAAATTGTGATTTTTTTTTTTTTTCTCATTTCACTGTGTACCTAAAAGCATACAATAAAATTAAATTATGTTTCACTGGATTTAAAAACCCATAATGGTGGATTAATAATACAAACTCATAAAAGGATGTAAGTGTAGTATGCACTTAACAGCAGTTCATTAGTTTAATGGCCTGAAGCAGAAGCTGCATGGCATTCTGGTGGTTCTACTTTTGATGCTATGTCACCATTTGCCTGCTGGCAGCTGTTCAGACTTTCCACATGAGGGTGTGAGGACAATCTGACAATGCTCACACCTTATTCTTGCATTGAGTGTAGGGACACTACCACAACCTTCTCAGCTTCCCTGCTATCCTCTGCAGGGACTGATTATCTGACATACTGCCAGATTTAGATTTAGTGTATCAGCATACTCTCATCCAAAGCTCTGTAGAATTCTGTGAGGATGCTGGCAGAGGGGATGTTTGTTTCAGTTTCTTCAAAAATCGCATTATCTTCCAGGCTCGTTTAATGATCCTAAGCAAGGTCATCATAAATCTGTATTCCAAAGATCATAATGCTTTCCACTCTCTTTATAGCCCACTTACTGATGATGTTGACAAATGTTTAGTTTGGGACCTCAATAAGGCCTGTCTCACACAGCAGCACTTTCAGGTCGATTTTTGCCCTGCTTCTCCCTTTTTGACATGTTCTGATTATCGAGATAGCACTTATGATAATACTATCAGAAATTTCTGCCATGTGTGGTGTATTCAGAGCACTTTGTTCTGCTTGGACGGACGTCCAGTATATATTTGCATTAAATTGAATAAAATAGATTTAGAAAAGTCCTTCTGCTTAAAATGTGCTGTGATCATATGTATGTACAGACGTGGACAAAATTGTTGGTAACATTCATTAAATAAAAGAAAAACTCCTAATGGTCACAGAAATAACTTTAATCTGACAAAAGTAATAATAAATAAAAATTATATAAATGTTGACCAATGAAAGTCAGACATTGCTTTTCATCCATGCTTCAACGGAATTATTTAAAAAATAAATGCATGAAACAGGCCTGGACAAAAATGATGGTACCCACAACTTAATATTTGGTTGCACAACCTTTTGAGGCAATCACTGCAATCAAATGATTCCTGTAACTGTCAATGAGACTTCTGCACCTCTCAGCAGGTATTTTGGCCCACTCCTCATGAGCAAACTGTTCTAGTTGTTTCCGGTTTGAAGGGCGCCTTTTCCAGACAGCACGTTTCAGCTCCTTCCAAAGATGCTCAATAGGATTGAGATCAGGGCTCATAGAAGGCCAGTGTTTTCCTCTTAGCCCTTCTTGGGTGTTTTTAGCTGTGTGTTTTGGGTCATTTTCCTGTTGTAAGACCCGTGACCTGCGACTGAGACCATGCTTTCTGACACTGGCCAGCACATTTCTCTCTAGAATCCCCTGATAGTCTTGAGATTTCATTGTACCCTGCACAGATTCAAGACACCCTGTGTCAGATGCAGCAAATCAGCCCCAGAACATAACCGAGCCTCCCCCATGTTTCACAGTAGGGACCGTGTTCTTTTCTAGATATGCTTCATTTTTCCGTCTGTGAACATAGAGCTGATGTGCCTTTTTGTCTCATCTGTCCACAGGACATTCTCCCAGAAGCTTTGTGGCTCGTCAGCATGTAGTTTGGCATACTCCAGTCTGTTTTTTTTAATGATTTGTCCTCTGGCTCAAACAGTGAAGGATGTTCCGATCTAACACTGATGTTCCTTGAGCATAAAGTTCAGCTTGGATCTATTTTGAAGTCTTCCTAGGCTCTTTTGTTACCATTTGGATTATCCGTCTCTTTGATCTGTCATCAATTTTCCTCCTGCAGCCACGTCCAGGGAGGTTGGCTACAGTCCCATGGATCGTACATTACTGAATGACAAGTCTGAAACCGGAGTCGAGGCGGCCGACGACGAGGGTGCCGGAGTCGAGGAGGCCGGCGGCGTGGAACCTTGAGCCTTGGGGGGCGGCGGCGTGGAACCTTGAGCCTTGGGGGCCGGCGGCGTGGAACCTTGAGCCTTGGGGGCCGGCGGTGTGGAACCTTGCGGTGTGGAGTCTGGTGAAGCTGTACCTTGCGGAGTGAAGTCTGGCTGAGCTGTTCCTTGCGATGCGGAGTATGGCAGAGCAGAACCGTGCGATGTGGAGTATGACGGGGCTTTACCCTGAGATACGGAGAGTGCTGAGGCTGGCTAGAGTGCTGCTGAAGCAGGCTGGAGTGCTGCTGAGAAAGAGGCTTGTTGCTGGACTGCCGAGGTTGAAGGAGCTTACCCTTGCGACGGGGAATGCGACGAAGCGGAAACCTGAGCTTGGGTGGAGGCGTCTTCGCCTGTACACCCTCGGAAGAGGCAATAACCGGAGACGTGTTCGCCTGGACACCCTCGGAAGAGGCAATAACCGGAGACGTGTTCGCCTGAACACCCTCGGAGGAGGCAGGAACCAGAGGCGTGTTCTCCAGAACACCCTCGGAGGAGGCAGGAACCAGAGGAGTGTTCTCCAGAACACCCTCGGAGGAGGCAGGAACCAGAGGCGTGTTCTCCAGAACACCCTCGGCGGAGGCAAGAACCAGAGGCGTGTTCTCCAGAACACCCTCGGAGGACTCAGGAACCCGAGGAGTGTTCCCCTGAACACCCTCGGCGGAATCAGGAACCCGAGGCTTGCACTCCAGAACACCCTCGGAGGAATCAGGAACCCGAGGCGTGCTCTCCAGAACACCCTCGGAGGAATCAGGAACCCGAGGCGTGCTCTCCAGGACACCCTCGGAGGAATCAGGAACCCGAGGCGTACTCTCCAGGACACCCTCGGAGGAATCAGGAACCCGAGGCGTGCTCTCCAGAACACCCTCAGAGGAATCTCGGAGCCGAGGCGCATCCGTCTGGATGCCCTCGGAGGAGACTTGGGCTGCGGCCTGCTGCTGGCAGCCGCGGAGAGGAGCTGACTCTGAAACCGTGTCAGGAGTCACAGGGACCGTCACTGGAACGTCAGGGGTCTCGGGAACGTCAGGGGTCACTTGAACCGTCACTGGAACGTCAGGGGTCACTGGAACGTCAGGGGTCTCAGGAGCGAGAATGGGAACCGGGCCTGAGGACCCGAACTCCGGACCATACTCAGGAGAACTGGGTTCTAGATCACACTCTGTCCAGGGTTCCGGGTGAGCCTCTGAAGAAGGCTCAGAAATAATCTCTTTTGAGCTCTCTGGCTCTGAAACAGTCTTTAAAGGAAACTTGGACTTAGACACAGTCTCTATGGGGAACTCGGGCTCAGAAACAGTCTCTATAGAGCTGTCGGACTCAAAAACAGCTTGTTTAGGGAACTTGGGCTCAGTGGTGATGGAGTCCGCTGCAGGAGTGCAGGTTGAGGCTGGTTGGAAATGAGGATGAGGTGGAGGTGGTCTTCCTAATACTTGGGCCAAGGCTGCTTGTTTATTCCACTCAGCCTCGACCCAGAAACTGGTCAAACCGGTCTCATTAAAGAGCAGTTTCCATGCCCTGAGAACCTCCATTGCTTCCCCTGCCGCTGAAATTCTAGCCCATGGTGATCTTATAGCAGACACTTTATCTAAAAATAGTCTGATGGAGCTATGCAGGGCTGGCAGGCCAAGAGCAGGAGAGTCCAGGAGATTAGCTCCACCTGGGAACAGTGCCGGTGCCTGGTGGTGCTGAAGGGGATGAGGAGGCGGACCCGAAACTGGCGGCTGGCTGCTGGAGGAAGCAGCAGCTGAATCAACGCAGCTGGGAACAGCATCAAGCGGGACGGAAGGAACCGAGGTGCTACAATCCTGAGAGGGAAGCCAGGACCGTCCAGGAACTGATGGCTTGGTCATGGAGGAAGCTCCCGCCGAGGAATCGCCACCTGGATCGGTCCATTCGGGAGCGCGGATAGAGGAAGCGGAGCTCTCCTGGAGCGAAGATGGAGCAGCTCGGTGACGCCTCCTTCTTCTGCGCCGGGAAGCAGATTGATGTCCAATCCCAGAGGGTTCAGAGACGGGCGGAGGACCAGTGGAAGGAGCCAGGGAGGACGATCGGTCGGACCAGGTAGCGGAAAGCCGCGGCAAAACCGGCGCACTTTGGGCGCCGCTGCAGAAGTCCAGCCCGTCGTCCTGGAGGTCAGTGGAGAGATCCGGGAAACCATCATCGTCCTCCTCCGAATCATCATCCATGGGGGCAAGGAGGAACGCTGGGGAAACAGCAGCCGTGTTCCCAGGAGAACGCTCAGGAGCGACACGATGGCTTGAGGCACGAGGAGCGGGGAAGCCGCCCCCCTCACGACGGCGGGGCCCAACACCGGGCGGACAGAGAGCCAGCTGGGATCCACAAAAAGGTGAGTCTGAGTACTGATTGTTTTTAACGCACCAGTCTATCAGTTCCCTCCACTCTTCCTCGGTGTGGCGATACTCCGCTGGGTCCAGTGGCTGGTCGGGTCGTACTGTCAGGTTTGGGTTAAAGGAGGACCCAGATGCGGAGCGGCGTTTGTGGCTCTTACGGCCCATGTTTATTAATAGTCCCAAAAAGCAGACGAGAAGCACAGAGAACACAAGCACTAGGGGAGGTAACGACAACAACGACCCGACGAGGACAGACAGACACAGAAGGGCATATATACTGTGGGGAGGGTAATCAGGAAACGAAGAACACCTGGGAGCAGAGGCGGAAAACACAGGGAGGACTAATAGGACAACAGGTGAAACAAACTAGGACTAATTAACTCAAACAGACGGGGAGGAAAAAGGGAGGAATAAACACAGACAGGGATGGATTATGACACTAGCTGCTTGGAGATGGTCTTATAGCCTTTACAGTTAACATGCTTGTCTATGATTTTCTTTCTCATCTCCTGAGACAACTCTTTCCTTTGCTTCCTCTGGTTTATATTGAGTGTGGTACACACCACGTCACCAAACAACACAGTGACTACCTGGAGTCCTATATATAGGCCCACTGAGTGATTACAGGATTGTAGACACCTAGGATGCTGATTAGTGGACATACCTTGGATTAACATGTCCCTTTGGTCACATTATTTTCATTCTTTTCTAGGGGTACCATCATTTTTGTCCAGGCCTGTTTCATGCATTTATTTTTTAAATAATTCTGTTGAAGCATGGATGAAAAGCAATGTCTGACTTTCATTGGTCAACATTTATATAATTTTTATTTATTATTACTTTTGTCAGATTAAAGTTATTTCTGTGACCATTATGAGTTTTTCTTTTATTTAATGAAGGGTACCAACAATTTTGTCCACGTCTGTATATATATATATATATATATATATATATATATATATATATATATATATATATATCTTGCCCATTCCATGGTTTTACCCATTCCAGGCTCGGATCCTCTACGAGATGCCTGGGACCTTGAGGGTTCTACGCAGTATCTTTGCTGTTCTTCCAGGGATCTGCTGGAGCCATTCCTCCAGTTTAGGGGTTACTGCCCCAAGTGCTCCGATTACCACGGGTACTACTGTCACCTTCATCTTCCAACCCTTCTCTAGCTACTCTGAGCCCTTGGTATTTCTCAATGTTTCTCATGTTCCTTCTTCTTGATGTTACCATCACTTGGTATTGCCACATCCACCACAATGGCTTTCCTCTGCTCTTTATCAACCCCCACAATGTCCAGTTGGGATCTGGAAGTCCCACTTGAGCTTTGCCTGGTCATTCTTCACCACCTTTGGAGGTGTTTCCCACTTTGACTTTGGGGTTTCCAGCCCACACTCCACACATATGTTACTATATCAGGGTTTTTCCTGCATTCAAATTTGTGTGGCGGCCGCCTCCAGCTAATTTGCTTGTTGCCCCAGCCTGACATCGCTCTGCCACCAGCTATATGGATGTTATTTTAACTGCTGTTGCAGCGTTGCGTCACTATGAGGGCGGTGTCCCAGTCGAAGCGCAGAAAAATAAGATAAAATTGTTTTCTATAGAGTATAAAAATTGGGTTTTCCCTCTAGTTGGTGCTAAGGATGTCCTGGTTTTTCCCCTGGCTCTTCAACCAGGTAAATGTTGTTGTTTTTTGCATCAAGCATGTAATGTTTATTTTTTAAAAACATCCTCCGTCTCAGAATAACTTTAATGGATTTTAGCGTTACAGATATGAACTGGGAAAATCAGCCACTACTTCTTTTTAAAAAACCTGTTTAGGATAGTCAGGAATCAAGGTAAAACAACACAGACAAATTATCATAACAAGCAGTTAAGGTAATCATGGTTGTGACAAGATGTGAAAATTGCAGGCAGGGACTGGCGAGGGTCAGAATCATGGTCAGAATGCAGGACAGGACACTTTATGACGAGTTTCTCCACCAAACAGCGCCGTGAATGCAATGTTGCAGGTACCGTTTAAATATGAAAAAAAAAAAAAAACATAATCTAAATGTGAAGGTGTCTGGCGGAAGTGAAAAATATTAATATAATATGCAGAATATTTACGCTATCTCAGCATCCAGGCTGCCAGAGTGATTTGATGTGTCCATCTGAAACAGCAGATTAACTGAAGGAACCCGTTATATTGCAGGACTCTGATCTGTAAATTAAGAGCAAGTTTCTCTGCACAGAATGGGCAAGGGTTGCAAAGGGAACCCATTTTATTGTTGCGCATATTCTTCTGGGGCGGATACCCATAAATTTGCCATCCTTGTGCTATATGTGGTTTTTTAACGTCTGCCATTTGAGAAACAAAACACGTAATCCTTTGGCTTTCAACTGCTATTAATTAAATAAAGATGTGATTTTCAACACTTGTTCATACCTTCAGTGATTTTTGTGATAAAATGTGGAACAGAATAATAGGCTATGAATAGTTAATAATTAAATAATTAAAGTTAATAATAATAGTTAATGTCCGGCTGCCAGATGTGTGGATAAATCCCTACAACTAAATGCACTTTTAGTTAAAAGTTGGCTGCTTATTTTTGTATGGATATTGTTTTAATAAAAGAATGCTTTAACATGATAATTGCCATATTCTTATTAGAACACTTAACTAAAAAATATGTTGCCTTTAAAAAAAGTGAGTCAGTTGAATGCACAGAATTCTTGCATGTGTTGGCGCATGGTCAGGATGTTACCACCTCTGCCTCAATTTGAAACAGGAAAAACCCTGTATATACTATGTCAGCCACTTGGTTATGATGTTCCATGTATACTTTCCCTGCCATTTTACACCCTGCTTTTATGTGCTGGATTGTCTCAGATGCCTCTTTGCATACCCTACACCTTGGGTCTTGTCTGGCATGGTAGATCTTGGCCTCAATGGCTGTGGTGCTCACAACCTGCTCCTGTGCTGCCAGGATGAGTGCCTCTGTGGTGTCCTGTGTATATATATATATATAAAAATCAAAGAATTGAATGACAACAATACTGCAGCACAGTACATTTGATAAGTACTGCACTGTTTGATTGTGTTACACTTGTTGCTGCTCATTGTGTTGTTATTCACTCTTCCGCGGTCTCATTACTTCCCGAAGGGGGAGTTCTCAGGTTGTGAATAGCTTTGCCTGTCGTGACTGTCGTTTAAATGCAGAGAAATTCAATATTCCAGTCGTATTATGTGGGTACCTTAGTTCTCAAGCTCCAGTTTCGTTCAACGTAAGTCCAGCTAAGCTGTACACATGCATTCAAACTTCTCTATAGAACTCAAACTGTAGAACTAGACTATTAATCTTAAAACAGTAGGTGAAAACATCATATACATTATGGCATTACTGTTTTTATATTCTAGATAAGGGATAACTTTTATCAAAGAGTGGGGGATATTGCACCATCTTTGAGGTGGTTGGGGGTATTAGGCAAACTGGTACAGATACATTGATGCTTGGAGGGTGCTGTGATGTGTGGTTTAATAAACTGTTCCAACACATAGTTTTGCCAAAGTAACACAATATATATTTTTTACTGGTTTCAGTAGAAGCTTTGAACCATCCCCAGATGATGGCTTGACTTAGAGAGACATTAAAGTTGTCAGTTAGAAGACCTGCCAGTTCAACACAAGCTTTGAAGACACACTCTGGGATTTTTGAGGACCTGCTGCTTCCTGTGGATGCTTTTTAAAGTAATCCGACTGTCGGCTGTGTTAAAGATGAAACCCGACACATCATATGGTGGAGGATGGCCAGGTCTGTCTCTAAAATTCAGTGTGCAAACTTGCCGAACACTTGTTGACTTTGTCTTCAAGAAAAAAATAGCTGGTTTTATAGCTTGTTAATGTTTAGAATACCTATCACCTTTGTCTGCTGTCCCCTTTGTCGCAGAGGTCGCCCCTCTGTCTTGATCTCTTTTTGAACATGCAAATTTGCTGAGCAGAGAGCAGTCTCTGCCTCCTGTCTCCTGTGGCACATTTTGTCACATTTATAATCATACAAAATGTTAAACTTTTGAACTACAAGTAGATTGTTACATGTATCAGTATTAATTGTACTGGTGGAAACTATGATAGATTTTGAGCTCTTCAACCTTTTTGGTAATAATTCAAAATAATTCCATATCCGAGCGTGTTAAAGGAAGTTGTCCTTTCCAAATGGGAACCAATTTAGATCTTGGACACAGCAAGTATAAGTGAAATGCTTGAATTATCATAAAATAAGCTTGACAACCTAAATAGGAAAACAGTGTTTGTTCCATCTCACATAAGTTTATACTTAGCCTAAATAATATAATGTAGTCACTGTATTACATAGAATTACTTTCTGTTTAAAGCATACTGTTGCATTGTGTTTCATTCTTTTATAATATGCTGTTTTTATATCAGTAGACAGAAGCATTGTCTAACAGTACACCCACCAGTAGTTTTAGCACCTTGAAAGAAGCAATGATCGGCTGTGAAACTAACTCTAACATTTTATTTTCCCCTTTTGTTCCTTCCTGTCAGGACCGAGAGCAGTTCAGGACGGCAGTGGCTGCGCGAAGGCAGTACACTTTCACACCTGTCTCCTCTTCATAGCATTGTTGCCCTTCCTACTACGTTTTTAGAAGAGGATTAGATTTGAAAACAATTGTTTTGTCTGCAAGTGTGTATGTGTGTGGTTACGAGTGTGTGCGTGTGTGCATATTTTCTCCACAGAAACATAAACTGATGCACAATGAAGTATCTTGCAAAGCACTGACTTTGACCTACTTAAGTTTGGGTTGTCTTTCTTTCCTCTTTCAAATGAATATTTTCGATAATGTTTGTCGAAATGATACAAATTTTTGTTACTTTATTTGATATTTTAAAAAGTAACCTGGTATTTAAAATGTCTTTATCTTAATCCAGTGGTTCTTTTCTTTTAATCACATTGAATATGAATCTCAATAGCAGCAAAATTCAACTTTACAGCTGGTATGAGAAGTGAATGATAAATACCTCAGAGTCAAAATGAAAGAGTGGAATAGCAGCAACCGAGGTTACAGGAAGACAGAGACTGAAATTATAATTTTGTAATATATAATTATTATTATTCAGTTTGCTTCTTGGAAGCAGAACTGTTTTTGACTTTAAAATAATTTTTCTTCTTAGCGTTGTAATATTATAATATATTTGGAGTTGTGTAATGCTAATCTTTATTTTAATTTTTCAAGTATATTTAGTCTTGACTGTGTTGAGAACAAAAAATGAAATTGTAATTATTTACAAATATATCATAGATTCTCTGTCTTTGTTGTTTTGTTTTTCTTTATCAATATAACCTGTACACAAAAGTGTTACGTATATTCATAATAGTATTAAGTATTTACAAGTGGTGACAGAGTTTATTCCATTTTTGTAATGCAAATTTATGGATGCTTACTGTTTTACCTCATGTCATTTATACATAATACATAATTATATTAAAAAAAAATAAAGTGGATGTGCTTATGTTCAAGGGAAAACAGATATTTACTGTGTCATTCACAATGTCTTAACAGAAAATTACATGCATTTTTCAAAAAAAGGAAAAAAAATGGAGGTCATATTAGACTTCCTAGAATCAGTTAAATGATTCAGCTGTTATGTCTCGGTACAGAGTCTTTGGGTATTCCTTGATTGAAATCATGGTTATTAAGGATAGATTATTTGATTCTGATGACATTCAGACAGTCCAAATATCGTAGAATTTTTTTGGGTTTTTTTAAAAACTTTTTTTCAAGTGTTTATTTTCAAATAAGAAGTCAAGTGGAGATTTAACCAAACTGAACTGAATTTTAATTGATAACTAAAATAAGTCTGAGTATAGTGATATGATGTTCTCCTTGATTTTCCGGGCACATATAGCAGTCACCTGCAAATGACAAGGAGTTTAACGGCATGTTGTGCCAAGAGGTCTTGAAAAATTAAAGAAATAGATTTCTCAAAAATGTCAAGTCTGTCTCTCAAAGTGCCATCAAGTTTCTTGTGGCATGTGAAAGAAGCCCAGAGGTAAGTTCTTGACGCCATCTGCAATTGAGAGTTTTATCTGGAAAGTAGAACAAAAATTCTGAGTTTCTGCTGTTGTGTTGACAGACATGCCTAAGAAACACTTCTTATTAGATAAGACATTCGGTTGCAAAGTATGAACAAGATGCAAAAGGTTTGCAAGTAAACGGACAATATGGCAACATTTAAAGGTGCAAAACTTGCCATCTGGCATGTGGGAACCAAAATAAATGTCTATTTAACAATCAGTACGTTAACATGCAGCAAGAAGAAATCGAATTATTATTACCTTAGTCTGACTGAAATCAGACCTTTAAAATGCATGTGCTGTAAACACCTTAGTCTCGATCGTGTCGAACCAAACTCATTTCAGAAGCTCGACTAAGGTACCCAGATAATGCAATTAGAATCTTACTTCTCTGCAACCTGCGCCCCCGCCCGCACTTGTGTACCCCCTCTGGAAGTTAGGAGAGGTGGAAATGTGACCCAGCAATAACAACAAAATGGTTGTATAAGGCATATGGCGTTTAAAAAAATTGTAAGTGGACAATCGCTGCAATGTTAGGACTTAAAAAGAGGCGATGCATTGTGATTGTGAATATCATACTTTAAATCCGTCTGCTTCACTCCCGCCAGCCTCTGTTTGGTACCTGAGTGCAGGTGGAAGCTAACCGCTATAAAGCTAACACGTAGGGGCGCATTTTTTGTCGTGGAGTGTAACGTACTTAATTTAATGGGGAGCTTAAGTCATGCCCTTCTACTTCCGGTCCATGGTCCAATGGACCAGAAAATAACTTTTATTGCTTAATTGACTTCCATTCATTATTTTTTTGGTTTGGGGACCCACGGGCCGACCGGAACGGGAGGCTCCCCATACTTAGATCTTCTAAGTGATGTAAACTGGGACTCTGCTCTCAACAGGGGGCAAGACCAACCAAAAAGCTCGATTTAGATGTGCATGTAAGCGTACTGAGTTTAAAAAATAATTTAGACTGGACTGGAACTCTAGTTCAAAACCTAAAATGCTTACAGTGATTAAACCTGAACAAGATAATTCTGCATGAATGGAGATTCTTTAAAACACTTTTAACTACATTGAGTTAGGCCTGGGTAGTATACCGGTTCATACTGGAAACCGCTGTTTAATTTCGTTATATGAATTTTTAATATACCCCTATACCGGTGAAAACTTCCAGAACGTTTAATGAGGGGAAGTGTTTCAGCCAGGACCGATTTCAATGCTCCGCGCTCTTCACCACATTGTAGAAAATAACGTTTTTAACTAAGCACAGCTTCTGGCATGAGGGAAGCACACAATTCTGATTAAGTAATTCCAAAAAAGAGAAGTCTCGTCTATAATTTAAAAAGTTTATCGGCTTTAAAAGGTCAGACGAACGGCATACCTTTTACAAACGCTATTGAGAGTAACCAGTAGGGGGAAGTGTTGAGCGCTATTTGACGGTCTGTAGGTACATGCGGTCAACGGTGGCAAAACCAGTAGGAAAGACATTAAAAATAGCTGTAAATATGTTTTACATACCATCTACGATACTTCTGACGACTTTTTTTCTGTTACCCGAATATTAACTGGCTAATAATCACCTACGGTCGCCATGTTAATTTTACTTCTTCTTTGGCAAAATCCAGTCTGAGTCTATAATCTGCCCCCTAGCGGGATTCTTCAGTACTACATGCAAAGCAATAAGAAGATGCAATTTGTTGCTTGCACCGATGTGAGGTTTAAAAAAAAAAGCAGACCAGGAATTAACCGTAGACTGTAAAAAGGAATAGACAGCGCTTCCTCACTCCTCGCCGTTTACCAGAATGACATACTTTCATGGGGGAATTCATAGCGGATTCACAGACTCCTCCTCCCCAGCTCTGACGAAACATGTTCCTAAAAAGGGCATAGGGGCGGGATCTTCACTGTAGACTCTGCCATCGTGGGGCGTGTATGGGCGTGTAGTTCGGTCATAATCGTGCCCATTCTGCTCCCGCATCTTTACCTCTGATGCTAAACTTGGCTAGCTAAGCTAAAGGCTAATAGCCCCATGCCCGACTGCTGCCATATCTGCGCTCCTCCGACGGTTCTCCTTTTTCTCAAACCTCAAAAGGTAAGAACTAGTAACTTGAAATAATTATTAAAATGTAGTGTTACTATGATTAAAGTCCAACGAAACGGCCTGTCAATCAAAGTCCGGCCCCTCATTAATTATGCAAGATTTCAAAAAATTATCTTACCAAAACCAGCCTGGTGCCCATGTTTTTGACGAGCCCAGCGTTATCTCAGGAAGAATATGTAGCCATAGAAATTTTAAAAAAAATGGGCACCAGGCATTAAAGTTGTTTTTAACGTGTCCAATGCTTTTCAATGGGGGCCTAGTGGCCAAATGGAGGTACTACAGCAATGGAGGAGCAATGGCGGCCTCCATTCCTCCACACTGTCGCTCCATTCAAAGGCAGATAGTTCTGATTACACACATCTGGATGTATGAAGATGTCTAAATGATGTGACACCCCAAAACAAAGCAATGTATTATTGTTGAGATGGGTAGGGCAAGGGAATTTTGTTTATATAGCACACTTTCAACACAAGAAAATTCAAGGTGCTTTACGTGATTCAATAAAGATAAAGAATATCGATTCATTTTCTATACCGCTTATCCTCAACAGGTCGCAGGGCAGGAGTCTACAGGCACTAGGCAGGGCAGCATAGAGACACACAGGACAAATAACCATGCATGAACATACTCAAACTTCAGTACAATTTAGAGACTAATTAACTGTCATGTTTTTGGACTGTGGGAGGAAGCCAGAGTACCCAGAGGGAACACACAAGGGCAATATGTTAAAAAAAAATGTTTTAAAATTATGTACAGCCTATTTGTGCGCATGTTCAGATGCAAATGATTTACTTTTTAGTCCATTTGGATAGAAATAATCTACAATCTAAAACATTATTTTGTTAGTCTTGCTGTAAATTAAGGGTTGTTGTTTTTTCTGGAAGCTGTATCCCCACTCCAGCCTCAAGTCTTTTTCTAACATGTTTTCTTTTAGTGTTACGCTCGCTGACGTTGTTAGGTACACTTTTTTATATTCCTAAATATTCCTAAACCTCCCTATTAATATTTTTGTTGGATTTTTTTTTTTTTTCAGTTAAAATTTTTTTAATTTTACAATTTGTGCAGAGGTTACACGCTCTACACAATAACAAGACCGGTGTAACTGGTACAGGAGTTTTTTTTTATTCTTAAACAGAAACAATTAATAATAATAATACAGCTACGCTGTCGCACACATGAAGTGGCAGGAACGGAATTCCTTTATTTTCCGAAATCCTGTCAACAGCACTCAAGATCGATACAACAGCGCTAAAATAAGTCACTCAAGCATCACATTAGGGTAAGAGAGGAATAATAGCACACCGTTAACATTTCATGGTATACTTCAGAGAGGAAAACGCTACCGCGCCGACATGCTTCTGCTAACTCTGCTAGCGTGTCCCCTGGCTACCATCTACGTAGCCAGACATATGGTTCCTAGCTCTAATACAACGTGAGATTGTACATTGACATAATTAAATCCCACAAGGAAATCATTTATATAAGATTTTATGTGTCACAGTTTATAGGCCTCCGAAAAAAACTGCACTTTTTATTCCAGAATTTTCAGAGTTTTTATCAATTTTACACAAATCTTATGAAAGGATCATTTTAGCTGGTGATTTTAATCTACATATAGAAAACCTTTTAGATCCTTTATCAACATATTTTTAAAATATTTTAAATCATATGGATTTTAGCCAACATTTCATGCAGCCAACTCACAACAGAGGACACACTCTGGACTTTGTCATCACGGCCTGTACACCAGTGTGTCCTCTGTTGTTGACTTGGCTGTCTCTGACCACTACTGTGTGTTTTTTAATACCACCAGTTGTATCCGATTAGAGACCTCTGTGAGAACTGTCAGGAAGCGTCATCTAACACCTGAAAGAGGCTGCAGGTTTTCTTGTAGTTTTAAAAAAGTTCCCTCCTGTACCTTTACCTGCCCCCTGTGATTTTATTTTAAATGATTTTAACTGTAGGCTTCAATCTGCTCTCAACCTGCTGGCTCATATTAAAGTTATAAACACTCATTCAAAGCGTACAGTACCATGGAGAAATGAAGCTATTAAAAAAATAAAGAGGAAGTGCAGGATGGCAGAAAGGAAATGGAGGGAAAATAAAATCACAATAAATCATCAGATATACATAGAACATCTCAAATTATATAATAACGCTTTAAGAAATTCCAGAAATACATACTTTTCCAGAATCATCTCAGAATGTAAAAATAACCCCAAAATTCTGTTTTCTACCATTGACAATATTCTACATCATACCTCTAATACTTTTCAGAAAACCCCGTCAAACAATCTCTGTGAGGAGTATGCAGACCACTTCAGAGGGAAGGTAGACACCATCAGATGTAATATTTTATCCTCTCAAACAAACATGGTTTTAGACAAATCTGAGTGTTTGCCTTCACCAGAGGAAACACTGGACAGTTTTGTCCTGGTATTAGTTTGATTTATGGTTCTTATTCTGTCCCATTACTTTTGGCCCCTTAACAAGTGGGAGGCACATATGCAAACTGTTATATTTCCTACACCGTTCACCTGATTTGGATGTAAATACCCTCAAATAAAAGCTGACAGTCTGCAGTTAAAGCACATGTTCGTTTCATTTGATATCCATTGTGGTGGAGTATAGAGCCAAAAATGTTAGCAGTGTGTCGATGTCCCAATATTTATGGACCTGACTGTATGTAACTATATGTACAAATAAAATAGAAAACAGCACATTTTAGATATGTCACATATATTCAAAGCCTATATCAAAATATATACAATTATATAGGTTGTTTCTGTGTGAGACGAGGTGCTCGGTTGCATGATGTTTTTCTTCCTGTAATGGACTTTAGACAAATATGCAGTCATTACCTTGTTAATAAAAAAGTATAAGCTAGGTATGACAGTTGCGAAGATAGATGACCAGATACTGCCATGAGCTATAGGAAAGATATAGAACATATAGAGCTTATATGCGAATATAATGAAGCAATGCTGGAGACATATATGGCCTATATATGCACTTCAGTTTGGCCTAAATGAAGCATATATACACATATATGTGGTATTTATATTATCATAGATAGATAGATAACCTTTTTGCATTGTTGCAGCCATAAGTTATACAGGCAGAAGAAAAAAAGAGAGACGCAACAAATATTAAAAATCCATACAGAAACCACACATAGTTAAAACCACATAATGTGTATATAGGCAGCATATATGTGCATATAGGTGTTTGTATATGTTTTTGCCTATAGTTTTCATATATGCACATTTATCCTCATATAGGTTCTTTCTATGTAAAAGGTTGTTCAGTGCACTGCGTCGGTTGTACACCTGCCTGTTTCAAAAAAATGGGATAGAGAAGGCTTCATAATCTTGCAGCCATGTTAATTCACATGTAACTGAGTGACAACAAAGTGAAAGACAGTTTTGCCACTATGAAATACAGAAGTCATTCTTTGATGCTTCCATCCTCAAATTAGACAGAAAGTCGTTATGCATACTGATCCAAATTATAACAATGGATATTTGACTTTCTGTATTATAAGTTCTAATACTTACTGTTATTTTGTCTTTTAGTTGTTGATTTAAAGACACCTACTCTGTTCCAATGTTATCTATATATTAAAGTCTCAACTGCATAGTTATTTTACAGAAAAATGTTTGGCAAATATTCATTTTTACTTTGTCGAATTTTTGGTAGGATTTTGAACGAAGTTAGTTGTAATTAAACAAATATGACCGCACCATTTACCCCTTGGTTTGGAAATATAAAATATCTCATTTTTATTAGATATATAACATCTGTCTTCAACATAGTCGCCCCTCTAATGAACTGATTTAGGTTAATTTGTTTCATAAAAAGAAGATAAAAAATGCAAGGAGGCCGGCAAGGAAAAGAAAATGATCACATAGCAGTTTTTGATAAATGTTCTTATAATTAAACAATATGGAGCCCAGCAGGGGTCAGGTGCAGAAATAACTTTTGAGAGGTAAGAATCCGTATCATCAGTTTATTAAACAGTGTGACCGTGTGGGAGGTCCTGTCTGATAATGCTATGATAATGCAGCCTGGCTGTTTTGGAAAAACAAGTTGGTACTTATGAAGACTGGTAAACACGCATGATTACAACCCGGGTTGAACCCAGTTTGAATCCTACTCAGGCCCTCATTTTGCACCTAGCCACCTTCATATTTTGGGTTGGCATACAGTTTGTGAATTATGGCCGATTTCTAGGCTATTTTTCAGCCATACGCCACATCTTGCAACTGGTTTGTCTTCAAATTTCAATTCAGTTTATTTATATAGTGCAACAGATATAATCTGAAGGCATTTTACAAGAAGAGTTATTACAATACAATGTTTAATTTTGGAATTAGAGAACCATAGAAGATTGCGTCGTGACTTCTCAGCAATCTCTCACACTGAGCAAGCATGAAGCGACGGTAGAGAGGAAAAACTCCCTTTTAACAGGAAGACACCTTTCAGCGGAACCAGGCTCAGCATAAGCAGTCATCTGCCGAGACCGTCTGGGGTTTGGAGAAGGCAGCAGAGACACAGAACGAGCAGCAGAACTGATGCAGAAGCAGAAGTTGGTAGCAGGATGTGGAGAACGTTCCGCCACTCAAATGCCATCTTAGTCAGTGTCGTCAAGCAGGGCGGGTCAGGAGCACCTACTATAAGAAGAGACTAAGAGAAAACAGGTTAGCGCTTGAACTGACAACACATCATGCAGTTGGGGACAAAAAGGAGAGAAAGTAGGAACTGTCTCTAATAATGTCCTCCAACAGCCTAGCCTAAAGCAGCATAGCTACTAACATTAACTTGTCTCCTAGGTACTAGGAGACCTAGCTACTAACACTCTCTACCTGGCTTACATTAATCTATCTCTACCTAGCTACTCTACCTCTTCCTATCTCTTCCAATTTATTGACACTCTACCTGACTACTAACATTAACCTGTCTCTTCCTAGCTACCTGTCTAACCTGTCTCTAACTGCCTATTAACATGTCTCTAACTGTAAGCTTTGTCAAAGAGGAAAGTTTTAAGCCTAGTTTTAAAGATAGACAAGTTGTCTGCTTCACGAATCAACCCTGGGAGCTGGTTCCATAGAAGGGGAACCTGATAACTGAAAGATCTGCAACCCATTCTACTTTTAGAAATCCTAGGAACTACCAGTAAACCTGAAGTCTGAGAGCGAAGCTCTCTGTTAGGAACATATGGAACAATCAGGTCTCTTATGTATGATGGAGCTTGATTATTGAGAGCTTTATATGTCAGAAGGAGGATCTTGAATTATATTCTAGATTTTACTGGGAGCCAGTGAAGAGAAGCTTAAAAAGGGGAAATGTGATCTCTTCTTCTTTTATTCATTAGAACTCTAGCAGCAGCATTTTGGACTAACTGAAGACTTTTAATTGTATTCTGTGGACTACCTGATAATAAAGAGTTACAGTACTCCAGCCTTGAAGTAACAAAGGCATGCACTAGTTTTTCAGCATCGCTCCTGGACAGGATGGTTCTAATTTTTGCAATATTCTTGAAGTGAAAAAGGGAAATCCTAGAGACTTCTTTAATGTGAGATCTAAATGACATTTCTTGGTAAAAAATAACACAAAGGTTCTTTACTTTATTACTGGAGGCTAATTCCCGGTCCAAAGACGACAACTTCTGTTTTATCAGAATTCAGAAGCAAGACCTTTAGAGTCATCCAAGTTTGTATTTCTTTCAGACATGCCTGTAGTCTACCTAACTGATTGGATTCATCAGGATTTATGGATAGATATAGCTGTGTATCATCTGCGTAACTGAAAATTTATCCCATGCTGCCTAATGATGTTACCAATAGGAAGCATATATATAGTAAACATTTTGCCTTTTTTGTGCATGGACTATATCAGGCTCCATAGGTGGTTACAAAACTTATTTATAAATATGACACTTATGTTTACAACCTTCTTTCCTGCAAGAACCCAAAACAATACATTAAGTACATTACAAGGACTCGATTCAATCAAAAGTCTCCCTCGTGAAAATTGAGCATGTTCACCACTCTGCCAAAGGAGCGACTTAGTTGCCATGTAGCCAGGGCAAAATATTATTGAACAGGATCCTCCACACTATCACACATGGTTTTATGAATCAGTGTGCACCATCTAATTATCTGAAAACATAGATTATGAGTCCATGCGCACAGTTTAATATTCGCATACGCATGGTTTATTAAACTGAGGATTCTTACCCCTGAAAATTATTTCTTTACCGGACCCTTAAGACGACGCCTTTGCAGGATTTGTCAAAAACTTTCATTGTCAAGCTCCTGTGGCTAAGCAATTGGATATTTCAACCTGTCCATATGAGTATATACACTGACATGACTATTTAATAATGCATATAAATTTTATTTATTTATTTGGCAAAGTCCCTTGTGAGATTACTTTTGTTAATCATCACTATATAGATAAACACGACTGAATTTATTTAATTCATATATAATATTGGATTCATTAGAGCAAGATGAGAATAAATTATAGAAATAATTTTATCAAACAAAAAACTTTTTGTTTCCATAATGTAAAAACAAGATTTTAACACATAAATAATTCCTTCACTGTAAAATAATCCAGTCCAGAGTTTACTAGTCCAAATACTGTGGTTTGTATGCTTTCCAAACTATCAGTCCTTACACACACACACATGCCTGCACACACACACACTTTTGTGTTATTCCAATTAAAATAAAGGTTTTGGGATCCTTTGGACTGGATAAAGCACCATGCCATTTTGTTTCCACAGCTAATCGTCTTCAGAGCTGTTGCTCCTTCCAAATTCTCACCACAACCTGCCCATTCAGAACACATCCCCCTGTCTTTTTTTTCAACCCTTCCTTCTGTACATCCCTTCCAGGTCTGTCCTTCTTTGTTTGAACTTGTTTATGCTCCCACTTGTGTGGAGCTTCACACTCGTCCTTTCTACTTCCTTCAACTCTCTGACCAATACATTTCTTTCTTTGATACCTTCTTCTTCTTAATGTTTTCTGGACTTTATCTTCTCTCTTCTGGTCTGAAGTTACTGCCCACAAATTAGTAACAGTTTATCTAACCTTATCAGTCATCCCCCAGTCATCCAGTATTGTTCTTTACCCAAAGAACTTCCCTTTACTCATTTCTGAACTTTCTGCAACTCTCCTCCTTTCGGTTCTCCATCATTTAATATTTTAATCTGTCTTTACTTTCTTCCTCTTATTTTTTTAGCACATTTAATCCTATTCTGCTTTCTATGTACTTCACTGGTGCTATTACGATCCCTTTCCTATTTCAGGACAACAGCTTCAGAACGGTATAAAATGTGTCTGTGTACATCTTTCTTCACCTCTTTATGTAAAATCCATAACCATCATTCCTCTATTTCACACCTCTTTTACACTTTACCTTCCCAGTACCTCCAGGTCTCTTCTGTGTACTTCACAAACATACTCATTGAAATCTGCTGCCATCACAACTTTCTTTCTACCCTCTTGAGACGCCTTTTACCACCTCATCTAGTTTGCTCCACAAGTCTTTTTTTTCTATTTCAACTGACATCCAACTTGTGTATCTATCACTGACAATATCCATCAAAACATCCTCAAATTTGAGCTTCCTCCCACCCCCCTTCATTTAATATAGCATCAATTCATGTGCTACTTTCAGAAATGTTGTTTCAATGCTCTATGTAAAAAAACAAAAACAATTAATTCAAAGTGTTGATCCTGTCTGAACCTCCAGTGAGTCTTCACAAACTGTTTTTAAGGTTCTCCAAAGTTGGTCAATATCACTGTACGCTCTCCTTGCGAATTCTGACCTGGACCGCTCTGGTGTATCACAGTTTACCTCGGATGGGCAGGGGACTGGTACTGAGAGGACAAGCCCATCATCCCTCACCCCAGTGGTTGGTTTAAAAATGTGGAGAACTTCAAAGGCTATTAATGTTTTCAATGCACCACATTTCCTATCCTACTGTTTCTGGCTTAAATATATTCCAGGTTATATTTCGTTATCATTTACTATGTGACCTTAAACTTTTTGTTTACATTAAGATAAGTTAAACAGCAATTCAATATTTAGTGACATCCTGCAGTGATTATTCATTACATATTGTTTTTTACCTGAATAATACTGGACCTTTAAGCAACCTCAGGCTGCATGTTGATCAGGAGTTCCAAAAGAACCCACAATATATGTATTGTAAATGTAAGACAAACAAACAGGTGACTGGAAACAGTTTGCAAAGTTTTGGTTAAAACAACTTTAGAAACTGTTTCTTTCATATAGCGACAATTCACAACAAACATCATCTCAAGGCACTTTACAACATAGTACTTTTTTGCAGACACTCAGCCACTCCTCCAGCATTGGTGAAGCTGGGAGTCACAACCTGAAAAAAACACATTGATGATTTTTAAACATCATTTAATATGAGTGGCACTCTGCATTCCTTTGGTGCAAGCAGAAATTGAAAGCATGTCTTCAAAAACCAGTCATAATGCATAATTCTGTTTATATTTATACCTCCTACAGCCAATAGACCATGGGGTCGAGGTCATTGGAGCGGAAATGCAGGTTAAACTCTGAAAAGGAAGAGAAAAACGTGAAAGATTGAAAGGCCTAAGCTCAAAGTTCACCTCAAGACAATGTTGAAGTTGCAATGAAAATGGGCCAGCCAGTGAACAAAGGTACCAAAATACATTTTCAAAAGATCAATTGTAAAGGAAACCCGTAAAACCCGTTGCACAATTCCCTGAAAATAAAAGCAATTTTTTTTTTTTCTCCTGACTTACCTCTTCTCCCAAGGTCCTCGTTCATCCTCTTCCTTTTAAGTTCAGCCCTGTTGTGGCTTTGATATTGAGATTTGTACACCTTGATCTGAAAAAAAGAGCCAATATCCAAATCAAAGAGCCATGAAACAGATAGAGCCATTATTGAAACTGATTGTGGTAATCATCGACTGAATCTGACAGACTAATCATGGCTTGTTTCCACACGAGAGGAGGAGAGACAGAGCGACTGTAGATGATTATTCATCCCCCAGTGATGCTTGGAAATGACATGGTAATTATTCTAGCCTAGCTTGAGGGATGGCTCTACTGATCTTCCGTCTATCCAGGACCGTCATTTTGCCACACAATTAACCGCATTTAGAATGAACTGAAGTTTGATCACCTCTCAGGGAGCTCTGCACTTCATCAAGATGGCTGCAGCCAGTGTGCGCAAGGCAATCACTATCTAACTATTCATGTTATTTGTGAAACAAGCTGGGCAATAGTTACAAAAGAAAAATATTAGTGTACAAACACTTGCCTTATTTTTCCTTCCATACTAAGTATTCATAAAAGTAACACAGCTTTTATTGTGTAGAATTTCTGTCAACATTTGCAAAAGGCTGGTCAGTCCTTTTAAACTATACCCCATGCATTTTATTATTGCCACCACAGCTGGACTAGCCATAGGGCATAGCGGGCATTTGCCAGGTGGACCAACTGCAACTGGAGGACCTTCCCCAGATTCCACTTCAGTAATATTACTAAGTGGTGGAGGCCAGCAGGTGGATGAGGGAAAAGAGAGGGAGAAAGACGAGAGACCTGAAATGGCCACCATCCAAATGGCAGGGGAACTGAACTTCAGCTAAGAAATAATGAACTGTAGTCTATCTAGGTCAGATATAGACCAAATTTAGGTGTATCCTTTTTTTTTGTGTTTGCTAACTTTTTACAGTCAGTTACAATAACTTGTGTTGGGTGCTATGATGTTACAGATAGTGCATTTTATTTTATTAGTAACGTCAGTAGCATTGCCACCAGCGATTTTGTCCTGTACTTCAGCTAGAATACAAAAAAGACACAAAGCAGGAGTTACTCTTTGTCTTTAATTTGCACATCTGCCACATCTTCTCTCATTCCCTCACCCTACCTCTCTTGTCTCTCCTTTAATCATGAAACTTATCATTGATCATTGGATCGGCTTTTCTTTCCCATCTCGGGCCAAAGTGGAGACACTAATGATTGCTTTTATCAGCAGTATTATTAATTACTGCAATGCTCTGCTTTCTGGTCTTCTTAAAAATACTACTCAGGTTTACAGCTTCTACAAAATGCAGCAGCACATGTCCTGATGAAGACAAGGAGATGGAACCACATTACAACGGTCTTAAAATCACTGCATTGGCTCCCCGTATGTTTTAGGATTGATTTTAAGATTATATAAAAATAAAAAGTGTTTAACGGTCTTGGACCTCCTTAGCTTTCTGAAATGCTTTTAATGTATGAACCTTTGCGGTCTCTGCGCTTTTCTGGCATTCGTCTCCTTATCATCCCTAAAGTCAGGACACATACCCACAGTGATGCGTCCTTCCATTATTATGGCCCTCACCTCTGAAAAAGGCTGCAGGAGGACCTCAAGGCCACAGAGAACGTTCATGTTTTTAAAACCAGGCTCAAGACACCTTTTTAGCCCAGCTTTTAAGTGACTATTTATTGCCTATTTATCTGCCCGTAATGTCTTAACTGCTCGTCTTGTATTAATCATGTTAATTTGATTTCACTTTTATTTATTTATTTTCTTAAACATTTATCTTTTATTTATTTTCTTCACCTATTTATTTATTTTACCATATTTTCCTGTAATTTTACACTAATTAATTGACATATTGTTTTCCTCTGTGGGAGCCCTCTGCATCGGGGGCAGTGGTCATCTGTGGCTTTTTTTGCCGCTTTCCGGGTGGCGCTTGGGTGGAGGTGCAAGTGGTGCTCGCCACAGAACCACAAAGGTGGAGCTGAACCAGAAGGTGGAGCTGCACCAGATCCAGCCCTGCCCATTCCACCAGAGTCAGACCCAGCTCAGCCCAGTCCCACTGATTTCTGTGGGTTTTTTTTTTACTTAGTTGCAAACAAATTAATTTACAAGCAAATCCTTTAAAAAAAAAACCTTGATTGCAAACAAATTAATTTACAAGCAAATTTTTTTTTTCTTTTAAAAAACATGATTGTAAATTAATGAATTTACAAGTAAATCATTGAATAGTTTAATCATTGGTATATTTTTTATATTCTAAACTACCTCTGTTCTTGCAGGGCCGCTAACGTCATAAAATACCTAAATTACCTGTCCCATGGCCTGTTTCTCCTTCTGTTTAAGGAAAAATAATCTCAAAACTGATTAAATATCTCAGGGTATTAGTCTTGTTCTGGTAATATTAGTTTGTGAATGAGAAACATTATTTCCTTCAACTGACTCTTGTATCTTGTGGCATTAAATGGATGAATGGTTCAAACATTTTCTAAATAAAGATATAAAAACAAGGAGGGATGGATCAGTTCGAAAAGGAGGCAGAAGAAGTACAGACATTAAATCCTGCCCCTGTATCAACCCATGCTGATCACATAATAATACTGTAATACATGTATTAAATGAATCCGAAACACTAATTTAATAACTGTATACAGCATATAGTTTTAACATAAAACTACATATAAATATATATATTTATATACCTAGACTTCCTTCATTGTCATTGAACCAGAAAAAAAAACATTGCGTAATTATCTGGCAATGAAATTCCATTGCTTGGCAAAAAAAAGGTGACATTAAAAACAGTAAAACCTGTTTATTAAAAGACTGGAAAGTGTAGCTGTAATATATTTATATATATACACATATGATATAAATGAAATATTGCAGTGTAGTTAGAGTCATTTGGCACTCAGCAATCTGATACCCATAGGATAATTTGTAAATCTGGTTGTTCTACAATGGATGCTGCTGAATCTCCTGCCAGACGCCAGCAGGGTGAATAGCCCATGGTTAGGGTGAGTGGGGTCTCTGAGGATCTGGTGGGCTTTAGCTGAACAACATCTGTGTGCAACTTCCTGGATGGGGGGGGGGGGATCAAGTCCCAAGCTACATACAAACGTGTACACACATACACAAAAAAACATAATTAATATCAAACAATAGTAAATAAATATACACATATGCCTACATACACCTATACCCACGTCCTACAAACATACATACATACTTAATGGATGTGCAAACGTATAACATACATAACACTTGGTCAAAATATTTTTATTTTTATTTTAGTTTGGCTGGACACCAAAGCACAGAATCTCACATGTTCATCATTTCAAACAGCTTCAACCGCTAGAAGGCATTCTATGCTTGTGTACCGGTATTTGCTACACCTGTACAATCGAGAAAATGCCCACAAAGTTCTACAAATTACAAGCTGCAAATACTGAAATATGCTGCTGAAAATGATAATTGAGCAACAGAAAGAAAGTTTGGAGTGAGGGAGAAACGTATGTTGGACTGGTGAAAAGTGGAGGTGACTTTTCCTGCAATGAAAAAAACAAAGAACACATGGGGAATCACATGGGGATGTGATTGGGGGTAGGGGGGTATAAATGTTTAACTTGTTTGTGTCTATAGGGGGTAGGGTTGGGGAGGGGGGCTATAACTATATATGTATATGTGGGGATAATTTTTAGTTTTGTATAGCATTTTGAACTGCATTTCATTGTATGAAAGGTGTTTTTTGAAATAAAATTGATTGATTGAAGTTGATCTCTTGTTTGTTTATTGCCCTACATGCGCTAGAAAGAGGAAACCAGCAGATGTTCCACAAACAAAAGCAGCAGCGTTCAAGCCTGATAACCTGTTTTTAAAATGTACTTAATATTATTTTCTAGTATCAGCTCATGATATTGATTTGGATATGTGGTGGGAGGGAACATGAAGATGAAACCAGGAGATTCCCTTAATAAATAATTAGAGCTGAACAAGTGATGGAGAAACATGTTGGCCTTTTAGGTGACATGAAGGGAAGGTATGAACTGTTTCTGAGAAACAAATAAAAGAAAGATCCCTTTTTACACAGCAGACAGTTTGTAACTCAGCAGGTTTAGACAATTTTTGCTAGGGCTAGGTGAGGTATTCTCATTTCAATTGTCTAGCTTTTAATAAATAATTATCTGAATATTACAACCAAAATGGTCATTTGATGTTAAATGTATAGAAATTATAATAATAACTATCATTTAATTATCATTTACATGTGCATTTCCATGTGCATTAAAGTAAAGTCCATTACGTGTGTGTGTGTGGGGGGGGACTTTATGGCTTTCAATACCTGGTTGGCCAGTCTCTATGCCCAGGCCAATTTTTTTCGTATCAGTCCACCCTTTCCCTCTGAGAGTTGGTTTCGTTATGTAAAACCAGAAATTCTCCCACATTATAGTGATGTTAATAGCTCCTAGGTTTACAGGTTTATCTTTCAGCTTTAATGTCGACAAACTACATGACAGGTTTTAATGCATATCACTGATGATTATTATTTATCATTTCTATTTAAATTCAACACTGTGTAGGTTTCCACAAAAAACAACAAAAACTGTATTACCTGTATTAAGACAGCAGGTCCTAATACAGAGCCCTGCCCTTCAAAATCTTAATTTCAGGCTATAAAACATTGTTTAAGATTTCAACATCTCATAAAAGTTGTTCAGTCCATCATCTGCAAATATGAGTGTGGCACTACTGGAAACCTTCCAAAATATGGCTGTCCATTTGAGCTAACAAGCCTGATGATGAGGACATGATTAAGAAGAGCAAACAAAAAGCCACAGTACTCTAGATAACATAGGGAGTCTCAGTTTAAGTAGGGAAATCTTTAGACAGAAAGTCATGCATTCAAAAATGTGGCCTTTTTTTGATGAGTGGCAGGAAGAAAACCAAAATAATTTCCATTTAAATTTTGCCACAAGCCATATATAAAGACAGCAAGCAATTGGAGGCTCTCCAGTTTTTAGATTTGCAAAAGGGGTGGAGAAAAAGCCCAAACGATACCAATACCATTTTAGGTATTTGTTCTTAAAAGAATTTTAAAAAATCATTAAAAAAAATTCTCTCTCCACTTTACAAGTATATTAAACTTTGTGTTGGTCCCTCAAAATCCCAGTAAAGCGCACTGAAGTTTCAGGATTGTAACTTGAGGAACTTAGAGAAGAAGGTTATAAATGTTTTGCAAGGTACTGGGTAGTGACCAACTTTTTTGTTTCTTCCAGTTGGAGGAGGCAGTTGTAAGAGAACTCAGTAATCTGATTAAGAGTAGAAAAGATATGCAGTTGCTGTGCAGCAATTTGATTTCAGGGTGATCTAGAGTGAGAGGTTGAGACTGAAGGAAGTTGGTATAGTTTGATCAGTGCTGGAAGGCCCACACATTTCGACAACTCTACAACCTTGATTCAACCATGTAGGATATTAGAAAGAAAATCATCACCTTCAATTAATTGTTCAAGTATTCTTTGCCCAAAGTAATTCAAAGACAAGGTGCTGGTCTAATTTTTATTTTATAATATGATAACTATTAGTGTAGTGGTTATCACTTGTGTCCTTACTGCATTATATAAACTTTAAACCTCCATGGGATGCAAAACAAGGCAAACTGTTTAAAATTCCCAGTTATATTGAGACATCATTAGTTGTGCAACCATATAGTTTGCAATGTTCTACCTCAGTTACTGGAACAAAATAATAGCAGCTTCCAGCTGGTCTATATATTGTGTTGGTAACGCCATTATAAAAATGGATGTTAGTCTCGTCAAGTGGGATAATTGCAGCCCCTCGCTACTTAAAAAACAATACATTATTTTGCTGATGAAACATTTGGCTTAAGCCATTTAGTCTGAAAAAAAGAAAATCATTGTTTTGTGTCTTTGTGTGAAATGTACAGTATGTAAAGATGTGGTTTCAACTGCAAGTCCAAGAGAATAATCGCAGTCCCTTAACAAATCAGACAATATATCGAGCTAATGAACCACTTTGTTTCCGGCTTTGAAAGACAAAAGTGGCAAAAGGATCTAAAAAAATGTCTGATGGAAATAATTTAACATGGTCAGGTGAGAATCTGACCATAAATAATAACTAATAAGTAATTTAATTATTAAAAACTAATTTAATTAGAAACATACCAGATTTGGATTGAAAATCATTCAGTTTCTCTTGGGTTAAAGTAGAATGTATTTTTTTGTCTCAATGACATTTAAAAGTTTAAAAGTCAGGCTTTTTACAGTCCTGTTAGAGTGAATGCAAATTCTTCTAGTTTCTACCAAGCGTGACTTTTATAAAAAACATGTTTGACGTTCCATTCAAGGCAAATCTATTGTTATATTCTTTAGAAAAAGCTACAGAGGATCTTAAAATTACACTTATAAAAATGTTCTGACCTTCTACCAGGGTTTATTTCGAAGACTAGACTGAAAAGCTTGATATCCAGATAGTCAACCAACTCTGAATCCTATCCCATCCTGGCTTATATTGTAGTGTTAGTGTTGTACTTCTATTAGTATGACCACTGATTGTTTGTAGGGATTGTGGAGATCACCGTCTCTCTGGTTTAAAGTAAACATGCTTCTATGTTGGGTAGACACAAAAAAAAACACCCTGGGATTATTAGATTTTACTGCTTCCTATGTGTTCAAAAGAAGATAATATTCAATACAATTACACATATAGAGTAAAATAAAGTTTGAAGGAAGCATTTGAAAAGTGAAAGGGATAACCGCTGAAAGTGCTGGGTTTTTTAGCTCCCAGGGAATTGGCTTGGGGGAGAACTGTCATACAGAATGCCAACAATCAGTTGAGATCCTTTGTTTTAAGATCCATATGGCATAAATTGGAAAACTGAAACTTGTATTTTAAGACCACGTGTTTTGATTCTTCTTTAGGGTCTTTTTTCTTCAGAAAAATTACGAAATCAAACATAGAAAGGAACATATTCTCGCTTCCATCATAGTTTTAGATAGGAGGAACCTGCAGAGTACCTTGCCAAGAAATCCACCTAGGAAGAGGACAATTTTATAGATTTTTCTGTCCTTACCTCATACTAAGCTTTTTGTCTGCTCTGTTGCTAACAGCCACCTGCTCCACTTCTCTAAATTACACCACTATGACTTGAAGCATGAGGACACTGTCTCTTAAGCATTCTGGTAAGATAAGTGCATTTCAACTCCAGTAAATCTGGCATAATTCAAAAACTATTTCACATACATCCTCAATGCTAATGTTACTAATACTACTCCCGTCACATCCCAATCACGTGACAGCCCCCCCCCCCCAAAAAAAAATTATTTTCCCGAAAAAATCCAGAGAGAAAGACTCCCGTCCCGACCCGAATCCCTTAGATTAGTAATTTACCTCCTATGGCGCTCGCTCCCCCTGCCCCCCTTTAAATCATAGCCTAGCACAGTATCAAAGATCATATATTTAGCTTTATCCGCCATCTTTAACCATATCCTGCATTCTCGTTGTTTGGCCACCTTACCACGTCATGAATGGACTCGATTCGTCTGACTACCAAACTATTAAAATACATGCATTTTCAGTCGGATAGCATATGCTTACCAGTTTATCCAGGTGGTGTAGCAACAACGTAGCAGTTTCAGTTTTGGTGCGTGCAGTGTATTAGACCCGATGGAATTAGACTAAAGACAGCGATCTGTCAGATTGCATTTTGCAGCGGAGTTAATAACCACACACATTGGCACAGCATCGCAGCGTCATTTTTTAAAAGCTAATTCCCTGATATCTGACAAGATAAATAATTTTAAAAAAATATTACAATTTCTAATTTCCGGTTTCCCTTCCGATCCCGTGGATTATTTTCTGTCCCGTCCAAATCACGTTACCAATAGTGAAATGGACTACCGTCCCACGGGAATCCTGCAGGAATCTCGTGACCCGTGGGAATCCCGAGAAATTGTCACCCTCAATTCCATTGTCAGAAATGTGGCATTAGAGACGTCATTGACCATAGTCAAATATTTTTCCAGGGCCCAGAACAGGCTACAAATCAAATCCAGTGTGATACTGCTGGCTAAGAATAATGGTACGTTCACACCAAACACGATAGAAGCGTCCAAAAAGCGCGACATGCCCCTAGCTGGTCACTTGCACATTCGCACCTTGAAGCGTGTCCAAAGCAAATCGTCTTGATAACATTGCGCGTGAAGCTGAAATACGTAACTTGTTGGAGGATGTAGTGTGATACTGTATGTTAGCAAGATGGCAGCTGCTGATCTAGCGCTTAAAGTGTCTTAAAGTGGTAAATTTATGTTGTGTAATTTAAATCTGACATCACGAAAGCATTTTGGAATTTGAATAATATATTTTGTGTCTCTGCTTCCTTCTCCAAATCCCAGACGGTCTCGGCAGATGACCGCTTATGCTGAGCCCTGTTCTGCTGGAGGTTTCTTCCTGTTAAAAGGGAGTTTTTCCTCTCCACTGTTGCTTCATGCTTGCCCAGTGTGAGGGATTGCTGAGATGTCACGACGCAATCTTCTGTGGTTCTCTAATTCCTAAATTAAACACTGTATTGTAATAACTCTTCTTGTAGAGTGCCTTGAGATGACATCTGTTGTGAAACGACGCTATATAAATAAACTGAATTGAAAATTGATTTGAATTTTGTAACTGCAGTACACATTATACTAATAAATAAATAAAAATTCCAGGTTCCTTGCCACCTTTAGGACCATTGCGTCCAGTTTCAGAGTTGGTGTCTCAATGGTGTGCCAGATCGTCCCCCAGGTAGCGACAGTCATCTGGGACTGTCTAGTGGACAACTTAATTGCTGTAACTTCTACTCAAGACTGGCGGTCCATCGCAGAGGGATTCCAGGAGTGATGGAACTTCCCTCTCTGCTGTGGAGCTCTGGATGGGAAGCATGTCCAGCTGAAGGCACCCCCCAACTCATGATCCATGCTCCACAACTACAAGGGAACTTTTTCCATTGTTCTCCTGGCGGTTGTGGATGTAGGGTCTGTGAAGTGGCAGAGAGGTGTGTGAAGGTGACGTGTGTTATCCACAACATTCTGTGCTGTTCAGATGAGAGTGGGGCACCTTTGAGGGGTGTGGCACCGGCAGAGAGGGGCGTGGCAGCTGCTGTGAGGGGCGTGGCACCTGCTGTGATGGAGCCGTTACAAGGCCTGGGTCATGTAGCAGCCAACAACTCCTCCAGAGAAGCTGTCCTGGTGAGGGAGAAGTTCATGGCCCACTTCTCGGCGGAGGGAGCAGTGTCTTGGCAGCCAATAGAATAGCTTATTCTAAGTCCCAGTGACTTCCCCACAACGGCTCTTTTAAGAGCCACCCACAACCTATAAAGAGCTTTCCTCACGTTTTTTTTATTTACTTAAAAATTGGGGCTTTCCTCCAAAATAAACTAACCTCTCTTTATTCTAAAGAGAGAGTCTCCCTTCTGTATTTACCGTGGAGAGCAGAGCAGCGGCGTAGGGGACGTCCTTGCCATACCTGGGTCCATCAGGTCCTCCAGAAGCTTGAGCAGTTTGGTGAGTTTCACCACTTGCTCCAGAAGCTGCGTCTGGATGATGGCCGCTTTCAGCGATACCACCATCTGTCCCTTGCCCATTTCGAGGATCTGTTGTCCCCCATTGGTGCAAGCATCGCCCGCCTAGACACCAACTACACGCGCTGATTCCCACCTGCAGAGCGCCTATCCATCTGCCTGTAGTTAGTAAAAGTGTTTAATACCATAATCCTTTTTTGATTTCTGTGCTAATTTGTGTGCCATCTGTGTTTACTGATATATACCTGTGGTATGGAAATGACAGTTTATAATATTTTTAGTCACACTCAAAAGGTCTATCTCATCAAGTCCTGAATTAATTTGATTTTTGTTAAGTTATCAGTATTTGCAACGACAGCATGGCTGTTTTGTCATATCAGTGTATGCTTTCTGTGTTTACCCCTGTTGGTAATCTTTGCAGTGATACACAGAAGGTATATTTTTTAAAGCCCTTTTTGTTGTTTTATTTAGACCAGGTTTAATTCTGGTATAGAACTAGTTGAATATTTGTATTTATTCCCAGCAGCTCACCAGCCTTTTTAAAACTGAGAGCTAGATAAAATTGTAAACTGTTTGTTTCATCTTTAATTGTATAATAATAATTCTATCTTGATATGCTATATGATATGTCTTATCACAGTATCATTTTTTTTTAAATATTAAGGATTTAAGAAAGGTAAGGACTACATGACAACAAATACATCTTTATTTCTGATACTGTTCTTATGTTCTGTATTGTTTAAAGTTAACCGATACCATGAACTGATACTAAAAAATGTGGAAACTGCAATAGTTTCAAAGAAAATGTTTACTTTTAAGATTAAATTTTACCTTTGCTGTCATGTTTTTTAATATTATTTTTTTCCATTCACCATTATTTGCTGTAACAACCAGAGAAGGAAAAAAACAACGGTCTTCCATTTTTTTGCAATTTTATGTGATACAAGAATCGGCATTGGTACTCGATGCCGGAAAGTACTCAGATCCAAAAATTGGTTTCGTATCAGATTGAAAAAAGTGGTATTGTTGCATCCCTACTGCCTTTTCCTCAAGCACAGTTTATGTAATTAAGTACTGATTGGATGGGCATTGGTTCAGTATCAGCAGATTATGAACCTCAAATATCTGTATTGGTATCGGAAACGAAAAAACGTGGATCGGTGCATCCCTAGTTAAAACAAAATAGAACTGACTCTTTTGTATCTAATATATATATTATTCAATTGAATTCACTTTTATTTCTATAGCGCATATTCACGACAGATGTCATCTCAATATTATGCATTATTCTTGTAATTACAAAATGTTTTATGTAAAATTTATGTTGTGTAATTTAAATCTGACATCACGAAAGCATTTTGGAATTTGAATAATATATTTTGTGTCTCTGCTTCCTTCTCCAAATCCCAGACGGTCTCGGCAGATGACCGCTTATGCTGAGCCCTGTTCTGCTGGAGGTTTCTTCCTGTTAAAAGGGAGTTTTTCCTCTCTACTGTTGCTTCATGCTTGCCCAGTGTGAGGGATTGCTGAGAAGTCACGACGCAATCTTCTGTGGTTCTCTAATTCCTAAATTAAACACTGTATTGTAATAACTCTTCTTGTAGAGTGCCTTGAGATGACATCTGTTGTGTACGACGCTATATAAACAAAACTTGAATTGAAAATTGATGTGAATTTTGTAAACTGCAAAGTACCACATTATAATAAATAAATAAATAAAATTTCCAGGTTCCTTGCACCTTTAGGGACCTTTGCGTCACGTTTCCAGAGTGGTTGTCTTCAATGGTGTGCCAGATCGTCCCCCAGGTAGCGACAGTCATCTGGGACTGTCTAGTGGACAACTTAATTGCTGTAACTTCTACTCAAGACTGGCGGGGTCCATCGCAGAGGATTCCAGGAGTGATGGAACTTCCCTCTCTGCTGTGGAGCTCTGGATGGGAAGCATGTCCAGCTGAAGGCACCCCCCAACTCATGATCCATGCTCCACAACTACAAGGGAACTTTTTCCATTGTTCTCCTGGCGGTTGTGGATGTAGGGTCTGTGAAGTGGCAGAGAGGTGTGTGAAGGTGACGTGTGTTATCCACAACATTCTGTGCTGTTCAGATGAGAGAGGGGCACCTTTGAGGGGTGTGGCACCGGCAGAGAGGGGCGTGGCAGCTGCTGTGAGGGGCGTGGCACCTGCTGTGATGGAGCCGTTACAAGGCCTGGGTCATGTAGCAGCCAACAACTCCTCCAGAGAAGCTGTCCTGGTGAGGGAGAAGTTCATGGCCCACTTCTCGGCGGAGGGAGCAGTGTCTTGGCAGCCAATAGAATAGCTTATTCTAAGTCCCAGTGACTTCCCCACAACGGCTCTTTTAAGAGCCACTTACAACCTATAAAGAGCTTTCCTCACGTTTTTTTTATTTACTTAAAAATTGGGGCTTTCCTCCAAAATAAACTAACCTCTCTTTATTCTCTTAAATAATTGGTCTTCACTATGTTCTTATGTAGTACTAAATTTTTTCATTAATTGAATATGAAATAAATTCTACATGTCAAGTTTTGTGCCAATATTTGCTGTACAGTACAACTGAGAAATTAGTCATTAGACATTCTTTCCTGTGTCTGTACCTGCTGCCGGAGGGGTGCAGCCCCCAAGCAACATGAGCACCATTTATTAAGTCTCCTATTCTATGCATTAAAAAAGACAAGATTTAGGAGTCCGCTGCCAGAAGAGGCGTTCCTTAAGCTGCCGGCCCCCACATGTCTGCCCTGTACTATGGGTTATGTTTAATGCAGAGTGCATGGATATGTGCATGTTTTACTTCTAAGAATTTAATTCCTTAATATTACCATCAGCATCAATACCAATCCCGTTGTCTGAATCAATAAAGTTTCATTCTAAGAATAATATATAGATTGTTAGGTATTATCCTAGACTGTTAAAGTAATGATGATAATGACACAACAGCAACAGCAGTAACAATGGCAATAACAGTACAACAACAAAACATAGCCAAGCCATATAGTTGATTTTAGATATTACTAATACAGTATAGTCACTTAGTTATTCCTTATCTACTAAATTACATGTTATATCCTCTTACAATAATAACAACAGTAATGATAACAATAATAATACCAATAACAATAGTAACAATAATAACAACTGCAATAGTATAATAGTAACAACAGCAATAGACTTCATCATTAGCTTGATCTGATCTTTAAAGTATACAGCACTTTGTAACACCCATTAACAATCAAGTACCCATTTCCTCCCTCTGGTACTTTGACCATTCCATTTTTTATATCTTGATTTGAAGTGATAAATATTTGGACATTGTTTGAGTCCCGCCCCCAATTTGTTCCAGAGTTTAACTCCACATACAGACACATGCATACTTTTCCTGGTGGAAGACACTGCGTGAATCTTAAAGTTATCACACCCCCTCAGCTTATATCCTCCTTTTGTTTGTGAAAAAAGCATTTGTAACCTTGCAGGTAGCACACTTTTGTTAGCAACAGAAGTTGGGCAGTAGAGGAATCAACTAAATCATGCATTTTTAATAGTTTAGACTGCAGAAATAATATATTAGTGTGATCACAATATCCCACTTTTCTTACAGCCCGTTTTTGGAGTATAACAAGGGGGTGTAAATAACTTTTATAGTTATTGCCCCAAAGTTCTACACAGTAATTTCGATATAGCAAAACTAATGAACCAAATAATAAAAATAATGCTTTATAATTTAAGAAAAATTTGGCTTTATTAATAATTGAGATACTTTTGGAGACTTTACCTTGCATGTATCTTATGTGTGGTTTCCAGCTTAATTTACTGTCAATGGTGACTCCTAAGAATTTAATTTCTAATACTGTATCTAAGACTACACCGTCTATATTTACTGGGTCTGGTTGTCCAGTATAATTACAAAAAACATCACTTTTGTTTTATTTAAGTTAAGTGACAAATTGTTGATGTCCATCCATGTTTTTAATTTCCTTAATTCACAGTTTAGATTAGTTACTAAATTACTGTAATTGTCATTAGAATAGAAAAAAGTTGTGTCATCTGCGAAAATGACAAAATGTAACAATTTAGACACATTAAAAATGTCAATATAAAAATTGAATAACTTTGGGCCTAAGACAGATCCCTGTGGGACCCCACAACCAATGTCCGAATTTCCTAATGTAAACTCCCCCATCTTCACATACTGTTGTCCCCCAGTTAAATAGCTTTGAATCCAACTCAAAGCCACTCCCCTTATGCCGTATCTATCTAGTTTTTTTAATAATATAGAATGATTAAGTGTATCAAATGCTTTTTTCAAGTCAATTAATTTTCCAGCTGCATGTTTCTTTCCCTCTAAGCCATGACAGCCATTGAAGTTGACATTGCTGTTCGAAACTCATACTGACTTTCATTAATTGTCTTGTCTATGAAATTGTCCATTCTACTGTTATAAAGTTTCTCTAAGATTTTGGAAAACTGGGGGAGCAGAGAGACAGGTCCATAGTTAGTGAGGATGTGTTTGTTCCCATTTTTATGTATAGGTGTAACTTTTGCAATTTTCATTTTATTTGGAAAAGTTCCTGTTTGAAACGATAAGTTGCATTTGTAGGTTAATGGTTTCACGATACTATATATAATTTGTTTAACAAAACAGTCTGTAGACAATTTGTTCTTACACCCATTAACGACATCTATTATTTCTGTTTCACTTACTGCAGACAAGAACATAGTTTTTGAATTATTGTCTATCAATAACTCCATTTCATTGCAACTACACTCCGGAATCTCTGCTGCCGGAGCCGGTCCAGCATTTACAAAAAAACTATTAAAACTTTTCACAATATCATTCATATTATGATTGTCATTGTTCCCATCAGTGAAATAGTTTGGATATGAATTATTTTTTGTATTATCTTTGATTATAGTATTTATAATTCCCCATACCCATTTCATGTTTTTTTAGTTATTATATAATAGATTGGTATAATATAGCTTCTTACTATTCCTTAATATATCGCTCAGTTTATTTTTATATGTTTTGTATCTGCTTTCAGATTCATCTGTTCTTAGTCTAATGAACTGTCTATATAAAATGTTTTTTCATCTTACAAGCCTTTTGTAAACCCTTGGTTAGCCACGGACAGTTTGTCCTTCTGCTGTTTATACTGAATTTCCGAATTGGACAGTTTTTATTGTATACTACATTAAAAGTTTCCATGAAAGTTTCGTAAGCACTATACATGTCATGCCTCACTCCACACTCAGCTTCCTCACTCACTCATCATCATCATCACCCTCACCTGTGCCTCCAATCACGCACACCAGATCCTCCTTACCTCACCTCTTTATAACCTGCCACTTCCCTTCAGTCCCACTTCCCTTCAGTCACGGCCGGATCATTACAGGACTTCAGACCTTCCACTGTGTGTTTCTCCTGTTATGTTCGTTCTCGCCAGCCTTCATCCCTCAATAAAGAACTCCGCACCTTGCTTCTGCGTCTGGGTCCACACCTCACACCGCAAATCCCTGACAGAATGATCCGGCCCAGAAAGATGGACCCAGCAGAAGCCTCCGACCCCGAGATCTTGGAGTCCCTCTGGTGCAGGCTGGAGAAGGTCTCCGGCTTCGCCAGCCCGTCCGCTCGCCTCACCGCGCTGGAGGACTATATCCTAGACCTCCTTCCTCGGTTCCGCTCCAGCCTCAACCCGCTCGATGCGGAGGAGTTGGAGGAGGCAGCCGACGACGCCTTCCTTGCTGCGGAGGAGGAGCTGCCTCCTGCAGCCCTCTACCAACGTCGGCTCGGTCTCCTGGTTCCATGCGCCTCCGATCCTCTCACCGGCTGTCTTCGCCCCTTTCCCGACCGCTTCACCGAGGGCTCCGGTCAATCGCCCAGCTGCTGCTCCCACACCACCGTCTTCGGCTGCGGCAGGACGGGGTCCCCTCTACGTTAGCGAGGATGAACTGTTCGAGTTTTTTCATGGGGACAGACTCGAGTACCTCTGCTCGAGAGGGGATCCAGCTCCTCGCCGCGGTCAGCGACGCAGACGCCGGAAGGTTGCGCCGGAGTCTCCGCCCTCGGACGGTTCGGACTGGGAGGACGCGGAGGAGCAGTATCTGGAGCAGCAGACCTCGCTCGTCGGCTCTCGGCTTGCCTACTGCGCTCCTGGAACAGGCCCACGTAGGCATGAGCCTCCATGTCAGCCACGCAGCCGAGGGCACGAGGCACCTCTACCATCTCGCCGCAGACGGCGGCGCCGACGGGAAGTAGTTGCTTCCGGGTCCCCGAAGTTGGCGTCTGCATCGCACTGCTCGGCCCCGAAGTTGGCGTCTGCATCGGCCTGCTCGGCCCCGAAGTTGGCGTCTGCATCGCCCTATTCCTCCTTCTCCCTTCTCCAGTCTCTGTTCCCAGAGCCCACAGAGCACCTGCAGTCTCGGCTCCCAGAGCTGCCGGATATGCCGCTGCCGCCTCCTGAGCTGCCGGATATGCCGCTGCCGCCTCCTGAGCTGCCGGATATGCCGCTGCCGCCTCCTGAGCTGCCGGATATGCCGCTGCCGCCTCCTGAGCTGCCGGATATGCCGCTGCCGCCTCCTGAGCTGCCGGATATGCCGCTGCCGCCTCCTGAGCTGCCGGATATGCCGCTGCCGCCTCCCAAGCCGGCTCCTCGCCGCCAGGCTCCCACGCCGGCTCCTCGCCGCCAGGCTCCCAAGCCGGCTCCTCGCCGCCAGGCTCCCACTCCGGCTCCTCGCCGCCAGGCTCCCACGCCGGCTCCTCCCCGCCAGGCTCCCACGCCGGCTCCTCGCCTCCAGGCTCCCACGCCGGCTCCTCGCCTCCAGGCTCCCACGCCGGCTCCTCGCCGCCAGGCTCCCACGCCGGCTCCTCGCCGCCAGGCTCCCACGCCGGCTCCTCGCCTCCAGGCCCCCAAGCCTGCGCCTCGCCTCCAGGCTCCCAAGCCTGCGCCTCGCCTCCAGGCTCCCAAGCCTGCGCCTCGCCTCCAGGCTCCCACGCCTGCGCCTCGCCGCCAGGCTCCCACGCCGGCTCCTCGCCTCCAGGCTCCCACGCCGGCTCCTCGCCGCCAGGCTCCCACGCCGGCTCCTCGCCTCCAGGCTCCCACGCCGGCTCCTCGCCTCCAGGCTCCCACGCCGGCTCCTCGCCTCCAGGCTCCCACGCCGGCTCCTTGCTTCCAGGCTCCCAAGCCTGCGCCTCGCCGCCAGGCTCCCTCGCCGGCTCCTCGCCGCCAGGCTCCTGCGCCTCGCCTCCAGGCTCCTGCGCCTCGCCGCCAGGCTCCAACGCCTGCGCCTTGCCGCCAGGCTCCAACGGCTGCGCCTCGCCTCCAGGCTCCCAAGCCTGGGCCTCGCCTACGGGTCCCCAGGAGAGCGACGTCAGCGACGCAGACGCCGGAAGGTTGCGCCGGAGTCTCCGCCCTCGGACGGTTCGGACTGGGAGGACGCGGAGGAGCAGTATCTGGAGCAGCAGACCTCGCTCGTCTGCTCTCGGCTTGCCTACTGCACTCCTGGAACAGGCACACGTAGGCATGAGGCACGAGGCACCTCCACCATCTTGCCGCAGACGGCGGCGCCGACGGGAAGTAGTTGCTTCCGGGTCCCCGAAGTTGGCGTCTGCATCGCACTGCTCGGCCCCGAAGTTGGCGTCTGCATCAGCCAGCTCGGCCCCAAAGTTGGCGTCTGCATCGCCCTATTCCTCCTTCTCCCTTCTCCAGTCTCTGTTCCCAGAGCCCTCAGAGCACCTGCAGTCTCGGCTCCCAGAGCTGCCGGATATGCCGCTGCCGCCTCCTGAGCTGCCGGATATGCCGCTGCCGCCTCCTGAGCTGCCGGATATGCCGCTGCCGCCTCCTGAGCTGCCGGATATGCCGCTGCCGCCTCCTGAGCTGCCGGATATGCCGCTGCCGCCTCCTGAGCTGCCGGATATGCCGCTGCCGCCTCCTGAGCTGCCGGATATGCCGCTGCCGCCTCCTGAGCTGCCGGATATGCCGCTGCCGCCTCCTGAGCTGCTGCTGCATCGCCGCCGGGTCCCACGCCGGCTCCTCGCCGCCAGGCTCCCAAGCCGGCTCCTCGCCGCCAGGCTCCCAAGCCGGCTCCTCGCCGCCAGGCTCCCACGCCGGCTCCTCGCCGCCAGGCTCCCACGCCGGCTCCTCGCCGCCAGGCTCCCACGCCGGCTCCTCGCCGCCAGGCTCCCACGCCGGCTCCTCGCCGCCAGGCTCCCACGCCGGCTCCTCGCCTCCAGGCTCCCACGCCGGCTCCTCGCCGCCAGGCTCCCACGCCGGCTCCTCGCCTCCAGGCTCCCACGCCTGCGCCTCGCCTCCAGGCTCCCACGCCGGCTCCTCGCCTCCAGGCTCCCACGCCTGCTCCTCGCCTCCAGGCTCCCACGCCGGCTCCTCGCCTCCAGGCTCCCAAGCCTGCGCCTCGCCTCCAGGCTCCCAAGCCTGCTCCTCGCCTCCAGGCTCCACGCCGGCTCTCGCCTCCAGGCTCCCACGCGGCTCACCTCGCCTCCAGGCTCCCAAGCCTGCGCCTCGCCGCCAGGCTCCCAAGCCTGCGCCTCGCCTCCAGGCTCCCTGCCGGCCCTCGCCTCCAGGCTCCGCGCCTCGCCGCCAGGCTCCTGCGCCTCGCCGCCAGGCTCCAACGCCTGCGCCTCGCCGCCAGGCTCCAACGCCTGCGCCTCGCCGCCAGGCTCCAACGCCTGCGCCTCGCCTCCAGGCTCCAACGCCTGCGCCTCGCCTCCAGGCTCCCAAGCCTGCGCCTCGCCTACGGGTCCCCAGGAGAGGACCGCCGGGCCGTGCGCCCGCCTCCCGTCCCGTCAAGGGACGTCCGTCCAGCCCCCAGCTGGACCTCCCGGTCCCCAGGAGAGGACCGCCGGGCCGTGCGCCCGCCTCCCGTCCCGTCAAGGGACGTCCGTCCAGCCCCCAGCTGGACCTCCCGGTCCCCAGGAGAGGACCGCCGGGCCGTGCGCCCGCCTCCCGTCCCGTCAAGGGACGTCCGTCCAGCCCCCAGCTGGACCTCCCGGTCCCCAGGAGAGGACCGCCGGGCCGTCCGCCCGTCTCACGTCCCGCCAGGGGACGTCCGCCCGTCTCTCGTCCCGCCAGGGGACGTCCGCCCGTCTCACGTCCCGCCAGGGGACGTCCGCCCGACTCACGTCCGGCCAGAGGAAGGCATTCGGGCCGTCCGCCCGACTCACGTCCGGCCAGAGGAAGGCATTCGGGCCGTCCGCCCGACTCACGTCCGGCCAGAGGAAGGCATTCGGGCCGTCCGCCCGACTCACGTCCGGCCAGAGGAAGGCATTCGGGCCGTCCGCCCGACTCACGTCCGGCCAGAGGAAGGCATTCGGGCCGTCCGCCCGACTCACGTCCCGCCAGGGGACGTCCGCCAGCCTGTCGTCCGACCAGAGGACGACATTCCGGTCGCCCGCCTGACCTTCAGGGGCGTCAACACAGACACTCGGGCCCTCCTGCCGTGGGCCCCCTCCACCCACCCTGAAAGGGTGCTAATCCTTTTGGGTTTTTTTTTTCTATATGGCGTCTGGGATCCGCCTTTAAAGGGGGGGGTCCTGTCATGCCTCACTCCACACTCAGCTTCCCTCACTCACTCATCATCATCATCACCCTCACCTGTGCCTCCAATCACGCACACCAGATCCTCCTTACCTCACCTCTTTATAACCTGCCACTTCCCTTCAGTCACGGCCGGATCATTACAGGACTTCAGACCTTCCACTGTGTGTTTCTCCTGTTATCTTCGTTCTCGCCATCCTTCACCCTCAATAAAGAACTCTGCACCTTGCTTCTGCGTCTGGGTCCATACCTCACACCGCTAATCCCTGACAATACATCATTCTTGTTTTATACCTCATTCCAATCTTGTTTTGTTAAGTCTCTATAGAGTGAGTAAATTGAGTCCTCAGTTCTTAAGCGTTTATAAATATATTTTTGAGGTAATTTTTGATCTAACTCATTAGCATCATACAAAGTGAATACGGGCATGTGCGTTGTAATTCTGCTAGGTCTTGTGATGTTTGGATATAAACTCATACTGTACAATATACTTAATATACTCATCAGTTGTCTTATGTTCATTTGGATTTATCAAATCAATTTGATAATCCCCACAGATAAATAATACCTTGTTACTTATTTCTG